>JAOTQR010000097.1:11791018-11801441 GCA_025774065.1 Solanum ossicruentum | reverse complement strand
ACTTGACCAAACTAAAAAGGAATCTTTCTTACTATTCTTCTGGTGGTGGGAGGATATATGAACAAGGAAAAATACCAGCATGTTTTTCATTAATTTCGACATCAAAGTATACTTTATGGGTCACCTGCTTTGTCAAAAATCAATCAAGACTATTTAAATATGAAGAACAATGATAAAAGTAGATAAAATTATCTATTGCCTGGATAAAAATAACAACATGCCCAGTGAAATCCCACAAGTGGGGTCTGGGGAGGGTAGAATATATGCAGACCTTACCAATACCTCATAGAAGTAGAGAGGTTGTTTCCTGATATCTATTGCTTGGATGAACCTTAAAATATATTTCAGCTTTTAGCTTTTCAACTTGTTCAACTTGTTTTGATTTCTTTTGCAAATGAGGTGGCTTGAGATCGGTTGACTTGATAATGGTTACTCACACTACTGATCATTCATCACAAAGATGACAATACAAGTGTATACTCACCTCAGGTATAGATATTACTTTCGGTCGTGCATACGGAAGGTCAATAGAGATCCCAGCAGATTTGAATCGCATCAGTTCCCCTTTGACACAATGGATATCTGATACTTTGTTTGGCTCGCGAGAATTGTGGTGAATAATGAAAAAATCTTCCTACATGAATCACAATGATATACACATCAAAATCGGAACAACCTCAATCAGATTCAAAGAACCTAATAAGAAAAGGACTTACTTCTGATCTTGCAAAGCACAGTCTAACACCCAATGCATCAATATCCGACTCCAAATTATGAGCCTTAAAAGAGTAAAACAAGTCATAAGTTGAGGAAACTGCAAGCTTGAAGTATTCTCTGCATCAACTTGCAGCTGGGATTTTAAAAGTGGATGAGAAGTAAACAGTAAATTGCATTCTCCTAGGACGTCTATTGGTAGTTCAGTTACTGGTTAAAATAGAACCACATTTACGAATGTCAATCTTAATGTTGTGTTGTTGAAAGTACATTCCCTCTTATAAAGACTTCTAACTTGAAACTGCATTTTACAACAAAAAGTTGTCAGATTGATAACAAGAACACAAATTATTATCCACATATCAGCCATCTTACTACTGCATTCTCCAAAGAAACCAAAGAAAGAAAATTGTCAAGTAATGGATTAAGACTTACTCCTAGACCATACGTCAATATTGTGCCAGAGGCAAACCAGTGGTGTCTTTTGGGAAGAGCGTGATGGTAAGCCACTTTCTGAATCCCTTCCCTCACTATCTGCTAAACAAGAATGAACAGAAATGTAATTGAATTAACAACTCTTGCCAATTACAGAATTTACATAATGGAAAGACAACTACGCATTTCTATGAATAGTTTAACGTTTCAGAAATTTATTGATCATCAATAATTATAAAGAACTTCTCAAAATACTTTATTTTTATCATAAACAATATTGGCTTAGGTTGAGTTTTAAATGAAGTAGCATGATCAGTGAAGATTTATAGCCAACCTCAACATGTTTGGGATAAAGGTGCAGCGATTCGACACAATCAACCCACTCACATAGCTCATCTTTATCTTAAGGTGAGAGAGAAAGTTAAGGTGAGAGGGAAAGTTTGACAAATTTCCGATATTTTCTTCGATAAGGGAAGGGCTCAAACAGGATATTCCAATCAAAAATAAAATTACCCTCTTGTACTAACTACTTCAGCTTCTCCAGCTACACCAAAATCATAATGATAGATTGAAACCTCTCATCTTTTTACTATCAGTGTTTGAAGTACCTCGAAGACGGAATTAAAAGGAAGATAGTTGCTGATAATAATCCTTTCACTGAGGTTGAGTCACATTTTGCCTATGTAAAGTTCTATTTGAAGAGTTATGTTGTCAAGGGGGTAAAGCTTTAGGACGTCAAACCAACCAAGCCTGAAAAACTCAAAGGTGAAATAACCAATGTGGCTATTGAAAGGGCCAAAGCTGACATTGGGGTGCCTAGTATTTGTACTAATAAGGGGAAAACCATGCCCTCGAAAATTAAGCCAGCATCTGCACTCTGTTGTGTCCCAAAGGTGAAGAAAGAGGAGGGTCAGTTACCTGACATATGAAGGAATGTGCTAAGGGGGTTGACTCTTCCTATAAAATGTATCGATGCAATAAACTTGTCTTCAAACCTGTTGAGAAATTTTGTGGCTCAAAATCCACCGTAAGATATATCACTCCCTACAAAACGCACAGAAGGCTTTGATCCAAATACTTACAAGTTACTTGCAAAGGTCTGGTACAACCCCGATGAGCTGTCTAGGCTAGGGAAACTCCCATCAGAGGGCACAACCAGGCAAGCATGTGAAGGTTTAGGCTATAGCCAACCATCACCCGTGCGCATCTCCATAAGAAGGGCAAGTCACTATAGAAGATGAGTGTGTTTCTTCTAATAAACGACTTTCTATCTTTGATCGACTTGGAAAACCCACTGCGAGAACTTTTGCGTTTGAGAGTTTAGGCCCATTGAAGAAGAAGAATTACAAGCATCGGAGAAGTTACCTTAGAGTAACGACGCTTTCTTCACCTATGATCCGAAAGGATTTCGAAAGCATAGTTCCTTCCAGGATGAAGCGACGAGTGGAACTCATAGTTTCATGTAAAGAGGTACTAAAAATGAAGACTCACACTATGGTTTACACCAAAGAGCAAAGTATAGGCTCCTCATGTCATGTTATAACTCAGATTGAGAATGACGCCTCACGCTAACTGAAAATTAATGAAGAGTTGGGAGGTATTGTTTGGTGTAATCATATATCAATCAAAACAATGATCCACAGGAAGAGGAGGATGCTGGAGTTGCTTCACCAGAATTTGAAAAAGGAGTGAAGACCACGATTGATCCCTTAAAGGAAGTTAACCTTGGCACGGATGAAGACCCGAGGCCGACTTACTTGAGTGATTTCCTAGAAGCCCATGAAGAAATGAATTATATGAACATACTCAAAGAATATAAGGATGTCTTCACTTGGAGCTATAAATAAATTCCTGGTTTGAATCCCGAAATAGCGATCCATCAATTGGCAGTCAAGCACGGCGCTCATCCTGTCACGCAGGCTTAAAGGTATTTCAGGCCAGACTTGGTTCCATTGATCGAGAAAGGAGTTAGCAAGCTCATCGAGAAGTTAAATACCCCAAGTGGATTTCAAGCATTGTCCCTGTGAGGAAGAAGAATGGAAAATTCAAGTTTGTGTTGACATCAGAGATCTCAACAATGCATGCCCTAAAGATGAATTACCTCTACCTATTCCAGAGCTAATGCTTGATGCTATAACTAGTTATGAGGCAATGTCATTCATGGATGGTTCATCTGGCTATAACCAAATTTGCATGTCACCAAAGGATGAAGAACTCACAGCATTTCGTACGCCTAAAGGCATTTATTGTAACAAGGTGATGCCCTTCGATTTGAAGAATGCTGGTGCCACATGTCAAATTGTCATGCAAAATATATTTGATGATTTACTCCATAAAAATGTTGAGGGTTATGTTGATGACTTGGTGATGAAGTCGAAGAGAAGGAATGATCATTTAAAAGACTTGAGAATGGTGTTTGAATTGCTTCGAAGATATCAACTAAGGATGAATCCATTAAAGTGTATCTTTGGGGTTATTTCTGGAAAATTTCTTGGCTTCATTGTGCGGCATCGAGGAATTGAGATTGATCAAGTGAAAGTTGATGCAATTTCGAAGATGACCGAACCCCGAAATATTCATGAGTTGAAAAGTCTTTAAGGTAAATTAGCCTACTTGAGGAGGTTCATCTCAAATCTACCTAGAAGATGCCAACCATTCAGTTATCTCATGAAGAAAAGTGTCCCTTTCAAGTTGGATCAAATATGTAGCAAAACCTTTGAAAGTATAAAAACGTATCTGGCAAAACCTCCAGTCTTAGTAGCCCCTATACCTGGAAAGCCATTGATACTTTACATTACAGCACAAGAAAGGTTCGTGGGAGCCTTACTAGCTCAAGAAAATAATGAAGGCAAAGAAAATGCCCTTTATTACTTGAGTAGAATGATGACACTGAATGAGCTTAATTATTCCCCAATCGAGAAGTTGTGTTTGGAACTTGTCTATTCGATACAAAAGATAAAGCACTACTTTCAAGCTCATACTGTCTGCCTTGTTTTTAGAGCAAATCCCATCAAATTTGTTATATCGAAACCAGTCCTTAGTGACCGACTAGCAAGGTAGTACCTTTAGTTCCAACAATTTGAGATTGTATACATCTCTCAAAAGGTTGTAAAAGGACAAGCATTAGCAGATTTCTTGGCGGATCATCCTATATCAGATAATTGGGAATTAACTGATGAACTTCCTGATGAAGATGCAATGACCATCGAAATCCAGCCTCCTTGGAAAATGTACTTTGATGGGGCCGTGGATCATGGTGGAGCTTGTACAGGCGTAGTGTTTGTCACTTCACAAGGAGAAGTCCTACCATTCTCCTTCACATTGAAACAACATTGATCAAACAATGTTGCAGAATATCAAGCACTAATACTTGGGCTCGAAATGGCTGTGACATGAAGCAATTGCAGTTGCAAGATTTTGGTTATTATCAACTAGTGATTCGACAACTCTTGGGAAGCTATGAGGTCAAGAAGCCTGAACTATGTCCATATCACTGTTATGCTCAATAGTTGATAGGATAGGTTGAAGATGTAACCCTCCAACATATACCAAGAAAGGAAAATAAAACGGCCGATGCCTTAGTTGCTCTAGCCTCAACTCTGACTCTTTCTAGTTAGATGCAAGTTACTATCTTCCAAAAATGGGTAGTACCACCTTTGGATGTAGACGAATATATGAAGAATGAGCTTGAGCATATTGTCGCAGTTTCTGAAGCCAGTAAAGAGGACTGCCAACAAGCCATCAACGACTATTTATGTTATGGGATACTTCCAGAAGATGTTAAGAGAAGGACTGACATTCGTCATCAGGTACCTCATTTTCTCCACTACAAGGACACATTGTATAGGAGATTATTTAAGGGAGTGCTCTTGTGGTGCTTGGGGAGAAAGAAGCGACTCAAGCTTTGCAAGAGGCACATTCAGGAGTATGTGGATCACATTAGTCTGGTCCAAAGCTCTATTTTCACATAGAAAGAATGGGGTATTATTGGCCAACCATGGTAAAAGATTACTTGGATTATGCTCGAAGGTGCAAAGCTTATAAATTCCATACAAACTTCATACATCAACCGCCTGAAGTTTTACACCTGACTATTGTATCTTGGGCGTTTTATGCTTGGGGATTGGATGTTGTTGGACCACAGCCTAAATCCTCCGGTGGACACTTGTACATCTTAGCTGCGATAGACTACTTATCAAAATGGGCTGAAGTTGTAGCTCTTAAAGTAGTCAAGAATGAGAACATTGCAAACTTCATTTGCATAAAAATTATTTATCGGTTTGGCATTCCACAATGCATAATCACGGATAATGGCAAGCCGTTTGATAACAAGTTGATGAATAAGATATGCAATCTCTTTGGCTTCAAGCAGCGGAAATTTTTTATGTACCATGCTACGCCAATGGTCTGGCCGAAGCATTCAATAAGACTCTGTACAATCTTCTGAAGAAATTGGTCTCTAAGTCCAAACAAGACTAGAACGAAAGAATGGAAGAAGCCTTGTGGGCATATAGGATTACATATCGTACACCGACTCAAGCAACCCCATATTCGCTTGCTTTTGGAGTTGAAGTGGTCCTGCAACTCGAGCGGTAGATACCATCTTTGAGATTGGCTATCCAAGAAGGGCTTACTGAGGAAGAAAACACTCGACTACGTCTTGTCGAGTTAGAAGCACTTGACGAAAAGAGGTTAGAAGCGCAACAAAATCTAGAATGTATCAAGCTCGTTTGTCTCATGCCTTCAATAAAAAGGTTCGTTCAAGATGTTTTCAAGTTGGAGACCAAGTTCTCGCAGTAAGAAGGCTTATTATCACTTCACAAAATTCTGGGGGCAAATTCGCCTTGAAGTGGGATGGACCATATGTAGTACAAGAAGTTTACTCAAATGGCGCTTACAAGCTTGTCGTTGCAGATGGCATGAGGATCGGTCTTATAAATGCAAAATTCCTTAATAAGTACTACTCTTGAGTTAAATTATAGTCCTTGGAATTTAAGTATAAAACCGCATGATACTCTTAGCTAGCAAGAGTACAAATTGTGTACGACACCCTAAAAAATATGCCTCCCCCGAACTATGTTGTGGATTGATCCAATTCATTAAGGTGCTTCGGGGCTTGGAATTATATTCTAAGTTTGGTTGCATGAGTGTTAGAAAACTATATGTCCTTACTATATGTCCCTTGAATTTTGAATTGTCTAAGAACCCTGTTGGGTTGATGCATCTCCACTACATCCCAACATAGCAGTGGAACCACAGTACGCCAAAAGTATTTTCCTGAGCGACAATAACCGGCAAGAATCTCCATCACATTTGGAGTATAGGGATCCTAAACAAACTATAAAATAGAAAATTGTTAGTAAAAAAATTTGATGACATTTGCTATACAACAATATATAGAGTTTGCATGTCATACTTGTTCATCTACAAGATTATCCAATTGATCACGAAATGACAATACATATTGAGTTAATGCGTTCAACTAAGTTGCATGCTCCATCTACTCGCTTATGGGGGATTTAGTAGATCATCCGAGAAGGTAATAACACCTCTAGCCCAAAGCTGATCTGGATGAATAATCTTCAATCTCTCCCATGCCCATACTTAAGTATAAACATAAAATAAATGAATACAATTCTTATACTTTTATAAATATCAACCTATCAATAACAATATTACAAAATGTATGCTTGTAAAAGTGGTAAAAAACAAATACTCTTTTTTCTTAGACTAGGAAGCACGACATAATGCACGATAGAAGTATGCCAACACAGTAATCCCCCAAATATACATGCCAATTTGATCGATGTTATCAAGATGCGCCAAATATATCAACTTAACCTTATTTCCAGATGTGTCAGAAAACAACCAACCCCCAATCATCAACATCATGTAACACCTAGCAAGTTGATGAATAACTATCTCATATGTATCATCATAAATATCAAGAAATGCCTTCACATAATTTTTTCAGTGCACTAATATCAAGCCTAGCTCCATCTAACTTATCATTCGGTGGTCTAAAATCGAGCAATTTCTCACAAAAACCTGCCACTCCTCTTGCATCTTTGAATGATCAATGCCTACTGCCAATTCTCCCTCTACTGGTAATCTATAAAGAACAACAACATCTTGCAGTGTAATAGTGGGTTCCCCAACTTTAAAATGGAAAGTATGCATCTTTACTTGTCATCTCTCAACAAGAGCAATAATAAATACATTGCCTAGTTGTATATGTCCTACACGATAGACCCCATAAAATTTAGCATTAATTAATATTTGTAGGACGTGTGTATGAATAAGATATCTTTGAACCTCAGACCAAAAATTACCATCACATCGTTGACATTGTAAAACTGTGTCCACTTCACTAGCCCATACATCTTTTGACCAATGATACTTCTGTCTAGTTAGCACACTAGGATCTAAGGGACCAGGATGTAGTAGTTTCAACAGTTGATTCTTCATCTAACAAAATATCTGAAATTCCAAAAAAAAAAAGAACATAATCACTCATTATTTTACTTTCTAGACTGCATATAGAAGACAACAAGACAAATGTGATATCTACAAAAATATAAATAAAAATTGAAAGTACAACATTCCTCATCTTCTCTATTTAGAGCCTGTTTGACTTAGCTGAAGAAATAGCTCTTAAAAGGTACTTTCGAAGCACTTTTTAAAGTGCTGAAATTTATTTGAAAAATAAGCAATTACGTGTTTGGATAAAAATGTTATAGCTGAAAAAAAGTTGTTGATGTGTTTGGCACATAGGTGTTATTAGCACCTTTTTAATTGAAAATGTCATAAATACCCCTCAAGCTGTTAACATTATAAAAACCAATTACTTTAAGATTTTTCCGTCAATAAAAATAAAATAAAGTAAACTAAATTTATATTTTAGTTCAATATCAATAAAAACTTATCATTTAAGTGAATTTTATATGTGCAATTTAAGATGAAATTTTTATAGTACCAATTCTTTAAACAAGAAGAAAAGTTGGATTAGTAATAATTTTGCAATAAAAACTAATGAAAAAATAAAATAAATAGTGAAACTTACATTAATTACAACGGAGGAAGAGAACCCAAGCTTTGTCAAGAGAGAGTGCGGCGAGAAGAGTGTTGGGTTGTAGTTTGAATTGAAATAATGATAAGGGAGAGTAATTAGGGTTACTTTAGTGAAGGATACTTTTGGAAATATGAAAAAATATTTCGGGTAAAAAATAATTTTTTTGGTCAAACTATTTTTACACTTAAAAAATAAAAAGTGGGGGGGGGGATGCTGCTTTTAACTTTTAACTTATTTTAAGCAAATTTTAACTTTTTAAAGCTATTTTGACAATTGCCAAACACTTTTACAAGCTAAAAAGAGTTTAAAAGCAGGTTTGACTAATTTTTAAGCTAAGTCAAACTGGCTCATAGTATATGCTCATTAAATATTATTTATCCCAAATTAACATTTACCATTATAAATTAATTGAATTATCTCTCTAATGGCAATCAAATGCAATATTGATAATTAATTTCTTCAGTAATCTAAACTCTTCACTTTCAATGCCACACCATGTCGGATTCTCCGAAAGTAGACAAATCTAACATGTACTTGCCGACACTTTTAAAGAATTCTAGCAACATAGTTAACAATTAGTTTTCTATTCTTCGAGAAACAGAGTAGTATCAGATAGTAGCTTATTTTCTCTAATTTTCATTGAAATAATCCTCCTTTAGATGGTTGATTAAGGTTTTCAAACAAGTACTTTGATACAATATTTTTAAAATCAAATTTTATTTGCTGACAGAATAAAACTAAGTACTTTTTAGTTGTGGAAATTTGTTTGAAGTTATCTATAAACCAAACTAGCTTTATTCATGATATATTACAACAACAACAACAACAATAACAACAACAACAACAACAGCAATAACATACCAGTATAATCCCATAAGTAAGGTGTGAGGAGAGTAAAATATATGTAGACTTTATCACCATCTCATACAGATAGAGAAGCGGTTTCGAAAGTCCCTTATCTAAAAAATATCAAACCTCAAAAGCAGAAAATACTAGATATGAAAAAATAGACTAAAGTGAAAAGTCAATAATAATATATAAATACAATAAAAGTAACATATATAAGACAGACAATAATAACACAAGATATAAAGACACGACTAATCCTGTAAACCTACTATATCACAAAGATAGACATCATCCTATCCCTGCAAGCTTATTAACCTTCTACTTTAATACGCAACCGTCACTCCTTTCTATGTAAGGTCAGGTCCTCGGTGAGATATCATATCATGTCTAACCACCTCTCCTTCCCCCCAATACTTTTTCAGTCTACCTCTAAACCTCCAAGTAACCCCAATATCCAACCTCTTGCACCTCCTTATAGAAGCATCGGTATTTCTTCTCTGCACATGCTCAAACCATCGCAGTCTCTTTTCCTCATTTTGTCAGCTACAGAGACCACCACTAACTTCTCCCGAGTGGTCTCGAAATGTTAAACTTTCGCATTTTACAAAATAACAAACCTAACAGAGATAACATAACGAGTTGAAATTTCACACTTGAACAGGACCCATTTGTCATCCCTTCTTTTAATTGGTCACATTACCCCACCAAAAACAAAATATAATACTATAGTAATTTGACAAAAACACAAAACGAAGTCAATATACATATATATACACACACATACCTGGTGATTTTATACGTTTAATAGCAAAACTTTGATGTTTAAGGTTTCAACCAATAGAGGATTATTTTCTCTTCACTCAATTTTTTTTTCAATTGGAAAAGTAAATTAGACGGCCTATATAGTGTGCATATATATACGTATACGTATATATTGATGATTTTTTATTTTAATAAATTAGTATATCAAATATTTTTATAGATTTGTGTCAAATAAGGCAATGCTGATATTTCTTTTCATCTGCGACATGATGCATTTTTTTAATATAAAAAATAGAAACTTTATTGTAGTATATTAAAAATATTATTTTATATTTTAATTTCATCTATCTTTTATAGTAAGTATGATAAAATAAGCTATACTAAAAATAGTTCTTTGTATGAACTATGAATTAATGAAAAAGAATTTGAGGTCATTAGTTAGAGAAAGAACAAAGTATCCCAAAGGATAAAAGAAAATTAAAGTAAGAGCCAAGAGAAGTCAATTTCTTTGAATTGAGCAAAATGTAGAGTCAAATAATTGTGTCACTCAAAAGAAATTTTAGATAGAAAAAGGGTTTATTAAGAATAAGT
>JAOTQR010000097.1:11760769-11790918 GCA_025774065.1 Solanum ossicruentum | reverse complement strand
GCAAGATAGTAGTTTAAATTACTTGCAAGGTACTTACGCCAAAAACTTAAACTGGAAATCAACTAAATAACTTTTAGAACAAAATCCTATAATTTTAACTATTTTGAATTCATTATTTAATTATGATTAATATGTCATATGTTAAATTATTCGTATTAGCAAGTGTGATGTAAGCCTAGAGCGTATAGAAGTGGCATCCTCCTGTGAGGTTTGCCATAAGTGTTGGTATCAGAGCCTAGGTTTGTGATTCTAGGACTTTGGTGTGAATTACTTGTATACTTGTCTATTTTGTATATGGTCCAAGCCATGTTATCTATTTGTTTTTACATGATTAATACTATTTTAGTGCTTGTAAAGTGCATATGCATCATGTACATGTCCCTAATGCAATGTGGTTTTCTCTTTTGAAGGAATTAAATTATGACATCTTCCTCTAATAGACCTATCGAAGCAGTATGAGAAGGATCAGATAACTCTTATTCCCAACCTCGTCCATTAGAAGGGGTTGGGGAACACCTCTCGGATCAATACGCCCTCCATACTGGTGGGTCTGAAGTGGGAAACCAAGGTGTAAGACCTATCCCACATTCCCAGATGATCCGTAGTTCTCAGGTTATGAATCCCGCTTTCCAACATAAGGCTGAATTCTTTCACCACATGGCTGAAGTGATGTATGATCCTAATGGGATAAACTTCGAGAAAATGAGAAAAATGGGTGGGGTAGAATTTGAAGGTTTTGTTGATCCCACTGATGATGAACAATAGTTAAAGCATATGAAGAGGGTGTTTGAGCAATTGGAGTGTTCCGATGTTGCAAAATTTAAGTATGTTGTTTCACTATTACAAAAGTATGCTTATGATTGGTGGGTGAGTGTTCCAAATGCCAAGGTAAAACGTCCAATTTTGACTTAGGATGACTTTGTGAAGGAGTTCCGTATGAAGTATGTTCTACCTGTCTATTGTGATGCTAAGAAAAAAGAGTTTCTAAGTTTGAGGCAGCCGGGCATGTCTATTGCTGAATATCAAAAAAAGTTCTTAAGGCTTTCTCGTTATGTTGGAGGTATTATTAAAGAGGAGAAAGATAAGTGCAAGAGTTTTGAAGACGGTTTAAATGATTCTATCAGAAAGAATATGACAATCTTGCAACATGAGAACTTCTGTAATTTAGTTTCCACTGCTCTTACCTAGGAAATACTTGATAAGTAAGAAGCTAGTAGACATGAAAATAAACTCCAGAAACCTAAATAATATTTCTTTGGTCTATACAAAAGAGGAACGTTTGATGATTCTAAGGCTAGTGGTATTAACAGGTCACCTCAACCCAAGCAAAGCAGATGAGATTATTCTACCGATAGGACTCCAAATAATGGTCAAGGCAAGACTCGTGTTCCTACGTGTGAACAATGTGGGATGAACCATTATGGTGTTTGCAGGAGAGCTTCTGGTGCATGTTTTAACTGGAACAACTTTGATCATAAAGTGAAGGACTGTCCTAAACAGGTTCCTTCCTTCCGCACTGAAAGCTCGATTTAGAAGTGTTCTATTACTTCTCTTCAAACTAATATGAGTGCAAGACCAAAAAACATCCAAGTAGCTGGAGAAAATCAACCTAGTGGGCCAAGCGCTATGACAAGAGCTTATGCTATGAAATAGAGGGATGGTAGATGGTCAAGACGTGGTTGTTAGTAAATTTCATTCATTTGGCTTATATGTGTTTACATTGTTTGATCTTGGTTCTACACATTCTTATATTTGTTCATCACTTTGTCTTCCTGAAAATGTGAAACTTGTGAGACTTGATTATAATGTGCTAGTTGAAAGTCCCTTGGGCTACCGAGTTGTTTGTAATCGAATTTACTAAGCTTGTCCCTTCATGATCGAAGACCTAGTTTTCCTGACACATTTGATTGAAATGCCCTTCCAAGATTTTGATGTTATTATTGGGATGGATTGTCTTTATAAGTATCACGCGGTAGTGGATTATAGATCAAATCATATGACTTTTAAGGACTTTGCATTTTCCCATATTATTGTACAAGGTGAAAGATCATTGACATCTAGTATTATTTCTACGGCCTTGGCAAGAGAGATGATCCAACATGGTTGTGATGTATATTTTGCTCACATCATTCATATACGGTTGGAGTGTCCTAGTGTTAAAGATATACCTACTGTATGCGACTTTCTAGAAGTCTTCCCAGAAAATCTTCCTAGGTTACCCTCGGAAAGGGAAATTAAATTTCCAATCGAGCTTATTCCTGGATCTACTCCTATTTCTGTTACTCCTTATAGGATGGCTCCAGTAGAACTAAAAGAGTTAAAACTCAGTTGCAAGAACTTCTAGAGAAGGGTTTTATCTATCCCAGTGTCTCTCTTTTGGGATCCCCTGTTTTATTTGTAAAGAAGAAGGATGAAACTCTTAGATTGTGTATTGATTATAGACAACTCAACAAAATAACAGTTAAGAATAGATATCTACTGCCAAGGATTGATAATTTATTTGATCAATTGAGGGGTTCTAATCTATTCTCAAAGATTGACTTGAGGTCTGGGTATCATCAACTGCGCGTTAAAATGAAAGATATTCCTAAAACTACTTTTAGAACTCAGTATGGTTATGAATTTTTGGTGATGCCATTCGAATTGACTAATGTTCCTGCAATATTCATATATTAATAAATCGAATATTCAAGCCATATCTAGAGTAATTTGTGGTAGTTTTTATAGATGATATTTTAGTATATTCCAAGGGTAGTGAATATTATGATAAGCATCTCCGAATTGTTTTGCAAATTTTGAAGGAGACAGAACTTTATGCAAAACGTTCTCAGTGTGAATTTTTGCTTAATAAAGTGATCTTTTTGGGGCATGTCGTGTCAGCTGAAGGTGTAAAGATGGATCCTAGTAAAATCTAAGAAATTGTTGAATGGAAGCCTCCCAAAAGTCTAACCGAAGTAAGAAGCTTCCTAGGCTTGGTGGGATACTATTAGAAGTTCGTGAAAGGCTTCTCCATTATAGTCTCCCCTTCTACCAATCTCTTGAAGAAAGGGAAAAAGTTCATTTGGAGTGATAAATGCCAAGAGAGTTTTGAAACTCTTAAATCCCTGTTGACGCAACCTCTTGTACTTACTCTACCAATGGAGGAGAAGGAGTATGTGATATATAGTGATACATCTCATCGTGGTCTAGGGTGTTTTCTGATGCAAGAAGGGAACGTTATTTCTTATGCCTCTCGAAAATTAAAACCACATGAATTGAACTATCCTACCCATGATCTGGAACTTGTTGCTATAGTATTTTCCTTAAAATATGAAGACATTATGTATATGGAGAAAAATGTTACATATTCACTGATCACAAAAGCCTAAAATACTTGGGTATACAAAAGGAGCTGAACCTAATGCAACGTAGATGACTTGAGCTCATTAAGGATTATGATTGTATGATCGATTATCATCCAGGAAAAACTAATGTGGTTGTAGATGTCCTAAGTCACAAGTCCTTTGCAAGTCTGTCCTTGAGTCCACTACCTTTGTTTGTTGAGTTAAGAGCAATGAATGCTTGTATTGCACTTTATTCATTTGGCTAGATTATTTCTCAATTGGAAGGTAAACCCGTATTGCTTGAGCAAGTTAGAGAAGTACAAAAGTTAGATGAGAAACTCATGAAGCTGACCAAAAAGGTTCAAGATGGAGATAAACATGATTTTTCATTAACAGTTGATGGTGTCTTCTCTTATCAAGATAGGTTGTGTGTCCCTAATGATGAAAGAATGAAAAGAGAAATCTTGAATGAAGCACACACTTCATCATATGCCATGCACCCTAGAGGTACGAAAATGTACTGGACTCTTAAAGAACACTATTGGTAGAATGGTATGAAAAAAGACATTGCAGAGTAGATTAAATGTCAACAAGTAAAAGCATAACATCAAGTTCCAGTTGGGCTACTCTAACCCTTGCTTATTTCAAAATGGAAATGAGAGAGAATAATAATGGACTTTGTTTCTAGACTTCCTCGCACTCAAAAGAACTATGATGCAATATGGATGCTAGTGAATAGATTATCAGAAAGTGCTCACTTCTTAGCAATCAGGATGAATTATTCACTTGAGAGGTTAGTAGAACTATCCATTAATAAGATTATAAAGCTGCATGAAATCCCTATCTCTATTGTCTCCGAGAGAGACCCAAGGTTTACATCTAGTTTTGGTCTAACTTGCAAGAGGCCTTGGGTACCAAGTTATATTTCTGCACCTCATTTCATCCTTAGACAGACGACTAGTCAGAAAGAGTGATACAAATTTTAGAGGATATGCTACAAACATGTATCATGAAGTTTGAGGTTAGTTGGGACAAACATTTAGCTTTAATAGAATTTGCTTGCAATAAAAGCTACCAATCAAGTATTGGATGCCTCCTTATGAAGCTTTATATGGAAGAAAATGCTGGACTCCTCTTCGTTGGAGTGAACTTGGTGAAAGAAAACTTATTGGTCTTGAAATTATGCAGCAAATAAAAACAAGGTAAAGGTGATCAAGGATCATCTGAAGATCGCTTCGAATATGGAAAAATTATATGCTGATCTGAAAAGGCGAGATATCGAGTATCAAGTTGGTGATAAGGTATTCTTAAAAATATCTCCATGGAGGAGGATTATAATATTTGGCTGAAAGGGAAAACTTAGTCCTCGATTTATCGGACCTTATGGGATACTTGAAAGAGTGGGACCAATGGCATATAAATTAGCATTAGCACCCGAGTTGGCCAAGATCCACAATGTTCCACGTGTCAATGCTCAGAAGATATCATTCTGACCCCTCTCACGTCCTACCAATTGAATCTATTGAGGTTAATCAAGACTTGACTATGACGAGGAACATATCCGTATTCAAGCTCAGGAAGTAAAAGAACTTAGAAACAAGAAATTCTCTTAGTAAAGATACTTTGGAGAACCATTCAGGAGAAGAAGCCACTTGGGAGAGGGAAGAAGATATGAGGACCCAATATCTACACTTATTTCGAGACTATCACAAGATAAACTGCGAGACGAAATTTCTTAAGGGGGCGAGAGTTGTAATACCCTTATTATTAAATAATGTATTCACTTTTAAAAAGGTATTCCCTTCAAGATAAAACAAACCCCTACTTCACAACTCTTTGACTTGAGTTTGTGTCGTTAGAGAAATTAATTTTCTTGAATCGTAGAAATGAATGAGGGAGAGGTTCATTTTAGTGCAATTTATTTACTTTTATGAAATTATACATGTTGGACAAGCCTTAATAATAATTATTATGTGTGAAAAAAATAAATGAGTAAGAAAAAAAAAAAGAAAATTAGGGCATCCATCTTATTGGACCATTTTTCTTTTAAGATGCTTTTGATTTAAAATATATTTTTCCCAAAGTAAGTTGGTTTAATGACCTTATAAAGCCTTATAAACTCTATAATAACATTATATTTGACAAACATACACGAAATAAATCAGTTACTTGGAGCAAAGTTGAGAAATCCCCTATCCTTTGGTAAGTGGTTGAATTTTATTTTTAAATTTTATAATGTGTAGTAATTGTGGAATATCTCGTTGTGTATACCTTTATTTTTAGTGTGTAAATATATTTTGAAAAACTAATTCATATACCTACAATTTTTATGTTTATGTGAAAATATGAATTTGCTTGTATTGTATCGAAAGAAGGCGTGAAACACAGTGAAAGTTCTAGCCAGTTTTCTATCTGAGAAGCCTTCTACGTACTGTTGTTAGTATGTTAACCATATCTTGACGTATGAGATGTAATTTGTGATGCTTATTAGTTCTTTACAACCCTAATACATTTATCTACAACTCTTATGTTTATGTTGGGACCTAATTAGTTTGTTATGGATTCAAAACAGTGGACGCAAGTTAGGACAAGTTCTGTCCAGAGTTTACCCTGGGAGTATGCTGTTAGTTTTTGGATTATAAATACTTTTAAAAAGGGTATTATGAAGTGATTCTTCATTTTCTGCAACAAATATTCATATACCTACAGTTTTCATGTAGACTGGAAAGCCTAGTTTGTCCATTTACCAATTCAAAATCTAGTTGCATTGCAAGATAGTAAAGCTGCCGAGAAAGAGTGTGATTTACAGAAATAGGACTCAGTCTTGGTATTTATCTTGTTAGTTTCTAAGTATTGAAATTGTTGAATATTAAATGAGCATGTAGATGACTGTTAAGTTGCTCACACTCCTATACAATCTTAGCGAAATTGATTGATGAAACGGATGTCATATTGATCCATGACTTGAATTGGTAAGGGTCAGTTGCATGTTAAAAGATTCAGGTTAGTGTAAAAACTTGTTCTTTTGCCTTTGGTACGTGCTAGTACATTTGAATGTTATCTTAGTATCTCAGCTATGTTCTTATCAATTTATCTGGTTGTTGTGATATGTAGTCACTGAATTCGCCCATTTGTACGAATTGCCTGATCACTTGACATTCTTGTGGACTTTGTCCTTCTTGTGGCTATGACTTTGTTACTATTGATATGCCTCTTGTTTGGATCAATTGCCATCTTGATTGTGGATTTTGGTTCATCCTAAGTATGGAAGCAGTCCATTTTATGCACGGACTAGAAAGTCACTCTTAATATGATTCTTGGTTCTCTTGATAATTGGATTTTCACCCTTCTTGATACAAGGCATTGGTCCTTATTGATACTTGATTATGTTTGGTGTGATGGTATGACCTACATACTGGGCGAACCTTGTCATTTGAATGTCTTGTAGAAATTGTTCAAGGAACTCTTGATACTTAGATTATTAAATATCCTGCTAGTTACTATTGATATATTTGTTCACTTGGTCTATTTACTGTATCCCAATTGTATTGCCCTTTGACTTAAAGAGGGTAAATTGAGGGATGTAAGGTTCCCAGTTTTTATCTTTTATACCACTAAGCTTCATGCTTAGTAATAGTTGTTTCTATCACAGGGAGTATCCGAGATGATGCTTGATGATGGCCATTGAAGATAAATTTTGAGAGCTGTGCAGAAGATCACATTTGCATATAGACATGTATTGTAGCAATTTGGGACATGTATATGATTCTATTGTTGCATATCTATGTATAAATTTGGAAGGCTAGTATAAATTATGGAACCATGGTTTGTAACTTTAAGTTTTGACTTATTTAGTTAAATTTGACCCGGCGAGCTGTTGATATATTAATATACTAGTTCTATTAAGATGATTGTATGAAATACAATCGAGTAAATTTTATGTCCTTATATTTTAATATTGGAAATATTTTTCAGCGTGCTACAACAGTAGGGCCAATATATAAATCTCTCAAAAGATAGTAATTTAAATTTCTATTTTAAGCTAGAATTCAACTAAACAACCCTTAGAACAATGTTTATACTTTTAACTATTTTGAATTCATTATTTAATTATAATTAATATGTCATGTGTTAAATTCTTCATATGTTAGTGAGTGTGATATAAGCCTAGAGCGTATAGAAGTGGAATCTTCCCGTGAGGGTTGCCATATTGTTGATGTTGCCATAGTCATTTCGTACTTGCCAGGTAGGGAACGAATCAAAACCATAATGGACAAGTCCAAATGGA
This sequence comes from Solanum ossicruentum, assembly GCA_025774065.1. Lineage (NCBI taxonomy): Eukaryota > Viridiplantae > Streptophyta > Magnoliopsida > Solanales > Solanaceae > Solanum > Solanum ossicruentum. Next base: position 11,783,307 of record JAOTQR010000097.1, on the reverse strand, counting down.
AACAACAATCTATGAGTCCTCTATTGATTTAAGGGACTTCTAATCAGAGGGAACCTCAACATAATATGATCTGATGGTCCTAATCCTCCCCTATACTTGGCTACATAGTTTTACGAGTGCGAGTTAAATTAACTCTGACTCTTTTAGTGTTCAATACTCCCCCAAGACTCAATGCTCATAAGACAATCCATCCAATAAAATCATCTCAATCAACTTATCACAAATTGGCCTCATGGAGGCACTCATCATTCAATTAGTCTCATAGAGACTCTCATCATCTCATCAATCGACATCTCAATCCATAGCTCAAGCAATCATTAGGTAACAATCGAATATACAAATCACTAGGGTTCATTTGGGAAGACTCATGGACCATCAAGTACATTCAATCTATCACCATTCTCACATTCTCAATCACAATTGATTTTCTCAATCAAGGCTCTACACTCAATCCCTATCTTCATTCATGCATACTTTTAATAATCAACATATAGGATTTATGCAATGTCTCATGAAAAGTATTTAATTCAAGAAAACAAGTTTATAATGATCATCAACATATGAAAGTACATGATAAATATAATTTTCAAGAAAACCTTCAAGAAACAATTCAGAAACCTATACGGGGACTCATGAACTCTCAACTCATCTAGACCATCTATGAGGCACATAAGAGAACAATCTCATGCTTTAGTTTAACTTTACATACCTGGGATGAAGCTTTCCCAATCAATATTCAAGAATTTCTTTGAATTCTTCAATCTTAAGCTTCTCTCTTCTTTCCTCTCAAGCCCTAGTCTTTCAAATACTTAGAAAAGGAGTTAAAATGGGGTTTAGGACCCTATTTACGCATCAAAACAATTTGATCGTACTTTGAGTTTAGGAGATGTTAAGAATTGACAATAATTCCCTTCAAATTAAAAAGAAAATTTTCAACCAGAAATTGCCTAGTCCATGGCGCGGACTGGGCACGTATATGTACATTTTTTTCCAAAAGTTTTTCGAACGAGTTTTACAATTTTCGCTGAAAAAATTGAAAAAAAATCAAGTGTTGGTCCACGTCCCAGACGTGTTGCGCCTTGGTCGCGCATCAATATTGGAATTCATTTGGATCAAAAAATTAGTTTCGATCCGATGGCTCTAAAATTCGAATGAGACCATTTTCTCCCTCAATTTTCTATGTTGATTGTATATCTGGTCTTGGATTCACAAACTGAGAATGGGAAGATGCATTACACATACATCTCTATTTTTGGGGCATTTTGATTATTTTACTGGGTGTTACAGTATAATTCCATCAAGAACTTTTTCTCGGATAAAATGATATTACAGTATATGCTTAGTTCTTGCATGAAATACCAAATTATTTACGAGCTTGATAGTACTTTGATTATCTCCAAATATTATAATTGTATTTGATATAGATAGATGCAAATCTTTAACAAGTCTTTGGAGCCATACTCATTCTTGAGCAGTATGAGATGCTGCTTTATATTCTGCCTCTGTTGTTTATAAAGAGACAAAGTCTTGTTTCTTGCTACACCAAGAAATACCTGTTCTGCCATAAAAATATATCCTGATGTATATCTTCGATCATACATATCACCACCAAAATTATCATCAGTATAACCGATTAATACCAAGTCATTCTTCTTTTGGAAGAATAGCCCCATATTTGATGTTGAGTTGATATATTTCAAAATTCTCTTTGCAACTTGTATGGCTTTCTTGGTGATTTCATAAATCTGCTAACATATCCAAGAAAAAATGCAATGTCTGGCCTGTAATAATCAAATACAGAAGACTTTCAACTAGAGATCGAAAAGGTTTGGGATCTACAAGAAGTGAGTCTTCTTCACGCCTTAATCTTGTGTTAGTGTCTAGAGGAATAGAACACTTTTTGCTTTGTTTTACTTCAAACCTGTCAATAAGCTTTTTGACATACTTTTCTTGGGTAACAAAGATCTCTTTACTTGTGTTTGTCACCTCTAATCAAGAAAATGATGTTGTTCTCTCAACTTCTTAATATCAAATCTTATGACAAACTCTTATTGAAGCCTTGAAACTTCATTATTATTGTTTCCTGTTATTATCATGTCATCCACGTACAAGAGAACAACCACATGCAAGTCTCCTTGTTTCTTAACAAATAGGCTAGGATCTGAATGTCATCAATCATATCCACATAAATGTAGATATTGAGCAATTTTTTCCATACCATGCTTGTGGCGCCTACTTGAGTCCATAAAGTACTTTCGTAAGTCCAAACATAATTAGGATGTAAGTTAGAGACATATCCGGGTGGTTGCTCCATATAAGTATTTTTATTAAGTTCTCCATACAAAAAGAAATTCTTCACATCAAGTTTCCATAGTTTCCATCCATACGAGACTGCCATGGGTAGAACAACTCAAATTAAAATCATCTTAACCACCGGACTAAAGGTTTCTTCATAGTCTTCTCCATATTTTTGATAAAAGTCTCGACCGACCACCTTGCTTTCTATCTGTTTATGTTGCTATCTGCTCTCTTTTTTTGACTTTGTAAACCCATTTGTAAGAAATGTGTTGTACATTTTTGCCTTTGGAACAAGTCTCCAGGTTTGATTTTTCATTAGAGCCTCTATTTCATCATCTATAGCAATCTCCCATTCTTTGACACCTTTAACTTCTTCAAAGGATGAAGGCTCCTCATTATCAATTGGTCCTACAAAGAAACAAGAATATATACTAATAAAGTTTTAATCTCCGAACTGAGCTGGCTTAACAATAGTTCTTCTTGGCCTTCGTGAAACCGATGAATCTTCTTCTTGGTATGTTTCACGTTGTTGAGTTTCTGGGCTCCCCCTGTCACTTAGATCCTCATCAATTGTGTTATCTAAAGAAGCACATATGATGGGTAAGTTTGAAACTCCAAGGCTCAATACTTTAGAACTCTCTCCTTTTGTGGCACCTCCATGATATAAGGAAATTTCATCAAATACAACATCTCGAGAAACAATAAAACGATGAGTTTTTGGGTCCATACACTTCCAACCCTTTTTCCTTTCATCATATCCCACAAAGATGAATTTTCTTGCCTTAAGATCCAACTTGCCCCGTTGAGGATCTGGGACATGAACATAACAGATAAAGCCAAACACTCTTAGGTGTTTGGTACTAGGCTTTTCTCTAAATAATAATTCATATGGTGACTTTATGTTGTTTGGAGAAAGCAGCATATCTGTTAATCACTTAATTTGCACGCTTCATACCTTTGGCCCATAGAGCTTTAGGTAAATTTTTGGCATGAAGCTGTGATGTTAATGGTTACACTCCAATAAGAAAGCAGTTGTTATCAGTAATTAACCTAATCGAGGTTAAGGTCGAATCTATAGGGAATACAGGGCTTGACTACAAGAATTCACCACTAATCATTTCTAGTGTCTATAACTACAATCTTTAAATGGGGGGGGGGGGGTTCATATGATTCTAAAAACAAAGATAAAACAAACACTAACCAAAATATGAGAAAACACTCAAATTTGGGGACAACTTCAGAATTGTGCTCCCCATGGCTCGTTGACTCAAATGCCCTAGATAACATAACTACAATTGATGAATCATATACAGGACGGTAAATTAGGTTCTTCCAGCCCTCTTATGAAGGTGAAGGTCAAATTTCACCATGGCACTTGGTCGGCTACCATGGGGTCCCAATACCTATTATCCCAGTCAACCTCCCCTTGGTCAGGTTTGGTCAATTAAACGGGAACACATCAACTCTGTCGTCTACTTCCCTTTTCCTATTCGTCACTACCTTGGTCAGGATCATGATAGTAGGCAGGGTTTGATGTTGGCCACTACCAAACAACATTAATAACGAAGGAAAATAGATAATACATGCAAAACTCCAATCATAGAATTGCACAAAACCTACGTCATTTCTGACAGATCAACTATCCATGGTTCCCACAACCCCAAGTTATGGGTGCTTAGCTACTCATGGCTAAGATAAAACACACAAAATGCAAGTAATAAGCATAGTTGAGAATTTTACCTACTCCAATGAAAGTGAAGACATCCAAATTGCAAACCCACAAGCTTGATGACTTCAAAAGTGTGTAGTACAAGATTTGCAATCCCCAAAAATGGGTTTTCAAAAGGAAAAATAATAATCTAAGAATCTCTAGAGCTCAAAAAACAAAAGATCCTTTTCCAAGTGTCAACTCACGTTCTTCTCCTCTTCCTTTTTAAAACCTAATCTTATACTATTTATAGTATGTACAAAACAACCCTAAAAATTATGCAGAAAAGACAGTTGGCATTTGATAAACTTTGTAGTTACGACTCATAGGATAGCTAGGAGTCGTAGTCATGGTCTCGTATCAGGATCTTGGCATCTTGGACTGAACTAGAATGACCCATGGGTACGAGTTGTTGCTTGAGCCACGACTCGTATATTGGTTTCGTAGTCTTGGTCTTCAGTTTTTAGTCAAGCATTCTGGTTCTCTGATTCTTGTTACGAGTCCATCTGTATGAGTCGTAGTGTGTCTTACGACTCGTATGCTGAGCTTGTAGGAGTGACCCTCCCTTGATTGATTTCTAAACTTTTGGTCTTTGATTCTTGTTACGACACTACCCTACGACACGTAGGTGTGATCGTATGGCATATGCTTCAGCAAAATTTGTAATGTTTCTTTAAAATCATGCCAACCTAACTTTTCTGCAATATCAACACAAAAACACATAAAAACTATAAAAAGTCACTTCAAGAACTCACAAAATCCCTTATTTTAGGCATCAAATATGTTGTCATTTGATAGCACATCAACACCCTCAACTTAGAATTGTTGCTTGCCCTCAAGTGACGACTCAATCTATGCAGACAAAGAAAAATACATAGCAGCTATATCAATGGCATATACAATAGTTAATTTGGTTCAAGTACCCAACTACTACTTTCAAAGCAGATTTGCAAAGTTAGTGAGAAAATAAAAACATCATGAGATGCCTAACAATCTAACTTCGATAAGCTAAGGAGCATCAACCTTCCACAATCACTGACATAGTCATATGCTACTCAAATAGTACAAATGCCCTTACTAGAAAGAAGTCCCTTATACTCACTCAAGAACATGCAGAAATCAGGGACTGAGGAAACATTTTCACTCTCACAATTAAATTCATGCACAATGACTAACGCTATAGGCTTGCCCTTATACTCATCTTTCGGCTCAATGACAGAGTGGACTTTGATCACTTTAGGACTTAAGAACTTGTAACATAGGTTTATGGTGCTTTGGTATGGCAATTTAGGCATTTAGTGACTAAAGACTATCCTTAAACCATGCTTACGAACACTTTTACCTTCACAACCTATCCAATTTCACTAATTCCTCCCTTATTCCACCATTTCAAGTTTTTCCCGGGCTGTTCTTTCACTTTTTACAGTTGTGCCTCAATTTCAAATTCATTTTTTTTGCACATCTTTTCAGATCAAGGAACTTTTTTCTTCTTTTTTTTTCTTCACCCGGCTCATGATTCATCATTTTCTTTCTTTTCACCCCAACTAACCACCTCATTTTTGTTACTTTACCATAATAAGGATCACCTTCAACTTAGGTTTTTAGTCTAAGGTGAAGTATACAATATCTATGTCTCAAACCAGGGCCACCATTGTAGCCACTCTCAACTTAGACTTTTAGCCTCAATCAAGGTTCACATGTTCAAGGATAGATCAGGGCCAATATCAGGGTATTTCATCAAATAAGGTTAAATCAGCAAGGTGTTAAAAAAGAGTGAGTGTGTGAGAAGCTCAAACATTCGTACAAGGGATTCACTAGTTTATTTGGTAGGAAATTTAGCCAAAGTGGGCTTCCTATCAAAATAAAGGCCTAAAATCACCTCCAAATCATCTAAGTCACTACACCAAGCTTAGAGTACGAGGGCAAATTCTGAGTTCATATAAAATGCATGAACGTAGCAAGATAATCATAGCACCCATGGAAATTGCATCCACAATCAAGTATAGATTTATAGATCATGCTTTCAATCTCAGCTTACCTTCACAAAATCAGCACAGACATTGCCATATACTCAAAAATGTATGAATGTATCAATATTCACAACCTCAAAAATTTTGATGGTACTCAAATTTGCATCAAAAGTTTAAAGAAATTTTAAGAACTATATATATGCCATAAAATAATATTACTATACATTTACAAATTACATATACTTCCTAAAACATGTCGGTTCAACTGAAATATAAACATTCACAAGGAAAAAGAAACACGACCAGAAAACCTTGGGATCAGAAATAGGGGAAGTTACAGACTTCACCTTAATCCATAACTTCCATCACTCCACCAAAAGATGATACTTTCTCCTCAAAGTAAAGAAAAGAACAAAAAAGTACAAGGGTCATACCTTGGGTTGCCTCCCAGGAAGCGCTTGATTTAACGTCGCGGCATGAAAAGAAGCTTCTGCGGTCATGCCTCTTCAAAGTCCCAATATTCCACTGTTTTAACCTTTGCCATGTCACCTATATACCTTTTTACCTTCTGTCCATTGACTTTGAAAGTTTTGCCATCCCTGCTCTCTAACTCGATAGCATTATGGCTAAAAACGTGAACAACTCTGAAAGGCCCCATCCACTTATATTTGAGTTTTCCAGGGAACCACCTATCCTGGAGTTGTAAAGCAATACCATGTCTCCCGGGGCAAACTGGCGATCTTCAATTCTGTGATCATGCTGAACCTTCATTCGTTGTTTGTACAAAGCAGAGCTCTTATAGGCTCGCAGTCTAAACCATCAAGCTCAATTACTTGCATCAACCTAAAGGTTACAACATCATGCCAATCTAGATTCAGCTTCTTCAATGCCCACAATGTTTTGTGTTCAAGTTCAACCGGTAAGTGGCAAGCCTTTCCAAACACCAGTTGATAAGGAGACATTCTGATGGGAGTTTTGAAGGCAGTCCGGTAGGTCCATAAAGCATCATCCAACCTCTTTGACCAATCAGTACGATTCACATTCACCATTTTGGATAAGATTTGCTTTATTTTCCTATTTGATACTTTTACTTGCCCACTAGTTTGGGGATGATATGGGGTTGCCAACGATGCTTCACACCATATCTTTCAAGGAGGGCTTTGAACAATCGATTGCAAAAATAAGAACCTCCATCATTGAGTATTGCCCGAGACATATTGAACCTGAAAAAAGTAATTTTATGGAGAAATCCTATAATACTCTTACCCTCATTGTTTAGTAGCGCTACTGCCTCTACCATTTGGAGACATAATCAACTGCAACGAGAATATACTTATCACCATGGGAGCTAACAAATGGTCCCATAAAATCAATGCCCCAAACGTCAAACAGTTCGATGACCAAAATAAGATTTAGGGAAGTTTGTGCCTTCCACAAAACTTCCCCCTCTCTTTGACATCTATCACACGACTTGACATAATCATGGGTGTCCTGATGAATAGATGGCCAATAGTAGCCACATTACAACACCTTGTAAGTCGTTCGAGCTCCACTGTGATGGCCACCCACCAATGAAGAGTGACATGCTTCAAGAATACTCATCATCTCTCTTTTGGAACATACCTACGGATGATCCCATCAGCGCAAATGCGAAACAAATATGGCTCATCCCAGAAGAACTTTCTTACTTCATGCATAAACTTGCGACGTTGATGGGTATTCAAATTAGGAGGCACTATATCACTCACCAAATAACATAATCAACAAACCAGGGTATAAGATCATGTGACATTGCCAGAACTCTTTCATCAGGGAATGAGTCATTTATGTCCAGCCTATCATCAAATTTCACCATAACCTCATCCTCTAATCTAGACAGATGATCGGCAACCTGATTTTCTGATCATTTTCTATCAATCAAGTCAAAATTGAATTCCTGCAAGAGAGGAACCCACCTAATTAATCTTGGTTTTGTATCCTTCTTTGCCATAAGATATTTGAGCATTGCATGGTCTGTGTGCATAATCACTTTAGCTCCCAACAAGTATGATTGGAAATTTTCAAATGCAAACACCAACGCAAGCAATTCTTGTTCGGTCATTGTGTAATTCTTTTAAGCCACATTCAGTTCTTTGCTGGCAAAATAGATTAGGTGTAGTACTCTCCCTCTTTATTGCTCCAACACCATACCGAGTGCAACCCCACTCGCATCACATATTAGCTCAAAAGGTTGTGACTAATCTAGAGCTACAATAATGGGCATTGTGGTTAGCCTTTTTTTCAATTCTTCGAAGGTATGCATGCATGCATCATCAAACACAAAGTTTGCATCTTTGTCTAGCAACTCACGCAAGGGTTGTGAGATCTTAGAGAAATCCTTTATGAAACGATAGTAGAATCTGGCATGCCCTAGAAAACTTCTGATACCTTTTACCGAAATCGATGGTGGCAAATTTTCTATTACCTCAATTTTTGCTTTATCACCTCAATTCCCTTGCTTGAAATTCTATGACCAAGCATGATTCCCTTTTTGACCATAAAATAACATTTCTTCCAGTTTTGCACCAACTGACTTTCGACACATCTCTGCAACATATCACGCAAATGCAAAAGATATTTTTCCAATAACTGGCCAACGACAATGAAGTCATCTATGAACACCTTAATAGTGCTTTCAACTATATCCAAAAGGATAGACATCATGCATCTATGAAATTTGGCCGGAGCATTGCAAAGTCCAAAGGGCATTATCTTAAATGCAAAAGTACCATATGGGTATGTGAACGTTGTCTTCTCCTGATCCTCAGGTGCAATGTCAATTTGATTTTACCTGGAATACCCATCAAGGAAACAGTACCATTCCTTTTTTACCAGTCTGTCGAGCATCTAATCCATGAAAGGCATAGGAAAGTGATCCTTTTCGATAGAAGCACTGAATTTTCTATAATCCATGCATACTCTCCACCCGATGACTGGTCTCATGGGGATCAACTCGTTCTTTACATTAGGCACCACTGTGATACCTCCCTTCTTTGGAGCACACTGCATTGGACTCACACATTCACTGTCAGCAATCAAGTAGATTACTCCTGCGTCTAACCACTTAATGATCTCTTTCCTCACAACCTCTTGCATTAGAGGGTTCAACCGCCTCTGATGTTCAATACTCGATTTGTAATCTTTGACTAGCTGAATCTTATGAGTGCATATCCTAGGGGTATGCCGATGATGTCTGTAGTTGTCCACCCAATGGCTCTCTTGTACTGCTTGAGGATTGAGACTAGGGCTTCTGTTTGAGATTCACTTAAATTTGTTGCAATGATGACAAGTAATGTACTATTTTCTCCGAGGTATGCATATTTCAAATGTCATTGTAATGTCTTTAACTCTAACTCTGGTGAAACTTCTACAGAAGGCTTTGTAGGTGGCATCTCCCTGTTGCTTAAGTCCAATTCCAATCTTGCTTGCCATCTCGGCCAAAATGACACCCCAAGAGCATTTACCATTTCCACATAATCAAGAATATTGTCACTATCAAAGTTCATCAATACAACTGCCAAAGGATCAACACCAAGCCTTAATTTTATCGGGATTTTGGCTTCATCATCTTCGTCAAATGAAATCATTGAGATGACATGGAACTCCGAACTCTTCTAATCTTGCTGACCCATTTGAAACACCACTACTTCTTCACCAAATGTGAAAGAAAGTAGATTCTTCTCCATATCTACTAATGCTCGTCCTGTGGCTAAGAAGGGTCTTCCTAAAATGATTGGAACTACAAAATCAATCTCACAGTCAAGTATAACCAAATCTTCGGGAAATATAAATTTGTCTACCTTTACAAACACATCATACAAGTTCCCTACAGGCTTCTTGACTGTTTTGTCTACCATCAACAAGCGCATCTTTGTAGGGACAAGGCTTCCCAAGCCAAGCTTCCTGAATTTGGAAAGAGGCATTAAGTTGATGCTAGCTCCAAATCACACAAACTCTAGAAATCAACACTCTAGAAACAGAAATCAAGCAACAAAAACAAAATAAAAAAAAAGTACAAGAGACTCTAGAAATCAACACTAGAATTAACTAATCGTGAATTCAAGTCAAAACCTAGTTGTATTCCCCGACAATGTCTCCATAATTTTTGAAGATGATGGTTATGCTTCAATAAGAAAGCAACTGCTATCAATAATTAATCTAATTGAGGTTAGGATCAAATCCACAAGGAATATAGGGCTTGACTACAAGAATTCACCACTAATCATTTCTAGTGTCTATAACTACAATCTCTAAATAGGGGGTTCATGTGATTCGAAAAACAAAGATAAAATAAAAACTAACCAAAATACGAGAAAACACTCAAATTGGGATACAACTTGGGAATTGTACTCCCCATCGATCACTGACTCAAATACCCTAGATAACATAACTACAATTGATGAATGCATGTAGGATAGTAACTTAGGTTCTTCCAGTCCTCTTATGAAGGTGAAGGTCGAATTTCTCCATGGCGCTTGGTCGGCTACCATGGATTGCCAACTAACCATTACCTATTGTCCCAGTCAATCTCCCTTGGTCAGGTTTGATCGATTAGATGGGAACACATCAACCGAATCCTGTTATCTCTAGAGCTCAAAGACAAAAACTCATTTTTCAAGTGTCAACTCAAGTTTTTTCTCTTCTCCCTTTCTAAAACCTAATCTTACACTATTTATAGTATGTACAAAACAACACTAAAAATTATGTAGAAGAGACAGCTGGCATCTGATAAACTTTGCAGTTACGATTTGTAGGATGGCCTACGAGTCGTAGTCGGGGTCTCGTATCATAATCTTAGCATCTTGGACTGAACTGGAATGACCCATAGGTACGAGTCATTGCTTGAGCTACAACTCATATGTTGGTTTCGCAGTCTTGGCTTTCAATTTTTGTTCCAATATTTTGGGTCTCTAATTCTTGGTATGAGTCCATCTGTACGAGTCGTAGTGTGTCTTATGACTTATAGGCTGAGGATTGTAGGAGTGACCCTCCCTTGGAAGATTTCTGAACCTTTGGTCTCTGATTCCTGTTACCCACCACCCTATGACTCGTAGCTTGGGCTATGACTCGTAGGCGGGATCGTATGGCTTATGATTTAGCAAGATCTGCAACTTTTCTTCAAAATCATGCCAACCGAACTTTTCTGCAATATCAACACAAAAACACATAAAGCCTATAAAAAGTCGCTTCAAGAACTCACAAAATCCCTTATTTTAGGTATAAAATATGCTGTAATTTGACAGCATATCAAGTTAACTTCTACATGTCTCTGTTAAGTGTCGAATCTTTCTTTATGACACTCCATTTTTTTTGTGGCATATCAGCACAAGTAAGATCTCTTTTAATTCCATGTTTACGACAAAAGGAGAGAAACTCTTCAGAAGTGAACTCACCACCATTATTTATTCGCAACCGCCTTATTCTTGAACCAAGCTCACTTTCAATAGTTTTTTTAAATTCCATAAACTTTTTGAGGAATCCTGATTTTTGCTTCTCAAAATAAACCCATGTGAATCTAGTAAAATCATCAATAAAAATTAGCATATAAGAGTAGCCAGAGAACAAAGGAGTTCTCGTTGGCCCCATCAAATCGATGTGATTAGTTCTAGAGGAGTATTGCATCTTTACAAGGATCTATCAAATGGAAGACGATGTGCCTTTTTGTATTGACATCCTTCATAAATTTCTCCTCTACCAAAGTTGCTTAACTTAGATAATCCTTTTACTAGATTTAATTTTATCATGATTTTTAATTTGTCCATGTTAAGATGTCCAAGTCTAACATGCCATAGATATGCAATATCATTGCTACTCATCTTCTCAATATATGAGTTAGAAGCAGATAAGACATATAAATCATTAACTCTCTTACCGGCATAAATGATATTTGCCTTGAGTTCTTTGATGTCTAAATAGGACATAACTTCCCACACAAAACTTCCCACATCTATGATATTTGCAACTGAAAATAGATTTTTCCTCATGCCTAGAACATGGAATACACTGTTGAGAGTGATTGAGTTGTCCTGTTTCTCATTGATTACAACCGTGCCCTTTTTCTCTACTTGATGAATTGTATTATCTATTGTTACAATGATGTCATGACCATTGTATTTACGAAAGTCAGAAAATTTAGATTCATCCCCAGTGAGATGATGCCCCACACCCTAAATCCACGATCCAGTCTGTTTCAAAATTGATGGAAGTCATGGCATCTATTGGTCGAGTCTCTGTTACAAAACACTTTCCCTAATCTTCTTCTTCTTCTTTAGGAACTTTCTCAGCATGAACCATATTGCTCTCCTTAGCTCGGTAAAATCTTTTAATATGTCCAATTTTGCCGCATCGATTACATTTGAGAGTTTTATAGTTATTAGTAGACTCTCTCTCCTTTCCTAGAGGTGTTTAGCCACTTTAGAATCGAGAATATGACCTATCTCTTCCTTCTTTTCCTTTGAATTTCCTCTTTTTGGCTACAAAAGCTTTTTCTTCTTCCTTTTTGATGGATACACCAACCATTTATTTTTCTAATAGCTCCTATGATGACAACAAATTCTCAAACTCCTCTAAGGATGGTTGTTGAGCCCATCCTTGAATTGATGTTACAAAGGGAATATATTCTGGTTTCAAACCACAAATAGTACTTCTTCTTATTCGTGCTTCAGAGATAGCCTCATCTGGATTCAAAAAGGATATCTCAGAACATAAATTTTTTTATTTTTATAAAATACTCAGCTATAGAAAGACTACCTTGAGCGACGTTAATCAATTCATTCTCCAAAATCTATAGCCGGGTTTCATTTTTCTTATTGAACAAATGATCGAGAGTCCTCCACATTTCATGAGCTGATTTACACCTTATAATATGATCAAATAAGCTGGAGGATATTGACCTCTTCAGGATGAACTCCGCTTTTACATTAGTCTGCTCCACTTCTTATATCCACTGTTTTTTTTCGATCCGTCATCAAGAGAACTTGTGTTACTTCCATTAACAATATCCCACAAATCCTCACCCACAATGTATGACTCCATACGTGTCTTTCATACCTTATAATTGGATTGGTTCAATAATTTCCTTCCCAATCCATTAGCACAACCATTTAAATCCATCTACACAAACTAGTTGAATTAAACCACTAACCCGATCTTGAAACAAATCTAAGAGTCAATATATGACTCTCGCTCTAATACCATGTAGAGAAATATAGCAAAAGAAAAGCATAATTCGGAAACCTTTTGCTAGTTCAAGATCTTTAACTAAGATCGGCAGATTCAACTCAAGAAGGGAAGCTAGAAAGGAGAAGAAATATTTTGGAAAGAAGAACTTTGTTATAGAACAAGACTCTTTGTTTTTGGTTTTGGTTGCTTGGTTTTTTTGTTTTTTTTTTTTTGGTTGCTTGGTTACAAATGCCTAAGGCAATCCTTATAGGATGGTTCTAGATACTATAACAAGAATAATCTAGAGAACAATCTAGACCATTCTATTATTTTCTACAAATATCATCTATAAAATATCCTTAAGAAAATTCTAGTACCTTTGTTTTTTACCTTAAAATATCCAGATATTTCTTCAAGATAATTATCTAAGCTTCTATACTAGGACAATCTAGAGAAATCTATCATCTACTTAAAAATTAACTTTAACATTTTTCACACTCCCTAAGCAAGCTTAGATTAAAAATTATAAATAAAGTTTATCCAATATTATCTAGTTTGAATTGAATTAGACAAATATTTTATGTTTAGTCTAATGATCATGCATTTAGAAATAAAAATATTTTTACTAAATATTTTCATCATTATTAATTTGATATAATTTGTTCACCAACTAAATAACCTATAAAGAGATTAAGTTGGCGAGCAAATTATATCAAAATTTCAACGACAAAATTGTAATACGGGAACTAAACATTACAGAATGTTGGTGAAAAATATGTTTTAATATTAAAATAATAATATTAATTTATATCATGAGTTAGTGATAGAATCAGATAATAAGTTTCTATGTAACTCCTATAACCTCTAACTCTTTATTTGATCATTAATCTACTTGTTTATTCCTTGTAACTCATTTAACCACCAATCCATGTTCTACCTCATTATTCCTTGTAACTCATGTAACCTCCAAGACATAATTTCTCTACTTTACTAATAGTGATGTTTCTTCCTTTGTATGAAGGGATCAGTAAGAAAAAAATAAGAAGTGTGGATAAATATTATAGTGTGCAATGAAGTTAGTATAGTGAAAAGAGAGTTGAGAAAGAGAAAAAAAAATTACAAGTCTTGAACTCTATTTACTCTATAAAGGAGAGTATCTATATGCTGAAGGATGATGTTTTTGTTTGGAGCTTTGAACTTTTCAACTAATTCGAAGTTGTTTGAGTCATACAACATTGTTTGATTATTGTATCCTAGAGGGGATAAATCAAGAGATGTACTAATGGATCGGTGTAGATTATGTTGTGAGCTTGAATCTCCTTAAAGAAAGCGAGATACATGTGTCTTAATCTGAATGAATATTTATTCAATTTTATCATTTTATTTTTAACTATAATTTATGATATTTGTGGTATATTACACTAATAATTTTAAGGAGATTCATGTTTTTATTACTATTTGAAAAAGTGTAAATATCATGATAGGAGATATCAACATCATTCCGCTTCAGTGTCGCTCTCTTCAAGAGTGGAAGAGAAGAGATTAATAAAAATAATTTTCTAGAATAAAATTTTTTACAAAATAAAGAAATAAAATAATTTCACATTTTATCCTAAAATTATAATATATTTCTTATTCTACGAATCAAAAATCCCAAAGTATTTGTAGATTAATAAAAGGAGTGATAAACGTCTACAATTAGAAAACCTCAAGTTATGTTTACTAATAAATACTCCTAATAAACAATTAAAAAAATTTTTTAAAAGAAAGCAAATAGAACAACATGGATCACACAAATCAAAATCAACACACACATGCATAACACAACACACAACACAATTACACGTTTACATTAGGTATTTTTGATAATTGTTGACTAAATATCTCAATTTAGGATATTTTAAGTACAATAAAAAATATTTTTTTGATTTTTTGAATGTTCGATCCTTAAATTTCTTTTTTTTAAAAAAAAATTAGTTTCTTTAAAAATATAAATTTCTTAAAAGAAGAATTATAGCAAAAATAAAAATAATAAAATTCTTATATATTTTAATAAAAAATATTTCATTCATATTAAAAACGATTTCACAATCACCATTTGTCATTACGTGTTTTAGTTGCAGCCTAAGTAGGTTAAGAATTAGGAACGTATTACATTTGCATACTAAACCATATTATATAATATATAGTTAGGTAAAACATCAAACATATTCATCAACAGCTAAAGTGATTATATTATATCCAAGTAAATAAGTCAAAATAAGTGAATATATAATAAGGTTGTCCTTAATTAGAGTGTTTGAAAACATTATATTATATTGATCACCCACTTTTGCTTTCTTTTTTTCCTCCCTTTTTTAAGAAAATTTATTTTGTCATTGTCTCCTTGTTTGGAATTTCATGTCCTATTTAAAAGATGATTAGGTGAATAATAAAGTGATAAATTAATTTATTGAAAACAAAGCTCTAGGAATATACAGACACGCACTAAATTACGTACAAAAATGTATATTTTACTATAATTATTTAAAATACATGATTTTATTATATTGTGATGATTATTATAAACCAACATTATTATTCTTATATTTATCTTTTTAATTTTTCTTTCATTATTTTTATAATTTCATTATTATTCTAGTCTCTCAAAAAATCAAATTTTTTACATTATGCAAAGTCATAATGTTTGTATATGTCCTACCTTTCTAGACCTTATTTCTAGGATTGCAATGAGTATGTTATAATTATTCAAATTATATTTGTCTAGTGTTAACTGGAAATCAATAAGGCTTTTTTTGTGAAATTTGGCTTTATAAGACCTCTCTATGAAATTTGACTTTAGGTTCCTAAACTTATTGAGATGACACTACAATGATTGAAATGGTTCACTTTTAATCAAAGATCCCGAGTTTGAGTTTCGGTATAGAAACAATCCTATTGAAGGTGTCACCTTTGGATAGACCTTGCGTGATTCGTGTTTAATCAAGGTTGAACTCTAAATACTGGATGAAAAAATTATATATATAAAAAAAAAAAAAAAGAAGAGTTGAAATAAAATTTACTTGAATTTTGGAGATCATTATTCAAACTTTTAATGGAATACTAAAATTTCTTATTTATATCTATTTTTTGTGAATAAATATCACTTGAAATGGCAAAATAATATCTTAACTCAATAATTTAAAATGAAATACTAATAAAGGATTCCTAAACAAGAAAATATCATTTTAATTGTTCTAATAACTGAATAAAATTGAAGCATTCAAATCGATTTTGAACGAGCCAAACAACAAAATAAGAAAAAGTTGCTCAATAAATAAAATAGTCAAAAGATTATCATTTTTTTGAGCTGTTTATAAAAAATACTTTTGAAACTCTCTATTTGATTCAATCACAAGGTCAAATAAATTGAAAATTTTCTATTAGTTCAAGTTATTTCAAGGCAAGTAAATCATTTATAATTTAAAAAAATGAGTTTCATAAAAATAATTTAAATTCTTGCCAAGTGAAACCGTGCAATTGTACCAAACACCTACATCATTAACTTTAGACCTATATAATTGATTATGTCTTTTCAATAGTTTCAAATGATTCTTCATAAACCAATTATTTTAGATGTAGGAAAAAATTTATTAGTCGCACTAGGTAAATCAGGTGTCATGAGCTTGATTGAGAAGGTGTTGGTAGAAGTAATCGAACTTTGATCTCTATTATAAAATATCATCTGTTGCACCAGCTCACAATATAATAAATAGATTTTAAATCTAGTAAATTGGACGAAACATCCATTATGGAATACCACCTGCTGACGTTGATGATGAACTCGACCAAAATAGTAGATGATGAGCTCGACTGAGAAGGTGTTGACTGAAGCAATCGAACTCTGACCTCCATTATAGGATGCCTCCTGATGTTAATCTAATGAATTGGACGAGACAATCATTATAGAATACCACCTGCTGAAATTGATGATGAGCTTGACCAAAATAATAAATAACGAGTTCGACTAAAAAGGTGTTGATTGAAGTAATTGAACTTTGACCTCCATTATAAAATACCATTTGTTGCGCCAATTCAATCGTACTTGTTATTGCTATTATTATGACATCTTTGTTTGGAGATTAGACCCAAGTGGTCACTTCATCCAACTTGAAGGCCACTCCATTAATGCATACTCCATGATGAAGACTTTAGGTCATGTACCTAAATTTTGTTTTTGACATAAAGCTTTTACCTAATTATTATTTCTCTTTCTATGATTGAAGTGGTGACTAAAAATGAAGATGAGATTTATTTGTGCAAAAGAAGTTGACATCACTAAAGTCAATAATCAAAAGTGGCTATTTACGCAAACTCAAGACATCCTCATCAATAGCTCTCCACACGTGGAAGATTGTCTCAAATTGGGCGCTTTCAACCAAATGGTCCAATTATTCATGATTTGGACCTCTCATTCTGTCTTTTTATTGATTGGATTAGAAACTTGGACCCACTTTCAAGAAAATTCAATTTGTTTTGGACATGGACAAAGGATTGATATATAGCAAAGGATAAGTATTGGAGTGGTTATTTGATGGCTTCTTGGAACACCCAACTTGAACAAGTAAAACTTGATGTAATTTTAGGGTATAGTCTACTCTTTTTTGAATTTTCCCAATTAGATGTTTGATATTCTGCATAGGGCGTGATATTTTTGAGATGAGGGTCTTCTAAAAATTGTCTATCTCTATGAGGTAGTGGTAAGGTCTATGTACATTTTGCCCTCCTCACACCCCACTTATAGGATTCTATTGGGTATGTTGTTGTTGTTTAAATGTTTGATATTCATTTTGGGGTCTGGATCAACTCATATTCGTTCCACGTAAAAAGAAAAAGTGATTCTTTATTGATTTTATTTTTGAAAAAATTACGCAGATAAGCAAACATATATTAGTTAATTAGCTAACGTAGCTGTAGTTTGAATTAATTACGGCTCGTGGCAAACATCTAGTTGTAATTAGAGTTTGAATTTTGTATAATTCGCACGATTTAAACAAACGTTCTATGTGATTATACAAAAGTTGTGCACAAATCAATTTGTATGGAGAAATATACAAATACCGTGAATTGTATAGTGAATTATACAATTGTTATATAACAATTGTGAATTTTATCGCAAATTATATAAACTTATATAAATATTGCGCGAATTATACAATCGTTGTTATAACTATAGTTACGAAATATAATTTACCCAAACTATAACTATAGAATATAATTAAGATATTTTTTAATAGTTATATGCAAAAATTCCTCTCTTTTTCTCATAGGGCTTGAGTTCACAAACATCCTATTGGTCTTTAACTAATATCTCTTCTTCTTTTTTTCTTTCTTTCTAGAATGTGAGAATGATCTTTAAATTTTGAATGACACATATGCTATGATCCACCCAAAGAAATCATTCTGCTTATTTATTTGTTGTTCATAAAAATTAGGATACTCTTGTTGAAATTTTCTATGATGAAAAATGGTTGTAGCCTTGAAATATATCAGCTTTAATTATCACAACTACTAAGCGGACTATTAGTTTAAATCTTAACCACTATTATTCATTTCAAAACATGTAAACGTGATTAAATAATTATTAAGATTTTACTAGTTCTTCAATAATGATTGTCATTAGCATTCCTTGTTGTTTGAACTTTAAATTATAAAGAATAATTACTCTAAATAACTGTACACCCAATCACTTAAATTAAAAATAACCAAAGGAGGTATGATACAAATATAAATTCATGTATAATATATGTATATCAATGTATACTGACTAGGAATAATTACCTAATTGCATTCCTTTATTTATCATATTTTCCATTATTCCACCCGTTTTAAAAAAATCAAAAATCCCCTTTTTTTCATGCATATACATTAATTCAATAATCCAGATATATTAATTCAGTAATCCGGATACATTAATTCTAACTCTTTAATTATCTCTATGTTTTAATGTATCGTGCTTTAAATATTACCTGTTGATACTTAAAAACTCTAATATTTGCATCCAAATTGCTGAATTAACTTACCCAGATTGCCATATTATTAAAAACATTTCTGTAAATTGAAAAAGGATATAAAAAATAATAATTAACTGTTTACACTATGTGATTTATATAAACTCTATCTGACCTGTTATTTGGGTAATGATCCCTCATGATAACATTTTCATATATTCAAATTTATTATTTGTACTTGGATAAAAAAAAATATTGGTGCTACTTTTAGGCAACCTTCATTCTATAAGGGTCAAGCATTGAAAGGTGAAAACGGCATTTTGTTCAAGAATTTTCTACTTATCAATGATTTCTTTGCCATTAATATCAATATAGTGAGGGGGACCAAATAAGTGTCGATGAAAAGGATAGAAAATGTTTTCTCTGTCATTTCTACTTGAGTATTTGGAAACCTTAATGCTGATATATAAAGGAACACTTTTGAAAGGAAAAAAAAATGGTCAATAATTATGTTGCTTTTACATTAGGCATCTTTATTTTAGACCACTCCAAATTATCACCATAAGACAACACCTTTCACACAAAATATTGATAGCTACTTAAAGGTCATACTTTTAGAATATAAAGATATGGTACTTCTAGCGGCAAACTTTTAGTCCATCCTGTGTAGAATCTATGCATACGGATTAGAAAAAAGTGAACTGTTTATTTAGTCAGTTATTTGTCTAAAGATTCTTTAATTATTCCACCTGTTACCTAACACCAAAACATATTGTTTTTGTTGCTTTTATTGGGTGAAGTCATTAACAAGTGTCAGTTAGTAAAAATAAATAATTGTAGGTGATTGAAGTATTAATTATTCATTGAACTAACATCATTCATAATAGTGAGGATTTGGGATGTAATCCTGCTGACCTACTATATCACAAGATCAAACACCATTCTACTCTTACCAACCTATTAATCTTCTATCATAATACGCGATCTCTACTCCTTTCTATCTAAAATCATGTCCTCGATGAGATGAAATTTCACAACACATCTAGTCAGCTCCCCTAAATACTTTTTCAATTAACCTCTACCCCTCCATATAACCCCTAAATCCAACCTCTCGCCTCCTAATATCCTTCATAAAAGTGAAAAATTGGAAAAGCTTCCACTTCAAGCACCTTAGCATGAAAAGCAGAAAAGAGAGTTAAAAAAGCATATTCCATTTAACTAGCTGTTCTGTTTGGGCTTTTAGTCCACAGTGATTAATACTTCTACTTGGATACTTATATGTAACCAAATCATATTTAAAAGTCAAGCCCATTTGGACACATACAAAAGTCTGAGCCTATACTCAAGGCTGCACATATACAGATTTGCTCTTGAGAAAAAAATAAGATGATTGATGAATATTCAGGTTGCAACAAGATTAAACCTTCTAAAGTTAAATTATATATGGCAAAACTATCTTGACAACATAGGCTACGCAACATGATTTCATAGTGCCAAAATCAACCTAGTATAGATAGGACTGGGATATTTCAAACACCATTAAGTATCCCCGTTAGCACAAATAATAGATAAAAATGAAGATAACTCAAAATAATATCTAAAGAGGATTACAAAAGAACATCAGCTAACAACAGGAGGATCTCTGTACAGTCAAAAAGTTGCTCCAGCATTAATTTGACCATACCTAGACATCCACTAACCTGCATTGAAGATATGTGTTCGTCATCCCAATATATGCTTCAAGCAGATAGATTGAACAACAAACTCTCAGCTAACTTACTCATCATCAGATGAATCTGAATCAGCTGGCATTCTCACATCGTCTTCAACAGCTGAGTCCTGCATGAACATCAGATAACATCGATCATTTGCAAAAAGGAAGATTACAATAATATAATGATTCATAAGGAAGAGATTGTGTATCATAAATTCAGAATCTTAGGAATAAGTTATCCTTACAGGATTCTTATCCCAGTCCTTTAACTTGGGATTAGTCAGCATGTAATTATCACGTAGAGGAGCCCATGAGGGACCTTCATTTTCCAAAGAATTGGATGCACCGGCCTGCATGAAATTAAACTACAGAATAAGGGAAAAAGGCAAAAACCTGAATGAAAATGACTGGCTTGCAGCGGTGAATCATCAAAAAATTCTTTTTTGGGCCAAGAACTTGAAAAATATCAAGTCCTCCATTTTCAAGTTGTTTCTTCCTTCCTACCCACAAAATGATTGGTAATTCTAATGAAGTACAATATATCACATTATTTGATGTACCTTTGACATATGAGCAACTCATTCAAATGTGGAGCAGCAAATGTAACAATGGAAAACAATATTAAAAATAAATAAAGAACCATCTAGAGACAGCGTGAAAACACTTCTGATAAAGAGTCATTTTGGTTTGTCTGTACCCCTCCACCCAACTCAAAAAACAAAAGAAAATGATGGCCCAAGAGATGATTACAACATTACCCCAGTGCCTCAAAGGCTCCCGCCCATTGCGGGGTAAGGGGGGTCGAATGTACGCAGCCTGACCCCTATGTTTAAAAACATAGAGCGACTGTTTCCGGATGACCCATGATGAGCGTCGAAAGTTGCATTGACTAACTGCTACTTCACAATTGAAAGAAACGCAGACAGAGCCATTTTGTTTTATTCCATCATACCCCAAAGCCAAAAAATAGTGAATCTTTGGCTCCATCCGATGAGGAAAATGGCCCAAGACATGATTACTATACGAAAATATATTACAAAATAATGAGAGAAATTTTCCCAATTGATTACAATTCTAAGAAAGAAAAACAGCTGACCTTTGATACAGTTGTTTGTGATGGTGTCTTGCCCAATTCAGAGAAAAAGACTTCTCTTCGTCGCTTCTTTATTACTAAACATCAGAGAAATAGAAGTTATTGTATTGGGTACAGAATAACAGGTCTTAAGGCTAATTTTTTTCCAAACTATTCCCAATTGAATTATCAAGAATTTATTATCAATTGCAGTTTTAAAGATGAAAACTTGCAGTTGGTTCAATTCTTACTTCTATCATGTGTTCGATGAAATGGCATGTGCAATTTTCTCAGTTTTTTAAAAGAAACAATCAGTTTTCTATAAAGAAAATTGAGAACCAATCATATAATCCATGGATCAGTATTCTGCCGTTACCTTTCTCATCTTTTGCCCTTGAGGGATTTAACCCTTTTTGAGCATGTTGTGCTTTGTTAACCTGCATCACAAACGCTGATAAATTTGAGCAACTTTTTTATAAAACAGAAGCATTAAGTTTGAAATGTGTACTGCAACTTACAGCGTTGAATAACTTGACAACTGGTAGTCCCATAATGCCCATAAAAATTAAGGACCGAGTTAGTTAGA
>JAOTQR010000097.1:11749691-11760669 GCA_025774065.1 Solanum ossicruentum | reverse complement strand
ATATTGTAGTAGTTTAGGGACATGTACATGATTCTCCTGTTGCACATGTATGTGTAAATTTGAAAGGCTAGTGTAAGTTGTGGAACCATGGTTTGTAACTTTAAGTTTTGGCTTGTTTTGTTAAATTTAAGTCGGCGAGTTTTTCTATATTAAAATACTAGTTATATTAAGATGATTGTATGAAACAGAAATTAGTAAATTATATGTCCTTGGATTTTAACATTGGTAATACTTTTCAACGTGCTACAACAGTATGAGCAATATCTAAATATCTCGCAAAATAGTAGTATAAATTACTTTCAAAGTACTTATGCCAAAAACTTAAGCTAGAAATAAGCTAATCCACATTTAGAACAAAATCATATGCCTTTACCTATTTTGAATTCACTAACTTAAATATAATTGATATGTCACGTGTTTAATTCTTTGTATGTAATTTAGTGTTAAGTAAGCTTAGAGAGTACAAAAGTAGCATTCTACCACTAGGGTTGCCACAAGTGTTGGTATTAGAGGCCAGACTTGTGATTCTAGGAATTTTGTTGTGAATTGCTTGTATACTTGTCTATTTTGTAAAAGGTCCAAGCTATGCTATTTGTTCATTTACATGATCAATACTATTTAAGTGTCGTAAAGTGCATATGAATCATGTACATATCCCTAATGCAATGTGATCTTCTCTTTTGAAGGAATTAAGTTATGGCCTCTTACTCTAATAGATCTATGGAAGTAGCATGGGAAGGATCAGATAACTTTTATTCCCAACCTCATCCACTAGAATATGTTGCAAATATCTCTCGGATCAATATGTCCCCCATACCAGTGGGTTTGAAGTGGGAAACCAAGGTGTAAGGCCTGTCCCACATCCTCAAATGAGCCATAATACTCAGGTTATGAATCCCACTTTCCAATAGATGGTCGAATTCCTTCATTACATGGTTGAATGTGCATGATCCTAATGGGATAAACTTCGAGAGAATGAGGAAAATGGGTGGGGTAGAATTTGAAGGTTCTGTTGGTCCCACTGATGCTGAACAATGACTGGAATGTATGGAGAGGGTGTTTGAGCAATTGGAGTGTTTAGATGTTGTAAAATTTAAGTATGTTGTTTCACTATTAGAAAAGGATGCTTATGATTGGTGGGCGAGTGTTGCAAATGCCAAGGTAAAACCTCTAGTTCTTACTTGGAATGATTTTATTATGGAGTTTCATATGAAGTATGTTCCACCTGCCTACTGTGATTCTAAGAAAAAAGAGTTTCTAAGTTTGAGCCAGTGGGGCATGTCTATTGCTTAATATCAACAAAAGTTCTTAAGGCTTTCTTGCTATGCTGGAGATATTATTAAAGAGGATAAACATAAGTGCAGGAGATTTGAAGATGACTTAAATGATTCTATTAGAAAGAATGTGGTAGTCTTGCAACATGAGAACTTCTGTAAATTAGTTTTCGCTGCTCTTACTTGGGGAAGACTTGATAAGAAAGAAGCTAGTAGACATTCAAATAAACTCTAGAAACCTTGATCGTATTTTAAAGATCCATACAAAAGGGGAAGGTTTGATGATTCTAAGGCTAGTGGTATTAATAGGTCACCTCAACCCAAGCAAAGAAGATCAAATTATTCTATAGGTAGCACTCCAAATAATGGTCAAGGCAAGACTCGTGTTCCTATGCGTGAACAATGTGGGAATAATCATTATGGTGTTTGTAGGAGAGCTTCTGGTGCATGTTTTAACTGCGACAATTTTGATCATAAAGTGAAGGACTTTCCTGAACAGGTTCCTTCCTTGCGCACTGAAAGCTCAGTTTAGAAGCCTGCTACTATTTCTCCCTAACCCAATAGGGGTGTAAGAGCAAAAAACATCCAAGCGGCTGGAGCAAGTGAAGCAAATCAACCTAGTAGTCCAAGGGCTATGACAAGAGCTTATGCTATGAAACAAAGGGATGATCAAGATGGACAAGACGTGGTTGTTGGTAAATTTCACTTATTTGACTTATATGTGTTTACATTGTTTGATCCTTGTTCTACACATTCTTATATTTCATCATTACTCATTCTTCCTGAAAATGTGAAATCTGTGAGGCTTGATTATAATGTGCTAGTTAAAAGTCCCTTAGGCTACCGAGTTGTTTGTAATCGAATTTACCTATCTTGTCCCTTCATGATCGAAGACCTAGTTTTCCCGGTGGATTTGATTGAAATGCCCTTCAAAGATTTTAATGTTATTATTGGGTTGGATTGGATTTATAAATATTATGTTGTAGTGGATTGTAGATCCAAGCATGTGAATTTTAAGGACCCTGCATTTTCTCATATTATTGTACAAGGTAAAAGATCATTGACGTGTAATATTATTTCTGCCGCCTTGGCAAGAAAGATGATTTGGCAAGGTTGTGATGCGTATCTTGCTCACATAGTTGATACACACTTGGAGAGGCCTAGTCTTAAAGATATGCCTACTTTGTATGACTTTCCAGAAGTTTTTCCAAAAAATCTTCTTGGGTTACCCTCGGAAATGGAAGTTGAATTTCCAATCGAGCTCATTCCCGGATCTACTCCGATTTCCATTACTCCTTATA
This sequence comes from Solanum ossicruentum, assembly GCA_025774065.1. Taxonomy (NCBI): domain Eukaryota; kingdom Viridiplantae; phylum Streptophyta; class Magnoliopsida; order Solanales; family Solanaceae; genus Solanum; species Solanum ossicruentum. The sequence continues at coordinate 11,758,094 of JAOTQR010000097.1, read as the reverse complement.
GGATAGATCCAGCAGAACTAAAAGAGTTGAAAACTCAATTGCAAGAACTTCTTGATAAGGGTTTTATGCATCCCAGTGTCTCTCCGTGGAAAGCCCCTGTTTTATTTGTAAAGAAGAAGGATGAAACTCTTAGATTATGTGTTTACTACAAACAACTCAACGAAATAACAGTTAAGAATAGATATCCACTGCTAAGGATTGATGATTTATTTGATCATTTGATGGGTGCTAATCTATTCTCAAACATTGACTTGAGGTATGGGTATCATTAACTGCGCGTTAGAGAGAAAGATATTCCTAAAACTACTTTTAGAACTTGGTATAGTCATTATGAATTTTTGTTGATGCCATTCAAATTGACTAACGTTCCCGCAATATTCATGGATCTAATGAATCGAGTATTCAAGCCATATCTAGATCAGTTTATGAAAGTATTTATAGATGATATTTTAGTGTATTCCAAGGGTAGTGAAGAATATGATAAGCATCTCCAAATCATTTTGCAAATTTTAAAGGAGAAAGAACTTTATGCAAAACTTTCTAAGTGTGAATTTTGGCTAAATAAAGTAACCTTTTTGAGGCACGTCGTGTCAGCCAAAGGCGTAAAGGTGGATCCTAGTAAAATCCAAGCAATTGTTGAATGGAAGCCTCCTAAAAGTCCAATCAAAGGATGAAGCTTCCTAGGCTTGGTGAGATATTATAGGAGGTTTGTGAAAGCCTTCTCCATTATAGCCTCCCCTTTGATCAATCTCTTGAAGAAAGAGGAAAAATTCATCAGGAGTGACAAATGCCAAGAGAGTTTTGAAACTCTTAAATCCTTGTTGATGCAAGCTCCTGTACTTACTCTTCCAATAGAGGAAAAAGAGTATGTGATATATAGTGATGCATCTCATCGCAGTCTAGGTTGTATTCCTATGCAAGAAGAGAATGTTATTTTTTATGCCTCTCAGAAATTAAAACCACATGAACTGAATTACCCTATTCAAGATCTGGAAGTTGCTGCTATAGTATTTGCCTTAAAGATATGTTGACATTATCTTTATAGAGAAAAATGTTGCATATTCACCAATCACAAAATCCTTAAATTCTTGGGTACATAAAAGGAGTTGAACCTAAGGCATCGTCGATGGCTTGAGCTCATTAAGGATTATGATTGCATGATCGATTATCATCTAGGAAAAGCTAATATAGTTGTAGATGCCTTAAGTCGAAGGTCCTTTGCAAGCCTATCCTTGAGTCCACTGCCTTTGTTTGTTGTGTTAAGTGCAATGAATGCTTTTATTGCACTTCATCCATCTGGATCAATTATTTCCTAACTGCAAGTTAAACCAGTATTGCTTGAGCAAGTTAGAGAAGCACAAAAGTTAGATGAGAAACTCATGAAGCTGACCAAAAAGGTTCAAGATGGAGAAAACATGATTTTGCATTAATAGAGGACGATGTTTTATCTTATCAAAATAGGTTGTGTGTCCCTAATGATAAGAGATTGAAAGAAGATATCTTGAAGGAAGCACAAATTCATCATATGCCATCTACTCTGGAGGTACGAAAATGTACCAGACCCTTAAGGAACATTACTGGTGGAATGGTATGGATAAAGACATTGCGGAGTATATTTCAAAATGTTTGGTTTGTCAACAAGTAAAAGTAGAACATCAAGTTCCAGTTGGGTTACTCTAACCTTTGTCGATGCCACAATGGAAATGGGAGAGAATAACAATGGACTTTGTTTCTGGACTTCCTCGCATTCAAAAGAACCATGATGCAATATGGATAATAGTGGATATATTAACAAAAATTTCTCACTTCTTAGCAATTAGGATCAATTATTCACTTGAGAGGTTAGCAGAACTATACATTAATGAGATTTTAAGGCTACATAGAATCCCTATCTCTATTGTCTCCGACAGAGACCCTAGGTTTACATCTAGATTTCGGTCTAGCTTGCAAGAGTCCTTGGGTACCAAGTTAAATTTCAGCACCTCACTTCACCCTCAGACAGACGGTCAGTTAGAAAGAGTAATACAAATTTTGGAAGATATGCTTTGAGAATGTATCATGGAGTTTGAGGGAAGTTGGGACAAACATTTGACTATAGTAGAATTTTCTTACAATAATAGCTACCAATAAAGTATTGGAATGCTTCTTTATGAAGCCTTAAATGGAAGAAAATGTCAGACTCCTTTTTGTTGGAGTGAAGTTGGTGAAAGAAAACTCACAGGTCCTGAAATTGTGCAGAAAACAGAAGACAAGGTAAAGGTGATCAAGGATCATCTAAGGATTGCTTCGGATAGGCAAAAATCATATGCTAATATTAAAAGGCATGATATCGAGTATCAAGTTGGTGATAAGGTATTCTTAAAAGTATCTCCATTGAAGAAGATTATGAGATTTGTCCAAAAGGGAAAACTTAGCCCCCGTTTTATTGGACACAATGAGGTACTTGAAAGAGTGGGACCATTTACATATAAATTGGCATTACCACCTAAATTAGACAAAATCCACAATGTGTTCCGGTGTCAGTGCTTAGAAGATATCATTCTGACCCCTCTTATGTCCTACCAGTTGAATCTATTAAGGTTAACCAAGCTTGACGTATGATGAGAAACCTGTCCATATTCAAGCTCGGGAAATAAAATAACTTAGAAACAAGAAAATTCCCTTAGTAAAGGTAATTTGGAGGAACCATTCAGGATAAGAAGCCACCTGGGAGAGGGAAGAAGATATGAGGACCCAATATCTGCACTTACCTTGAGACTAGCCCAAGGTAAATTTCGAGATGAAGTTTCATAAGGGGAAAAGAGTTGTAATACCCTTATTGCTGTATAATAAAGTAATTTTTAAAAAGGCTATTCCCTCAAAGATGAAATAAACACCTACTTCACCACTTTTGACTTGAGTTTGTGTCGTAAGAGAAATCGATTTTCTTGAATTGTTGAAAGGAATGAGGGAGGGGTTTGTTTTAGTGAAATTTATTTACTTTTATAAAGTTACACATGTTAAACCATCCTTAGTATTAATTATTATGTGTGAAAAAGTAAATAAGGAAGGAAAAAGAGCAAAGTAGGGTAGCCACCTTATTGGACCTTTTTTTTTCTCTTAAGATGCTTTTCACATAAAATATGTTTTCCCCAAATTAAGTGGGTTTATTGTCCTCATAACACCATATAAACTCTCTCTTAATATTTTTCACAAACACACATGAAAAATATATGTTCGTTGGAGCATAATTAAGAAATCCTCTTTCATTTGGTAAGTGACTGAATTCTATCTTTAGATGGAATAATGTGTAGTAATTATGGAATATCTCGTTGCATATATCTTTGTATTCAGTGTGTAAATGTGTTTTGGTAAGCTAATTAACATACCTACAACTTTTATGTTTATGCAAAAATCTAAATCTGCTTGTATGGTATCAAAGGATGGCATGAAACACAGTGAAAGTTTTGGCTAGTTTTGTGTTCGAGAAGCCTTCTATGTGATATTGTTAATATTTTAATAATATCTTGATGGGTGAGCTGTATTTTGTTATGCTTATTTGTTCTTTATAACCCCAATACATGTCTTTATAACCCCAATACATGTATTTACAACTCTTATGTTTATGTTGGGACCTAATTTGGTACTTTTGGATTCAAAATAGTGGACACAAATTAGGACAAGTCTTATCCAGAGTTTTGATATAGAAATCCCTGGGGGTGTGCTATTAGTGTTTCAATTATAAATACTTATACAAAGGGTGTTTTGAAGTGATTCCTGATTGTTTTCAACATCTATTCATATACCTATAGTTTTTATGTAGACTAGAAAGCCTAGTTTGTCATTTACCAATTTGAAATCTCGTTGCGTTGTAAGGCAGTAAAACTGCCAAGAAGAGCTTGATTTGTAAAAATAGGACTCAGTTTTGGCATTTCTCTTGTTAGTTGCTACCTGTTAAAAGTGCTCAATGTTAAATGATAATGTAAATGAATATTAAGGTGCTCACATTCTTGTACAATCTTAAGGAAATTGATTGAAGAAACGAATGTCGTATTAATCCAGACTTGAAATCTGTAGGGTCAGTTGCATGCTAAAAGGTTCAGGTTCATATAAAAACCTGTTCTTGTGCCTTATTTTACCTGCTGGTACATCTGAATGTTATATTGTATCTCAACTATATTCTTGTCATTTTGTTTGGTCATATTGATATATTTTGGGACTTGTAAGAAACTTGTTTAATTCACCATTTGTATGAATTGTCTGATCACTTGACAATCCTTGTAGACTTTTTCCTTCTTGTGGCTATGACTTTGTCTCCATTGGCATGCTTCTTGTTTGAATCAGTAGCCATCTTGATTGTGAATTTTTGTTCATCCTATGTGTGGATGCAGTCCATCTTATGTATGAAGTAGAAAGTCACTCTTAATATGGTTCTTGGTTCTCTTGATAATTAGGTTTTCACCCTTCTTGATATAGGGCTTCGGTCTTTCTTGATACTTGATTATGGTTGGTGTGATGGCATGACTTATATACTGCGCAAAACTTGTCATTCGAATGTCGTGTTGAAATTGTTCCAGGAACCCTTGATTCTTAGATCTTTAAATATCCTACTGGATGCTATTGATGTATTTGTTCACTCGGTCTATTTACTATATTCCAATTGTGTTTCCATTTGCTGAAGAAGGGTAAATTGAGGGACTTAAGGTTCTTAGCTTTTAGCTTTTACACCACTAAGTTTCATGCTTAGTGATAGTTGTTTCTATCCTAGGGAGTACCCAAGATGATGCTTGTGGATGGCCATTGAAGATAAATTTAGAGTTGTGCAGAAGATCACATTTGCATCTAGATATATATGTTGTAGTAGTTTTGGGACATGTACATGATTCTCCTGTTACATATGTATATACAAATTTGAAAAGCAAGAGTAAATTATGGAACCATGGTTTATAACTTTAAGTTTTGGCTTGTTTAGTTAAATTTGAGTTGGCAACCAATTATGTTAAGATGATTGTATGAAACTGAAACTAGTAAATTGTATGTTCTTGGATTTTAACACTGGTAATACTTTTCAACACGCTAAAGCAATATGGGCAACAAATAAATATCTCACAAGATAGTAGTTAAATTACTTGCAAAGTTCTTACACCAAAATATTAAGCTATAAATCACCTAATCCACCTTTTGAACAAAATCCTATACCTTTACCTATTTTGAATTTATTACTTAAATGTAATTGATATGTCACGTGTTAAATTCTTTATATGTTATTAAGTGTTAGGTAAGCTTAGAGTGTATAGAAATGGCATCCTACCATGAGGGTTTCAATAGGTAGAACACCAAATACCGGGTGGTTTGACTCAAGATATTGAAATTTCTACTTGAAAGTGGGAAGAGGCGAACATGGATTTTGTGGTTGGTTTTCCTCAGAACCAAAAATGATTTTATTCAATTTGGGTATTGTTGACAGGAGGACTAAGTCAGTTCACTTCCACCAAGAATACTTTCAATGGTGAGGACAATTCAAACTTGGGAAGACTTGACGAGGTCTTGCGTGTTGGAATTCAAGGTTAATTGGGGTGCTCATTTACCATTTATTGAGCTCGCTTACAGCAGTAGCTTTCATGCTAGCATTGGTATGACACCGTTTGGGGCTTTGGGTGGTAGAAGGTGTAGGTCTTTAGTGGGATAATTTGAGTTAGATGAGATGACTTCTGTAGGCCTGGGTTTAGTATCGGAGGCTTTGGAGAGAGTGGAAATGGTTAGGGAAAAGTTGAAGATGGTTCAAAGTCATCACAAGATTTATTCAGATGTTGGAAAGGGGGACCTTGAGTTTTGTATTGGAGATTGAGGTGTATTTGGAGGTCTCACCTTGGGAGAGTGTGATGTTTTTTGCAAAGGAGGGCAAGTCAATTTCCCGATATGTAGGACCCTTATGAGATTGTTGAGTGGTTTGGGAATGTGGCTAATAGATTAGCCTTGTCTTCGGATTTGAGTTCTATTCTTTCGATTTCTTATGTGTCTAAGTTGAGGAAGTTGGTTAGTAATGCTAGTGCTATGGTGTCTTAGGAAGATATTAAGCTTGGGAAGAACTTGACTTATGAGGAAATATTGGTGGAAATTTTGGATAGACAAGTGAAGCTACTTCGTATCAAGGGTATGGCTTTGGTTTGGTGCTTTGGCGGAATTAATAGGTGGAAAGTGTTGTCTGAGAAGTGGTATTAAGTATGATGTGATGATACCTCTATCCTTTCCTATCTACTCAAGCCTATGATATTAGGTTCTTCCCATTCTCAATGATCCTAATTCTTTCACTCTTGAGTTTCATGTCATGATATGCATACATGTGCATGAAAATGATTTATTTCCGTGATGTTTAAAATGACTTGAATAAGTTTTAATATGAGTTTTAATGATATGATGATTTTCAAATGGTGAATCATGCATTGTACCTTGTGTTTGGGAGTATCATATTCTAATTCAATCTTTGCAAACCTTATTCTATCACATTCGAAGACGAATGTTCCCAAGGGGGAGATGATGTAAGGACCCAGATTTTTGTAAAGCTTTAGTGGCACCTGAGTTTGGTTTCGGAAAGTTTTGGACCAAAGTGACACCTTATGAAACATCCAAGCTCGATCTAAGTTCACTTTCAAGACTTCAATCCAAGATCATTTATGTTGTTTAAGGCCATCATGTGTCTCCTATATCAAGTCAAGTTCAATGGAATTCCATTGGTTAAGTTTTTCACAAGTATCAATAAAAAGGTCAAATTTAATTGGGCATATCCCTTAGCTTAAAATGAACAAGGTGGCCCACAACCTATCAGACTAAAGCTCTTTGAGTTAGCTTTCCAACACCCTTGGTTTCACCTCATTTTGAGTTTGTATGAAGAAGTTATGCCCATTTTCGTAAAACCCTCTTGTGTAGTGTTGCTACATAGGCAATGGGGATTTAAACGAACCGTGGGGATGCCCTTGGGCCTGAAAGGTCCAATTTTGGCCTAAGTATTGGGGTACAATCAGTGGTACTAGTCGTATGACCTTCAAGGATGTTGAAAATTGTAAGTGTGGTGCAATCTTGGCATGGAAAAATGATTTTTGTGGCCAAGGGTGGCACCACGGCTTACCACACGAGCTGTGGTGAGGGTGATGAGCCATCTTGGCTAACGCAGGGTCTTCAAGGTTTGCATGGAGAGGTGTTGGCTAAGGTTGGTTCCATACCCAGCCCCACAAACCATGGTGAGGCTCATGGGCCGTTTACCCAATCATAGGACTCATCTTGGTGTTAAAAATTTCCAAGTTTGAAGTCAAGTTCTAACTTCCAGAAATTTTGCTAAGTATGGGTTCACGGACGAGTTCACGGACCGTGTAACACCACACGGCCCGTGAAGCCGTCAGTGAAGTGACACTTTATCATTTTTCTCTCCGCTTCAATAATGACGTTTTCAAAAATTTGGTTATTTGTATTGGTCTTTTGGAAATTCCTATGTTATTCTACAGTCATCTAAAAACTTAAAACCTATTTCAAACATTCAAAATCACTCATCATATTTTAAATCCTCTCAAAAGCTTTCCACACAAGACTCTTGGAGATTTCAACAGTTGAGCTAGGGAACTCAACTCTTCTTCAAAATTCTTTAGGGTTTCTTCATCTTAGTGAAGGTATGTGTGTTTGATCCTTGATTTTCTTTCAATCTAGGAGGCTCAAACTATTTTCAAGCAATTTCATAAATTTCTAACTTACTTTAAATTAGGGTTTTGAATATTATGACTCATTAAATTTGAGCATTGGTTATGTCTATCTATGGATTTTAAGTTGATTTAACTCATAAAATGATGAATTACATTGGGTTTATGAAATTATGAATATGCATGTCCCTTTCTAAGGCTTATTTATGCATGAGTGATTATATTATGTTTTCAAATGTAGATTTAATTACATTTCCATTTCAATTTCATATTATAATGTTGATTTTGTATTGAATCTTAATTACCCATGCTTTCCCCACATTATTCATGGCATATGCATTCTTGAAATGAGATATTTTGGAAATTATGAAGTGGGTTAAGCCCAATTATGTTCTATGATATAATTTTAATAGATATTGATTATGACAAGAATGTGATCACATATATGTCTATGATTGTGTCTCTTGAAACATTTTGGGTGCTCGCACTATTTCTATTATATTAATGAGTTATTCTTATGCATAAGTATTATGACTATAAGCCATGTTTTGGCATTTGAGCCTAAGTATGGATTATAGTGAAATGTGTTTGGCTTTTAAAGACTAATTGTGTATTGAAAAGTTTTGGCAAGACTTTTATCTTTTAAAAGTATGCATAATTATGTATATTATAAGTATTCTTGTGGGATCAGGACTTAGTATGGATGGAATGAGGTTTCCTCTCTCTTTCCTCGTAT
>JAOTQR010000097.1:11723236-11749591 GCA_025774065.1 Solanum ossicruentum | reverse complement strand
TATAAGGAATGAGAAAAGGGAAATTTGCGCAACCACCTTGTTGGACAATTTTCTTTTAACATAAAATAGATTTTCCCCAAAGTAAGTCGATTTCAAGACCATATAAAACCTTATAAAATCTCTCATGACCTTGTATTTGACCAAAACACATGAAAGAAATCAATTACTTGGAGCAAAGTTAACAAATCCCCTACCCTTTGGTAAGTGATTGAATTCTACCTGTAAATTGCATAGTATGTAGTAATCGTGGAATATCTCATTGTATATAGCAGTGTTTTTAGTGTGTAAATACATTTTGGAAAGCTTATTCACATATCTATACATTTTTCGTTTGTATGAAATTCCAAATAAGCTTGTATGGTATCTAAAAAGGGGATGAAACACAGTGAGAGTTCTAGCCAGTTTTCTGTCAGAGAAGCCTTTTATGTACTGATGTTAGTATGTTAATCATATCATTACGTGTAAGTTGTATTTTTTTGATGAATTTTAGTTCTTTGCAAACCCACTACATGTAGCTACAACTCTTATGTTTATGTTGGAATCTAGTTTGGTAGTTATGGATCGAAACAGTAGACATAATTTAGAACAAGTTCTGTCCAGAGTTTTGACATAGGAATCTCTGGGGGTGTGCTGTTAGTATTTCGATTATAAATTCTTGTTCAAAGGGTATTGTGAAGTGATTCTTGATTATTTCCAACCTATATTCATACACCTACAATTTTTATATAGACCAAAAAGCCTAGTTTTTTCATTTACCACTTCAAAATTTAGTTACGTTGCAAGGCAGTAAAGCTGCTGAGAAGAGTGTGATTTCTAGAAATGAAGCTCACTTTTAGTATCTATCTTGTTAGTTTTTACTAGTTGAAAGTGCTAAATTTTAAATGAGCATTTAAATCAGTATTATGGTGCTCACACTCTTGTATAATCTTAAAGAATTTGATTGAAGAAACTGATGTCATATTGATCCACGACTTACTCGGTAGGGTCGGTTACATGCTAAAAGGTTCAGGTTCGTGTAAAAACTTGTTTTTGTGCATTTGTTACCTATTGATACATGTGAATATTCTCTTGGCAGCTCAACTATGTTTTTGTCCTTTTTATCTGGTTGTGTTGATATATTTTGAGACTTGCAAGGAACTTGCTTAATTCGCCCATTTGTATGAATTGTCTGATCATATGACATCCGTGTGGATTTTGTCCTTCTTGTGGTTGTGACCTTGTGACTAGTGACATGCCTCTTGTTAGGGTCAATTTCCATCTTGACTGTGGATTTTTGGTTCGTTCTAAGTATAGAAGCAGTCCATTTTAAGCACGAACTAGAAAGCCACTCTTAATATTGTTCATTGTTCTCTTGATTATTGGATTTCATCTTTCTTTACATAGGGCCTCAACCCTTCTTGATACTTGATTATGTTTGGTGTGAAGGCATGACATACATAGTGGGTGAACTTGTTGTTTGACTGTCTTATAAAGATACTTGTCTTATCTTAATTTAAAGGTTTCCACTTTTAGCTTTACACTACTAAACTTCAGGCTTAGTGATAGTTATTTCTATCGTAGGGGATACCCGAGATGATGCTTGAGGATGACCTTTGAAGATAAATTTTGGGAGCTGTGCAGTAGATCACATTTGCATCTAGACATATATATCTTAGTAGTTTTGGGACATTACATGATTCTCCTATTACATATGAATGTATAAATTTGACAGGCTAGTGTAAATATGAAACCATGGTTTGTAACTTATAGTTTTGGCTTGTTTAGTTGAATTGGAGCTGTCGAGCTTGTTTCTATATTAAAATACCAGTTATTTTAAGGTGATTATATAAAACAGTAACTAGTAAATTTTATTTCTTTGTATTTTAACATTGGTAATAATTTTTAAGCATGTATTACAATAGTATGGGCAATATATAAAAATCTCACAAGATTTTGGTTTAAATTATTTTGGAAGTTGCTCATGCTATAAACTGGAACCCGAAATCAACTTAACTACTTCTCGGACAAAATCTCGTACCTCTAGCTATTTTGGATTCATTATTAAATTATGATTAATATGTTGTGCATTAAACTCTTAATATTTTAGCAAGTATAAGGTGAACCCGGATCATACAGAAGTGGCATCCTCCCACAAGGGTTGCCACAAGTCTTGGCATCAAAGCACAGACTTGTGATTCTAGGACTTTTGATGTGAATTACTTGTATATTTTTCTATGTTTTAGAACGTCCAAGCTATGTTATTTATTTATTTACATGGTTACTATTATTTTAGTACTTGTAGAGTGCATATGCATCATGTACATGATCCTAATGCAATGTGATCTTCCTTTTTGAAGGAATTAAATTATGGCCTCTTCCTCTAATATACTTATGGATGTAGCACAGGATGGATCAAATAACTATTATTCCCAACCTCGTGCACTAGAAGGGGTTGGCGAACATCTTTTGGATCAATACGTCCCCGCACTAGTGTGTCTGAAGTGGGAAACCATGGTGTAAGACTTATCCCACATTCTCAAATGAGCTGTAGTACTTAGGTTATAAATCATGCTTCCCGACAGATGGCTGAATTCTTCCACCACATGGCTGAAGTGATGCATGATCCTAATTGGATAAACTTCGAGAAAATAAGAAAAATGGGTGGAGTAGAATTTGAAGGTACTGTTGATCCCACTGATGCTAAACAATGGCTGGAACACATGGAGAGGGTTTTTGAGCAATTGGAGTGTTCATATGTTGTAAAATTTAAGTATGTTGTCTCAGTATTACAAAAGGACGCTTATGGTTGGTGAGTAAGTGTTCCAAATGCCAAGGTAAAACCTCCAGTTCATACTTGTAATGATTTTGTTAAGGAGTTTCGTATGAAGTATGTTCCACCTGCCTACTGTGATGCAAAGAAAAAGAGTTTTTATGTTTGAGGCAGTAGGGCATGTCTATTGCTAAATATCAACAAAAGTTCCTAAGGCTCTCTCGTTATTCTGGATATATTATTAAAGAGGAGAAAGATAAGTGCAGGAGATTTGAAGATGGCTTAAATGATTCTATCAGAAAGAATGTGACAATCTTGGAATATGAGAACTTCTGTAGATTAGTTTTCGCTGCTCTTACCTGGGAAAGACTTGATAAAGAAGCTAGTAGACATGAAAATAAACTCCAGAAACCTAGATCAGATTTTGAGGGTCCATACAAAAGGAGAAGGTTTGATGATTCTAAAGCTAGTGGCATTAACAGGTCATGTTAACCAAAGCAAAGTAGATCAGATTATTCTACAAGTAGCACTCCAAATAATGGCAAGGCACGACTCGTGTTCCTATGTATGAACAATGTGGGAAGAATCATTATGGTGTTTGTAGGAGAGCTTCTGGTGCATATTTTAACTGCAACAACTTTGATCATAAAGTGAAGGACTGTCCTAAATAGGTTCCTTCCTTGCACATTGAAAGCCCGATTCATAAGTCTTCTACTACTCCGCCTCAAACCAATAGGGGCGTAATATCAAAAAACATCCAAGCGGCAGGAGCAAGTGGAGCAAATCAACCTAGCAGGACAAGGGCTAGGGCAAGAGCTTATGCTATGAAATAATGGGATGATCAAGATGGCCAAGATGTGGTTGTTGCTAAATTTCATTTATTTGACTTATATGTGTTTATGTTATGAAACGCCCTAAAAATGTGCTTCGGAAGGTCCATAATCATAATTTCCATATATCTCAATATTTGTGCATGATATCAAAAATTCAACTTCATATTCTCGATTAGGGGGCAAAATTGAGTGGGAAATGGGTATAACTCAAATTTTAGAGGACCCATAATGAAAAGTAATTTTTGTTAATTTCGAATTTTCAGAAAGCATCTGCGCCCTGGCCGCGACGCGCCACGGGCGCGGAGTAGTACAATTTGGTCCTTCATGTTTGGTCTGCATCGCGGACTGGATACGAACCAGTGCAATGTTTTCCTTAGTTTTTCTTATGCACCCAAGGGCATTGGGGTCATACCCCATGCCCACTAAAACGTGAAATTACCCATACTTATCCATTTTCCAACTCTACATCTCACAAAACCCTCTCTCAAACCCCTCTAAAACTCTATCAATTCTCTCTTTCAAATCTATGGATCTCAAGCTCAACTTTAACTCGAGGATTCATTTTAAGCTCTAAAACTACTTCAAGTTCACCTCAAAGAATTCAAAGTTTAAGGTATATGGGTTTCATCCATTGGGTTTGTCATGACCCAAAATAGGGCTTAGATATGATACAATGCATGGGAAACCCGAAGGAACCCCAAGTAAGCCTCTTAGCATATCATTGCACATCCTTGGTCCCAGAAGCAATTAAACAACAATAGAAGAATAGAAATAAAGGAATATGAACTAAGGGAAAACCTTCATTTCATAAAACTTCGAGAGAGTCAAAGAGAATCAAGCTTATAGCACAAGTATATACTTGTCCAACAACACCTCTAAACATAGAACTTAGCGGGGACCAAGACAAGCAACCGAGCTCACCCTCACAGTTAATACATACATAAAAGAAAGATAGTCTTAGTACATAGCATGAGATGTTAGACATTGTCACCGGAATGGGGAACTCACCATGAGAAAAATCGTACTAGTCACGTGGAGGAAGATGCTCAAGTGGACTCCGACTCCTACATGGTTGCATTATGTAGGCATAGAGTATGCGTTAGTATGTTTGAATGTACTAAGTATGTAGGATGCAATGCAACAAGAGATAAGTATAGGCAATGAGTAACATATAACAATATGTCATGCATGGAAGATGTTTGAAGCAAATCATGCATACATAGAATATAATAAATGTGCAAGAAGAGACCATTATTATGGAATTCATAGCCTATTGAGGTACCAACCCCTCAATTGATTGGTGGATTTCTCACCCTACCACCCACGGTGATTGAGGTACTAACCCCTCAATTGGTTAGTAGATCGCCTCACCCTACTACCCATATTGATTAAGGTACCAACCCCTCAACCCAGTTAACAAGGTACAAACCCCTTGATTGGTTAATGGATCATCGGACCCTACCAACCATGGTGATTGAGATACAAACCCCTCAATCTGGTTATCAAGGTTAACCCCTCGACATGGTTATCAAGGTACAAATCCCTCGACATGATTACCCGGGCTCACAAACCCCCGAGCGGGGCATGGTCAATTCCCAACACGATATAGGAGAATATCATATACATACAATCCTTTCATTATCATAAAGTCATTCAACTCTAAGACATGCATTGGACCTTTAATTCCTCAAGAAATCATAACCGGACATTTTATCAAACACTTGGCGAGTGTGTAGTGCTAGTGTAAAACCATGAAATTTAAGGATGAAATCATGCAATAAAATTCAATGTAAAACCATCCATAAATACTTGGTAACACCTCAAGTAATATACATCAAAACCCTTCATCAAATCCCACAATGAATCTTAGATTCATAGCTCAAAACATGCTAAAATAGTCACAACTTCATGAAATCCCAACATAGCTCATAGTGTAATTCATAATAAGTAAGCCGTATATGTAAATCAACTTGAAATCATGCAATTTAGGTAAAAAAGAAGCTTGGGCTTCATGGGTGAAAGGAAGCCATGAATGAAACCCATATACCTTGACTTTGGAGAATCCTTGAAGAGGATTTGAATGGAAACTTGAAGCTTGGATGAATTCCTTAAGATCTGAATGAGGTTTGGGCACTTGAATTTTGAGAGAAATATTAGTCTAAGGGTTTGAGAGAGTATTGGGGAATGTCTTGTATGATATGAAGGTGAAATATGGCTAAGTATAGGTATTTTCACATATGGGAAAGCTTAGGCCCAAGAACAAAAAGCCTTGGACCGGAACACAAAAACTGGACAAAATTAATACACTGGTGCACCCTTGGCGCGTCGCGCATCGGAAATCGCATTTTTGCGATTTTCAAAATTTTCTACGATTGCTCTAAAATCAGGGTTGGACGCAATCCCCACCTAATTTTGCCCCCGTGAATAAGAATATGAAGTCGTATTTCCGAAATAATGCATGAATTTTGAGATATATGAAAATTACGATTCCGGACACTTCCAAAGCACATTTTCGGGCTGTCTTTTGGGTCGTTTCAATATCTCCTCCTTGGAAACATTCGTTCATAAATGTCAAAGAAATGTAGATAAGAAGAGTAATCATGAAGAAATCAGCTCCAACAAGAATGCAACAATACACTCAAACGTCATTTTCAAAAATCTCAACATAAGTGTTAAAATCACCATGAACTTTGTTAATACAAACATGAATGCATGCAAATGACATAGGGCTGAAACATAAGATTTGGGACCATAAAGAAAAGTACTCTAAGTGTTAATATAAGCTTGAATAGAATGAAAGAGATATGGATATTGCTTCTCTATGCTCGCTCCGGGTCCCCAAGAGACTATCGACTTGATGATTCTTCCAAAAGGGCCTTGACGAACACTACATCCTTATTAATTAACTTTTCTACCCGTCCATCCATTACCTCCATTGATACCTCCTCCTAAGTCATCTTATGCTTCACAACACCCACAACCTCCAAGAATCCTATAGCATTAGAGCCACCAACACATCCTCTCAATCTAGGAGCAAGAAGAACCGGATAAACCCTATCCATATCCATAGGCAATCCTCATTTGCATGCAACCTCACCAATCCTTCTCAATACTCTACAAGGACTCACAAACCTTAAACTGAATCCCCTATCTAGCTAAACCAGACCACATTCTTCATGGGTGAAACCTTCAAGTAGACCCGATCAACGACTTTGAATTCAAGACCCCTTCTCCTCACATCGGCATAGGACTTTTGATGAATTTGCGCTGTTTGCAACCTTTCCCCAACCAACTTTACCTTCTCCATAGCCCTCCATAACTAGATCTAGACCCAACAAAGCCATTTCTCCCACTTCAAACCACCCAACCGGTGAGCTACAGTGCCTACCATAGAGGGCCACAAAAGGAGCCATACCAATGCTAGAATGATTGCTTTTATTAACCTCATCAAGAACCCTCTTTCTCAAGTCATCAACAATAGGCACACACAACCTACCTTAGTATCTAAGGGCACTATCTCCCCCTTGGGAGGAAACCTCCACCTTGCCAACGCTCACTAAAGCCTTCAATCTTAACAAGGAGGAATCAAGATCTTGCTTTGCTTCTACCTCATCAACCAAGGAAGATGTTTGAACCACCAACAACCACAATACTACCATAGTCAACCCCTTCCAACCTAACCCTCAATCTAGCCAACTAATGGACCTCTCTAGTCACCTTTTTGCTACCACCATCAATATGAACTAGGCTATCCATGGACATCTTACTCAAAGCACCGACACAACGTTAGTCTTACCGGGATGATAATGCACACTCATATCATAATCCCTAAGAAGCTCTAACCACATTCTTTGTCTCAAGCTAAGATCATTTAGGTGAGCATATATTGGAGACTCTTGGGATTGCTAAACACATCAATATGTACTCCATACAAATAATGACGTCAAATTTTCAAAGTAAATACCACGATGGCCCACTAAAGGTCATAGATATGATAGTACTTCTCATGCATCTCAAATTGTCTAAAAGTATAGGCTATAACCTTATCATTTTGCATCAACACACAACCCAACCCAATCCAGGAGGCATCACAACACACTACAACCCTTTCCAACCCTTCTGGTAGAGACAAGATAGGAGTGGAGACAAGCTTATCCTTCAAGGTTTGGACACTCTTCTCACACCCATCGGTACACACCAACTTAGCCTTCTTTTGAGTCAACTTAGTCATGGGAGAAGCAATAGAAGAGAATTCATTCACAAACCTCCGGTAGTAACCCACTAAGCCCAAGAAACCCCTAAAGTCTGAGGGAGTCCAAGGTCTAGACCAATTTCTAATCACACTCATCTCCTTAGATCCACCTTAATACCATCCCCCGACACCACCTGACCTAGAAAGGTAACCTCCTACAATCAAAATTCACACTTCTCATACTTAGTATACAACTTCTCTTCCCCCGAGTTTGCAACACTACCCCTTAATGGTTCACAAGCTCTAAATAAATTAATGCTTCATCACTAGAGACCACCACAAACATAACAAAGTAGGGATTAAAGACCTTATTCATGGAACCTATGGACATAACCGGTGCATAAGTCAAGCCAAAAGACACTACCCCAAATTCAAAATATCAAAAAGGACATTCACTAGCTCACTGACCATCGGAGACAACTCAACGGAAATAACTTAGGTTCAACACCCATAACTCTTACAAGATGATAATTGCAACCCTTAGTGATCAATTGTACCTTACGACAAAAAAGGGACTTACCCTTTCACAACCACCTTACAAGCCCCTACTCAAAGATGAGTTTATTAGGGAATTGAAATCTAACTCTACGGGTCCTACAATCAAAGGAGACACAACATCCTATGCAACTTATCCATCCAACGTATGACATCACAATCCACCACATCAAAGCCAACAAGTTATAAGGCAAGATCTATTGCAATATGAACATGGAATAATACCTACACACTTTCTAACAATAATAGACTCAACAAAGGGGTAGACTCTAAACGTTCACACAAAAACTCGGGGCACACTTGAAGCCCACTAGTAACAAGGAAGAATAATGAAAGAGATAGTGGCACCTAGGTCCATCAATGCATACACATCAAATCCAAAGGAAATTTCAACATACCAGTAGCAACATTGGGCACCTCATTCCCTCCTTGGCCCGCATTGGCACCTTGGCCTTGAGGACCATCATCTCTATCTTCGGGTTGAGCATGAGGATAACCATCAACCTTGTGCCTAAATCCATCATAACCAAGGCAAGCATTAGACTTCTTCAAACATGGGCCACCATGGTCTTTCCCACACTTTCGGTATCTAGGTGCCACCCCCTCATTACCCCCTGGAGTCTCTTGATCAACATGACCACCTTTACACCTTTTCCGAGAGTATGGATAATCAACAATCTTGTGGTCCATCTTCTACACCCATAACATGCACCTCTGTTTCTCAAGCATGTTCCATCATGGTTCCTCCCATACTTTAGGCATTTAGCATGAGTCCTCCCACCACAACCACCTTCAATTTGAACTCTTCTCCTTCCTTCCTTCCTTCGAGGCCACCAGGCATTTCCTCATCTTGTGCCCATTTCCACCGCATTTGTAACAACACTTAGTGACCACAAAACACCTTCCTTGATGCCTCTTGCCACACTCGTTACAACTAGCAATAGGGATCCTTTTTTTCCAATTTTGGGCACCGATAGTCTAGTAGAAGATGAAGCACCTTCAATTCGGTCTCTCTTTGCCTCCCCCTCTCCACTCTTACCATTTGAAGTCTCGGGACACTCATTTGTTGATTGAGGTGAGTTATCAATTTTGTCACCCTCTGGCCAATACCCATAGAGCATTGTGATCCTTCGTATTTGATATATTAACATGCCAAGTAGCTTGACACATATTATAAAATGCAAAGATTAAATGAAGAAATAAGCCTTAGGGGGACTTAAATCTATCACACGACATAGATCAAACGAAGGGAAATATTTTCTAAAATGTCTCATAGCCACTTATTCATAGTCCTGGCGAGCTTCACAATCATGAATAAGACTCTAATCAACGCGGTGTGTTGGATGCCAAGGACCATTAACAACCTAGTGCTCTGATACCAAGTTTGTCATGACCCAAGCTAGGACCTAGATGTGACACGGCGCATGAGGAACCCGAACCCCAAGCAAGCCTCTTAACATATCATTACACATCATTAGTCATAGAAGCAATTAAACAACAATAAAAGAGTAGAAATAAGGGAATAGGGACTAAGGGAAAACCTTCATTTCATAAAACATCGAGAGAGTAAAAGAGAATCAAGTTTGTAGCACCATTACATATTTGTCCAACAATACCTCTAAACATAGAACTTAGCGAGGGCCAAGACAAACAACCTGCTCACCCTCATAGTCAATACATACATAAAAGAAAGATAATCTTAACATAGCATGAGATCATAGACATTGTCCCCCTGAATGAAGGACTTGGCTTGAGGGAAATCGTATTAGCCACGTGGAGGAAGATGCTCAAGTGGGACTCCGGTTCCTACAAGGTGACATCATGTAGGCATAGAGTATGCGTTAGTACATTTGAATATACTAAGTGTATAGGATGCAATGCAATAAGAGAACAACATAATCAAGATGCATACACATTGGAAATGAGTAGCAAATAACAATATGTGTATGGAAGATGCTTGGAGTCAATCATGCTTACATAGAACATAATAAATGTGCAAGAAGAGAGAATCATTATAGAATTCATAATGTATTGAGGTACCAACCCCTCAATTGATTGGTGGATCATCTCACCCTACCACCCATGGTTATTGAGGTAACAACCTCTCAATTGGTTGACGGATCGTCTCACCCTACCATCTATGGTGATTGAGGTACCAACCCCTCAACCAAGTTATCAAGGTACGAACCCCTTGATTGGTTAGTAGATCATGATACCCTACCACCCATGGTGATTGAGGTACCAACCCCTTACCAAGTAATCGAGGTACAAACCCTTCGACATGGTTACTCTGACTCACAACCCTCCAGGTGGGGCATGGTTAATTCCCAACACGATATAGAAGAATATCATATACATACATTTCTTTCATCATCATAGAGTCATTCAACTCATAAGACATACATTGGACCTTCAATTCCTCAAGAAATCATAATCAAATATTTTATCAAACACTTGGCAGGTGTGTAGTTCTAGTCAAAAACCATGTAATTTAGGGATGAAATCACGCAAGAAAATTCAACGTAAAACCATTCATCAATACTTGGTAACATCCTCAAGAAAATACATCAAAACCCTTCATCAAATCCCACAATGGTTCTTTGATTCATAGCTCAAAAAATGCTAAAATAGTCACAACTTCATGAAACTCTAACATAGTGCATAGTCTAATTCATAATAAGCAAGACCAATAAGTAAATCAACTTGAAATCATACAATTTAGGTAAAAAGGAAGCTTAGGCTTCATGGGTCAAAGGAAACCATGAATGAAACCCACATACCTTGAGTTTGGAGAATTTCTTGAAGAGCATTTGAATGGAGATTTGAAGCTTGGATGAATTCATTAAGATCCGAATGAGTTTTAGCACTTGAATTTTGAGAGAAATATTAGTCTAAGGGTTTGAGAGCGTATTGGGGAATATTTTATATGATATGAAAGTGAAATATAGATAAATATAGGTATTTTCACGTATGGGAAGACTTAGGCCCAAGTCCCAAAAGACTTGGACCAGAACATAAAAACTGGACAAAATTAATACACTGGTGCACCCTTGGCGTGTCGTGCCTGGGTGGCATTAGCTCACTTGAAATCGCATTTTTGTGATTTTTTATTTTTTTGTGGATGCTCTAAAATTGGGGTTATATCCATTTCCCACTCAATTTTGCCCTCTAAGCAAGAATATGAAGTCGGATTTATGAAATAATGTAGAAATTTTGATATATATAGAAATTACGATTCCGTGCACTTTCGAGGTAATTTTCGAGCATTTATTTAGAGTCATTTCAAGGTCCCTTTCACCCATGGATCCTAAAACCTTTCTTTTTTCATAAAAATTGCATGTTTTCAGGTTATATTACCTATCGGTATCACTTATTATGGATCATAAGCATACATTATGTTGGGGTTTTATGAAATATTGATTGATTTTTGCATAACTATCTATTTCAAGTATATATCATGAATTGATTTTGTCTATTGAGACTACGCATTTTTTGAGATATGAAACTATGAACTATCATGAGCTTTGGTGATGACTTTCAAGGTACCCTACATGAGGGTTTTACAAATGTTGGTGGGTTAATTTGCATTAAGTTTACTCATCTTATTTCACTCTTCAATTACATGATTTTGAACAAGTATCATGAACCCATCATGTGTTTGATAAAATGTCAAGTCAAGAATTCTCAAGTTATTGTGATCTACTCCATGACTTACAAGTCAAGTGACTATATGATGATTAAGGGCTTTCAAGTATGCATTGAATTCATGAAAAGTGTCTATGATTTTAAAAAAGTATCAACTTAAGTACTATTTCAAGAATTTTATGTCTTGTGAGCCACTCCTGTTAAAGCAAGGGTTCATGTATGATTATGATCTACTCGCATGTTGAAGTTAGGCTCACTAGTAGAGGTCAAGCATGTTTCAAGAGCTACTTATTTCATACCCATATTTCTTGTAAGTTATACAAGTTATGATTATTTCAAATATTCTGTGGGATTTTACTTAGCACTGATTGAGGCTTAAGATAGGGGTTCAACTCAAGGGGTCCTTATATAAAGTCTTTTGTCTCTAAACTACGTGCCACCATAGGATTATGATTATTACTCTTGCTATACTAGTGGATCCATCTAGTCATGTTATCATGTTTGGTTTGCCTTGGCAAGTAGATCAGACCTAGCTGGGGGGTGTCATGCCCGTCCACCTTACCATGGAGGTGTCATGCCTTGGATTCCAAGTTGTAGCTACTTGGGCTATGTCAATGGAGGTTGCTTCCCACATATCTGTGCTATACATATTGTGCTTGATGAATGTTTTACAAGTATGTTTTATTATGAGCATTGAGCATGCATGCCATATTGAGATTATATATCTATTGCTTATGTTTTGTTGCATTGCATCCTACATACTCAGTACATCCAAACATAGTAGCACATAATCTATGCCTACATAATATTACCATGTAGGGACCGGAGCACCTTTTGATCATCCTCCACGTGGCTAGTTGATACTTTGGAGATAAGCTTTAGTGAGTCCTTAAGTCTAAGGACACTATCTACATTACTCTTGTTATTTTGAGACTTCTTTATATAGAACACTTGTTATTATGAGTGTGAGCCCGAAAAGTGTCTTGGCTCCTTCTCCATTTCAAGTTAGAGGTTTTGTTGGATATTATGATGTACTTATGCTATGAGCTTGACTCCTTATGCTTTTATGAATATCGAGATTTCCCTTAGTCCCTCTTTTCTTTTTAATATATCTCTCATTGTTGTCTATTTTGCTTTTGTGATCAAGGATGTGTGGTTAATATGTTAAGAGGCTTGTTTGAAGTCTCTTCGGGTCCCCATTCACCTTGTCACATCTAGGCCATGGGCTTGGGTCGTGACACATTATTTGATCCTGGTTCTATACATTCTTATATTTGTTCATCACTTGTTCTTCCTGAAAATGTGAATTTGTGAGGCTTGACTATAATGTGCTAGTTGAAAATCCCTTGGGCTACCAAGTTGTTTATAAATGGAATTTACCGAGCTTGTCCCTTCATGATTGAAGACCTAGTTTTCCCGGCTGATATGATTGAAATGCCCTTCAAAGATTTTGATGTTATTATTGGGATAGATTGGATTTACAAATATCATGCAGTAGTGGATTGTAGATCAAAGAATGTGACTTTTAAGGACCCTGTATTTTCTCATATAATTGTACAAGGTGAAAAATCATTGACGTCTAGTATTATTTTTGTTGCCTTGGCAAGAAAGATGATTCGGCAAGGTTGTGATGCGTATGTTGCTCACATAGTTGATACACGCTTTGAGAGCCCTAGTCTTAAAGATATACCTACTGTGTGCAATTTTCCAGAAATGTCTCAGAAAATCTTCCTAAGTTACCCCCGGAAAGGGAAGTGGAATTTCCAATCAAGCTTATTCCCGGATCTATTCCTATTTCTATTACTACATATAGGATGGCTCCAACAGAACTAAAAGAGTTGAAAACTCAGTTGCAAGAAATTCTTGAGAAGGGTTTTACCTACCCTAGTGTTTTTCCATGGGGAGCCCCTCGTTTATTTGTAAAGAAAAAGGATGGAACTCTTAGATTATGTATTGACTAAAAATAACTCAACAAAGTAATAGTCAAGAATAGATATCTAGTGCCAAGGATTGATGATTTATTTGATCAGTTGAGGGGTGCTAATTTATTCTCAAAGATCGATTTGAGGTCTGGGTATCATCAACTGCGCATTAGAAGAAAGATATTGCTAAAACTGCTTTTAGAACTCCGTATGGTTATTATGAATTTTTGGTGATGCCATTTGGATTGACTAATGCTCCTGCAATATTCATGGATCTAATGAGTCGAATATTCAAGCCATATCTAGATTAACTTGTGGTATTTTTTATAGATGATATTTTAGTGTATTCTAAGGGTAGTGAAGATCATGATAAACACCTGCGAATTGTTTTGCAAATTTTGAAAGAGAAAGAACTTTATGCAAAACTTTCCAAGTGTGAATTTTGGCTAAATGAATTTTAGGGCATGTCATATCAGCCGAAGGTGTGAAGGTGGATCCTAGTAAAATCCAAGCAATTATTGAAAGGAAACCTCCAAAAGTCTAACCAAAGCAAGAAGCTTCCTAGGCTTGGCAGGATACTATAGGAGATTCGTGAAAAGCTTCTCCATTATTGCCTCCTGTTTGACCAATCACTTGAAGAAAGAGAAATTTTTTATTTGGAGTGACAAATGCCAAGAGATCTTTGAAACTATTAAATCCTTGTTGATGCAAACTCCTATATTTATTCTACCAATGGAGGGGAAGAAGTGTGTGAAATATAGTGATGCATCTCATCATGGTCTGGGGTGTGTTCTGATGCAGGAAAGGAAAGTTATTTCTTATGCCTCTCAAAAATTAAAACCACATGAATTAAATTATCCTACTCATGATCTGGAACTCGCTGCTATAGTATTTGCCTTAAAGATATTGAGACATTATCTTTGTAGAGAAAAATGTACATATTCACTGATCATAATAGCTTAAAATACTTGTTTACACAAAAGGAGTTGAACGTAAGACAATGCAGATAACTTGAGCTCATTAGGAATTATGATTGCACGATCGATTATCATCCAGGAAAAGCTAATATCGTTGCAGATGCCTTAAGTCGCAAGTCCTTTGCAAGCCTATCCTTGAGTCCATTGCCTTTGCTTCTCGAGTTAAGAGCCATGACTGTCCATATTGCAATTCATTCATCTGGCCCGATTATTTTCCAACTGCAAGTTAAATTCGTATTGCTTAAGCAAGTTAGAGAAGCACAAAAGTTAGATAAGAAACTCATGAAGCTGACCGAAGAGATTCAAGATGGAGAAAAACATGATTTTTCATTAACATAGAAGGGTGTCTTATCTTATATTGATAGTGTGTCCCTAATGATGAAAGATTGAAAGGAGAAATCTTGAAGAAAGCGCACACTTCTTCATATTCCATGCACCTTGGAGGTGTGAAAATGGACTGGACCCTTAAAGAACACTATTGGTGGAATGGTATAAAGAAAGACATTATGGAGTACATTTCAAATGTTTGGTTTATCAACAAGTAAAAGCAGAACATCAAGTTCTAGTTGGAATACTCCAACCCTTGCTGATGCCAGAATGAAAATGTGTGAGAATTACAATAGACTTTGTTTATGGACTTCCTCACACTTAAAAGAACCATGATGGAGTATGGGTGATAGTGGATAGATTAACAAAAAGTGCTCATTTCTTAGCAATCGATATGGATTATTCACTTGAGAGGTTATCAGAACTATACATTAATGAGATTGCAAGGCTGCATGAAATCTCTATCTATATTGTCTCTGTCAGAGACCCAAGGTTTACATCTAGATTTTGGTCTAGCTTGCAACAGTCCTTGGGTACCAAGTTACACTTAAGCACCTCATTTCATCCTCCGACAAATGGGCAGTCAGAAAAAGTGATATAAATTCCAGAGGATATGCTTCAAGCATGCATCATGGAGTTTGAGGGTAGTTGGGACAAACATTTGGCTAGTAGAATTTGATTTCAATATTAGCTACTAATTGAGTATTGGAATACCTTTTGTGAAGCCTTATATGGAAGAAAATGTCAGAATCCTCTTTGTTGGAGTGAAGTTGGTGAAAGAAAACTTACTGATCCTGATATTGTGCAACAAATAGAAGTCAAGGTAAAGGTAATCAAGGATAGTCTGAATATCACTTCAGATAGGCAAAAATCATATGTTGATCTTAAAAGGCGTGATATCGAGTATCAAATTGGTGATAAGGTATTCTTAAAAGTATCTCCATTGAAGAAGATTATGAGATATGGTCAAAAGAGAAAACTTAGTCCCCGATTTGTCAGACTCTATGAGGTAGTTGAAAGAGTGGGATCAGTTGCATATAAATTAACATTACTAACCAAGTTAGAAAAGATCCACAATATCTTCCACATGTCAATGCTCAGAAGATATATTTTTGATCCCTTTCATGTAGTTGAATCTATTCAGGTTAATTAAGACTTGACATATGATGAGGAACCTGTCCATATTCAAGATCGAAAAATAAAAGAACTCAGAAACAAGAAAATTTCCTTAGTAAAGGTACTTTGGAGGAACCATTCAGGAGAAGAAGCCACCTGATAGAGGGAAGAAGATATGAGGACCCAATACCCACATTTATTTTTAGACTAGCATAAGGTAAATTTTGAGACAAAATTTCTGAAGAGGGAGAGAGTTGTAATGCCATTATTATTAAATAATGTATTCACTTTCAAAAAGATATTCCATTCGAGATAAAATCAACCCCTACTTCACAACTCTTTGACTTTAATTTGTGTCATTAGAGAAATCGATTTTCTTTAATCATCAAAAGGAATGAGGGAGGGGTTTGTTTTAATGTAATTAATTTACTTTTATATAATTATATATGTTTAAAAAGACTTAATAATAAATATTAATGTGTAAGGAAGCAAATAAGGAATGAGAAAGAGAAAATTTGGGCAGCTACCTTATTGGACGATTTTCTTTTAACTTGCTTTTAACACAAAATAAAATTTTCCAAAAGTAAGTCAGTTTCAAGACCTTATACAACCCCATAAACACTTTCATGACCTTATGTTTGACTACAAAGACACATGAAAGAAATCAGTTCCTTGGAGGAAAGTTAAGAAATCCCCTACCCTTTGGTAAGTGGTTGAATTCTGTCTTTAAATTATGTAGTATGTAGTAATTATGGAATATCTCATTGTATATAGCTATATTTGCAAAGCTAATTCACATACCTACAACTTGTATGTTTATGTGAAATCCTAAATCAGGTTGTATGGTATCGAATATGATTAACATACTAATCATATCTTGATGTGTGATCTATATTTTTTTGATGATTTTTAGTTCTTTGCAAGCCCAAGACATGTAGCTACAACTCTTATATTTATGTTGGAATCTAATTTGGTAGTTATGGATTCCAAATAGTGGATACAAGTTAAAACAAGTTCTGTCCAGAGTTTTGACATAGGAATCACTAGGGGTATGCTATTAGTATTTCGATAATAAATTCCTATGCAAAGGGTATTTTGAAGTAATTCTTGATTATTTGCAACATATATTCATATACTTACCATTTTCATGAGACTGAAAAGCCTAATGTTTCCATTTACCAATTCAAAATATAGTTACGTTGCAAGGCAGTTAAACTGTTGAGAAGATTGTGATTTGTTGAAATGAAGCTCACTTTTAATATCTATCTTGTTAGCTTTTACCTGTTGAAAGTGCTAATTGTTAAATGAGCATTTAAGTGAGTATTAAGGTGCTCACACACTTGTACAATCTTAAGGAAATTGATTGAATAAACTGATATCGTATTGATCCATGACTTGAACTCGGTAGGGTCGGTTGCGTGCTAAAAGGTTCAAGTTCCTGTAAAAAGTTGTTCTTGTGCTTTTGTTACCTACTGATACATTTAAATGTTCTCTTGACATCTCAGCTATGTTCTTGTCCTTTTTATCTAGTTGTGTTGATATATTTTGACACTTGCGAGGAACTTGCTTAATTCACCCTTTTGTACGAATATTCTGATCACTTAATATCCTTGTGGACTTTTTCCTTCTTATAGCTGTGACTTTGTCACTATTAGCATACCTCTTGTTCGGTCAATTTCCATATTGACTATGAATTTTGGGTTTGTCCTAAAGTATGGAAGCAGTCTATTTTAAGCACGAACTGGAAAGTCACTCTTAATATGGTTCTTGGTTCTCTTGATTATTGGGTTTTAGCCTTTCTTGACATAGGGCCTCAACTCTTCTTGATACTTGATTATGTTTGGTGTGAAGACATGACATATATATTGGGTGAAGTTGTTGTTTGACTATCTTATAAAGATACTTCCAAGAACTCTTGACACTTAGACCTTTAAATATCATACTTGATACTGTTGATCCATTTGTTCATTTGGTCTACTTATTATATTGTATTTGTGTTACCTTGGCTTAAGAAAGGTAATTTGAGAATCTAAAGGTTTCCGCTTTTAGCTTTTACACCACTAAACTTCATACTTAGTAATAGTTGTTTCTATCCTTGGGGATACCTGAGATGATGCTTGAGGATGGCCATTGAAGATAAATTTTAGGAGCTGTGTAAAAGATCACATTTGTATCTATACATATATTGTAGTAGTTTTGGGACATGCACATGATTCTCCTATTGCATATGTGTGT
The DNA here is from genome assembly GCA_025774065.1 of Solanum ossicruentum. Lineage (NCBI taxonomy): Eukaryota > Viridiplantae > Streptophyta > Magnoliopsida > Solanales > Solanaceae > Solanum > Solanum ossicruentum. Next base: position 11,731,040 of record JAOTQR010000097.1, on the reverse strand, counting down.
ATAAATTTGAAAGGCAAGTGTAAATTATGAAACCATGATTTGTAACTAATAATTTTGGCTTGTTTAGTTGAATAAAGCTGGCGAGCATGTTTCCGTATTAAAATACCAATTATTTTGAGGTGATTGTATAAAACGAAAACTAGTAAATTTTATTTCCTTGTATTTTAACATTGGTAATAATTTTCAGCGTGTACTACAATAGTATGGGCAATATATAAAAATCTTGAAAGATTTTTTATTTAAATTATTTTGAAAGTTGCTCACGCTATAAACTGAAACCCAAAATTAATTGAACTACTTATAGGGTAAAATCTCGTACCTATAACTATTTTGGATTCATTATTGAATTATGATTAATATGTTGCATATTAAACTCTTGATATTTTAGCAAGTATTAGGTGAGCCCATATCATACAAAAGTGGTGTCCTCCTACGAGGGTCGCCATACCTCCCATTCAACTTGACCTGGTTTTACTCCTCTTTCAAGCAAATGAAATCCCAAATTTTTATCGTCGATGAAGGTTGTTAGGGAGGAAGTGCAACCTTCATATTTGCTTGGTTGACCTAGACTTGGGCTAACATAGTGAAGGCGGCTCCAAACTCCGTATGGGTGACACCCTCCTCTTGTTGCACGGGACGAACTTGGTCGTTGTGCACATCCCTTGGCAAAGGTTCTCTTTTTAGGTGCATTATCTAGAAATGGCAATGAGGACGTCGTTAGTTAAGGGAGTAAGCTTAGAAAACTCTAGTGGCATGACATGAATCATAAAGAAGTGAGTCATTTCCTAAATTCCTCAGCATCTATTCATAGTTGTGGCACACTTCTCAATCATGAATAAGACTCTACTCATTTCTAAAGACCATTTACAAACCTATTACTCTGACACCATGGTTGTCGCGATTCAAACCTACATCCTAGGAATGACATGGTGAATAGGGAACCCAAGGGTACCCTAAACAAGCATCATAACATATATAAGTATATCCTTGGTTGTGGATAATTCAAGGATTACTTAGTCATACTATGGAGATTCGAGACTTAAGATGCAATCTATGGAAAAAAGCGATAAGGAGTTTCCATCATTCAATCTCATCAACACATGCTAAGTGAAAGGAAACATGAGACACACTCTTTGGGGAGTAAGGACTTAGGAAAATTCACCATCTCATTAACAACATCAAGAATCAAGATACATCGAATAGGGACTAAGGGATAACCTTCATATAAGCATTAACATCACATAGTACATACATAGCATGAGTATCCAACAATACCTCTAGTCACGAGTGGGACAGGGTGAAAGTCATGTCCGGGGTTACCCTCAAAATAAGAAGTAAAATAACATTGTCTTAGCATAAACAAGATAGAAAATGGTTGTTTCCCTTGAACTAGAGGACTCACCACAAGCAAAGATCTTCTTTCATCGAACTAGCCATGAGGAGGTGGATGGGAAGTGCTATAACCCCTACATGGTTAGATCATGTATGCAAAAGTATGCATTAGTACTTAAAATGTACTAGTATATAGGATGCAATGCAACAAAAGATAATAAGTTATAATAGACAAGACACTTAATCTTATACAAAGACAATAAACTCAATATGACATTAATGATCAATGCCTTAGTCAAAACATGCATGAAAGGTAAAATACAATCTCATGGTACATAATACATATATGGGAGAAAACCGTAACCAACATATAAAGCCATGCAAGCTACTACATGGAATCCAACATAACCCCCTACGTTGGCATAGGGAGAACACTTGCCGGGTGGAACTCCATCAACTTAAGAATACATCTTTCATCAATAAAATGACCTACATGGATCCACTAGTCTAACCTACAAGAGCTCCTATGTTGGCACATAGTTAATAAAACAAGAGGTTGCTACAAGGATTTACTTACCGAACCCCACCTCTTTGCCTCATTTAGTGTTAAGTCATTCTATGATTAGAAAATATCATAAATACTTCATAATTTTAATAAACTTTAATCGCACAAAGTCGAACCCTTATCATTTGGGATCATACTTCATTAGAGAACTTAAGATGAAAATTATGCATATAAGCTTTAGATCATGCAAATCAATAGGATTATGTATAAATGTAGTGAAAATCATCAATTAAAACATTCTCAAACAACCCACCAGAATAATTCATATCATCATTTAAATATAGGTATAGGAACATGAAATTAGTCATGTAAAATCATCAACGTGATAGCACCAATGGTATCATACCATTCTTAACTTGAATATCATAAAATATTTCATCATAATAAACCCTTAAAAGGGATTCATGCAATTTACTACAATAGAAGATAATTCTCAATATAAATCATACATGTAAGAATAATAAGAAGTACCAATAAGAAATTAACCTTGATTTTCAAAGGCTTGAATAAAAAGAATTTTGGGGCTCTATGGGTGGAAGACCCCATGGATGGAGGACCCACATATCTTAAGGTCTTCAAATTGATGAAGAAGACTTCAAGAACTTAGGGAATCACCTTGAGACTTGATCTTCAACAAAAGAACTTGAAACCCTAGGAATTTGGATGATTTATGGAAGAGGGATTTTGGGAGAAATTTGGGAGAGTTTGTGAGAGGAACAGGGCTAAAATGAGTGTATTTTCGAGGATTTCCACATATAAGAGTTTTGGGATATGCCCATATTTCGCCTACTGAATTCTCACAATATTCAAAAAATTTAAACTGCAGGGAAACGGTCGCATGTTGTGGAGGTGCTCTCGCACTGTTCATTTTCGCCTGAATTTCAGTTTTTCCCAGTGTTGACCTAGAATGAGTTTAGGCCACTTTTGTACTATCATGAGCCCTCTCTACGACGTGAAGAGGTCATATACTCTGCTGAAAAGAGTAAAATTATGTACAAAATTATTTTTTGATAAGTTTAACTTAAAAATCGAAGAACATCATTTTTCCACACAATTTTACCTCCTGAACAAGAATACAAGCTCAGATTTGCCAAAACAAAGTATAAAAATTGTGTTATTTGAGGAATCTATTATAGAGGCAATTCAAATCACGTTGGAAGGTGTTACAAGATTGGGAAGAAGGGCTTACGAGTTATGATGTATGGACCTAGAAACTATCATGGGTCTTAAAGGCCCTTCGTGGAAGTAAGAAACTATTACCTCTTCTTTGAATCTTATTAGAGACATCATCTATGATTCATAGAAATGTCTATGAGTCGTAGAGTTGATCCATAGGTTGAGTCCAAAAAGTTTAAAATTTTTCAAGTGTCAAAAGGAACCATGAGACCTGCCTAAGGATCGTACTTCTATATATCATAGAAGTCCTTTTGTGGTCACTAACAACGACGACTTTTTTTTGACTTTTATGGCAAGGATATTCAAGGTAGGACATTTTAGTGGGTATTACATATACTGACTCAATAAGTAATATTATGTTCCTATCCATCTTGTTTATCTTTATTTTTTTCAAGTTCTTGTTTGGATTGAAGTAGAGCTGTCAAAATGAGCTTAGTCGATGAGGCTGATCCAACTCCACCTATTATTGGGTAGCGTTGGAATATGACTTTTTAACCCATTTACAACTAAGAGTTATAAACTTGACCCAACTAAGCCCTGGCCCCCTGAGGCTTAACTAAAGTCGCACTGGGGTTAGCCTATTGACCAAAATTATTATTTAAGTTGAATTAAAATAACTTAAGTTGTAAGTAGGGGTGTTCATGGGTCTGTTTGAATCGGTTATTGGTCAAAATCAAAACCAAAACAACTTAATTCGATTTTTAAATTCTCAAAACCAACCCAACCCAATTATAATATACATTTACTGGTTTGGTTGTTATCGGTTTTGGTTTGGTTTGGTTTGGTTATTCAGTTATTAACCATACACAAAAATAAAAGAAATGATATATTTAAAATAGAGAAAAATGACAACAATCTAGTCAAAACGAAAAATAGTTAGAATGAATGATATTATAGAACTTTCAATCACTAAATTTACTGTGAAAAAAGTTTCAAAATTCACCATCTTAACATAGAAGAAAGAGCTAGTGACATTTCTAATCTTACCAAGAATTGTCGTAGACATAATAAGATAAATGTTCTCATTTTGAGTATTTATGCTTTCATAAGTAGATTAAAAATAAAAATTATTTTTATAAATAATGTATTAAGTATGTATAATTATGAAATATATAAATATAATTTATCGGTTCGGTTCAGTTATTTTTTCAATTTTTCCGAACTAATCCAAACCCAAATTAAATACTATTGGTTTTTAAAAAACTAAAAACCAAGCCATACCAAAATCAAAATAAAATGGGTTTATTTAATCGGTTTGGTTCAATTTTTCGATTTGGATCGGTTTTTATCCAAACGGTGAGCACCCCTAGTTGTAAGGCATAATTATTTTTTAGTTCATAAGTTTATCTTTTCAATTTTTCTTTACTTATTTACTTGTAAAAAAAGATTATTGTTTTTCTGTAGTCGTAGGATGACTCAAATTCATGATCAATATTTGTCATATTTGATTTGAAAATCTTCTCATTTCTTAATATTATATACTGTAAATATGAGATTATAATTGAAAGTTCCACTAATCATATGTATAATGCATATTGTAATTGTAACTATTATATTCTTTCATATAATTATAACAGACATGTTAAAAACTTAATATATTGAAGAATTTTAAATTGGCATTGAAAAGACAAAAATTACAAAAAAAAAGGAAAAAAAAGAACGGTTAGCCCATCCCAGCCCACAGCCCTACTATGGTTCGCTTTGGTTGGGTTGATCATTTCAAGGCCCTTTCAAAGGAAGGGCTAACCCCGTCCTAGCCCTTCAAACTTTTTGTCCTTCAAGACTTGGGCTGGGCAGGGCTGGATTAGATCGTGACAGCTCTAGATTAAACATATATGACATAAATTATATTTATGACTATTTTGACAGCTCTAGATTAAAGGCATATGATATAAATTATATTTAATGGAAAAAATTTGATAAGTCCCTAACCATAGATGATAAATTTATTATATATCTGATTTTAAAAATTATTAAATCCCACAATCTCAAAAATACATTATCTTATCCATAGATAAAGTAATTCTTTTTTCTCTTCCTACTTTTTTTTCACTATGCAAAATCTTCCGTCCAATTATTTTTTTAATCAATAACTTACATATTGAGTTACAAGTGTTGTTCCATATAAGACTTTCGATCTTGGACGATAATTGGATGAATTCTAATATTTTTTATTTATATATATAAAAGTGTGGATAAACAGGCACATCTTGATCGACATGCCTGCTTCAGGAGGCAACTATCGATTGATGCGCTTCCTCAAGCAAGCAGCTGTCGATTGACGTGTCCGCTTAAGCAGGTGGCTGTCGATTGACATGTCTGCTTAAGCTGTCAGCAGCCAATTGATGTGTCTGCTTCAGATGCTTATTTTTATTTTATTATTTCTATTAATTATTTTTCTAGTTGTTTCAACTGTGATTTTACAATATTACATAATAAATCATTTTCAGAGCTGCGTCAACTATGATTTTACTATATGACCCTAATCAATTATTTTGAGTAATATAAATATTAAAATTAGGATAAAACAAGTAAAATTAAATAATTAATTTAATATCTTCCGATGATTATATTTGTGTCAAACAAATGTTTTTCTAAAAAATAATATAAACAAACAAAAAGTTCATATATATTATTTGAAATAATGTAAAAAGTACTACATTACCAATTTAAAATTTAAAAGATACATAGAAAATTTGAATGCTTCTTGAAATTTTATTAGTACTACAAAATTTGGGACAAAAAGATAACATACATTAATTTAAATTTATATAAAACATATTATAAATTACAATATATCAACAATTTAAAATATTTAAAAACTAAATAAAATTTTGATTGACTCACTAAATTTTATATGTGCAACATAAACTGAAACAAAGTAAATGGTATATGTTATTTAAAAATAATATAAAATATAGTATAAGTCGCAATAATTAACAACTTAAAAATTTATAATATATAATTAAAAATTTATTAATATCAGATAAATTAAAATTAAAAAATAACATATATTGGGTATGTGTTAACATGTGCTCTGATAACTACTTAATAAAATAAACGACGAAAATACACTGTGAAGAGTAATCATTAGAATATATATACTGCATTTTATTAGTATTAAGATGATCAATGTGAAATAGAAAAATATTATAATCTAGCACAAGATTATAGGAGGTGCTTGGATTCACCAAATGAAATGAAAAGAGAAACCAAATCTTTTATATATTCGATGGCTAGATCCTGTTTAGGGAAAATAAGTAGGAAGAGAGACTTTTCTTATTTATATTTATAGATAATAGTACATTATTAAAATTTCCTTTCTTTTTTTATTTTTTTTTCATATTTAGTTTATTCTACTTATGTGTTTTTGAGATGAGAATTCTAAGGAAGCAGCCTCTCTACCTTGTGAAGTAGCGATAAAGTCTGTGTACATTCTACCCTTCTCAGATTTTACTTGTGGAATTCCACTGAGTATGTTATTGTTATTGTTGTTATTGTAGTACTATATTATTAAAATTGTTGGATTATAATTTTCTTTGGAATCAAATATATCATATATTTATTATCTAATTTATGGTTAGTTAGAGAATTATTTTGATCAATTAGACTTTGGTCATAAATTTTAACTTATGTCATGTGTCCTCAATTCACCTATGAACATGAAGAAAATAGAAAGTATGGAATGGAAAGTAGCTGAATTTGAATAAGTATATATTATATTATATTATATTATATTATATTATATTATATTATATTATATTATATTATATTATATTGTATTATATTATTTGACCATCAATTATTAATATTTTCTTCTTTTAATTTTGTAATTTTACTTTTCATTTTAGTTTGTCTCAAAGAAAGTATCTCTTCCTTTTTTTAAACCCCTTTTTAACTCTAGTTTTTTTACATTAAATATTAAGATTCAAAACTTAAAAAATATTTTATATATGTTTAGTTTTAGATCACAAGATTAAAAAAATATTTTTTATTTTCTTAATTTTATGTCAAATTAAAATTATACAAATAAATTAAAACGTGTAATACATATTTCAACTCCTGTTTGTAACTCAAAAATAATATTATTAATTAATTTTATGTAAACATGAAAATGTTAGTAAGTTTTCCTCATGATGTGTACGATATTTGACAGGGGTCGTTTGGTTGGCGGTTGAAAAAGAGTTATTCAAATATTAATAATAGCACAATTTTATACATTATTTGGTAATAAAATGAGGAAAAATAATTTCTACATAAAATCTAGTGTACATTGTATAATGTTTATTTTATTTTTTTCTCATTTTCACATAAAACATTACAGTGCTAATATAATGTTGGTTCATATTTTTTTCACATAATTAATACAAGTTATAAGTTATATAATAATCTTTGTATAGTTTATGCACAATAAAATTAAAAAAATAATTTAATCCTGCATAACTAACTCATACTCCCCCGAACATCGTTACTTATCCTCTGTTGACTTTACATCAAAATTAAGAAGTAGTAAATGATAGAAGTAATTTTACCAAATCATCCTTTAAATATAATAAATACTATGTCTTGAAAAATGAAATAGAGAAATGACTATAATTAATGATAAGGATAAATTAGGAACTAAATATAAAATTATCTCTTGATTTCTGTTAGACCCCGTAATTATTTAATTAAGGATAACTATACAATTGGGAAATTTTGTTGTGGACGTTGGGTAATTTAAACTTAAGT
>JAOTQR010000097.1:11684954-11700976 GCA_025774065.1 Solanum ossicruentum | reverse complement strand
TGCCATATCTAGTTTGTTCTTACTTACGGGTTTTGTGACGAGGGTGTCCAGGAAACAGCCTCTCTACTTTTATGGTAATGGTAAGGTCTGCGTACATTCTATCCTCCCCAGACCCCATTTGTGGGATTATACTGGGTATGTTGTTGTTATTGTAACTCTAAATTATTACTTTATGTATTAAAAAATTATTAGCATATCTATATTATAAACAATTGGATTGATCTTTTTCATCTTTACTCTATCACAATAAATTAAACTATTGCATCAAACTAATAATATTTATTTAATTTTTATTTACATTAATATTGTACTTGATTTTCTCATCTTTGTTGTATCACAATAGACTAAACTATTGCATCAAACTAATAATATTTATTTAATTTTATTTATATGAATATTATGTATATTTAAAGGCAATTAATTTTATTTACATGAATATTATGTATATTTAATGGTAATTAACTATCATTTATATCTAATTTTTAAATTGTCGTAACTCATACATGCAAAGCACGTACACTAAACTAATACTATATTAAAAACGTGAATACCCTTAGAAATGTTGATTGAACTTATTACCTTTATTAAAATATTCTCGTTTAGACAAAATCATCTTTACACTATTTTTCTTAATTTATTATTTAATCTTTTAGTTATTTATTTCAGGGATTCACTTTTTAATTAAAATTTCTTTATATTTAGAATTCACTTTTAATTTAGAATTATCTTATATAAATAATTACATAAAATTTTAATTAACAAATATTTTGTTAATAAAATTATATAATATAACAACTTTAAAAAGAAAAAAATTCAATAAAATTATGTCAGAAGCATTAAAATACTTCTTTTATATTTAGAAATCTATTATTGCATTAAATTTTAATCAGTAAATTATTTAACTTCTAATCATTCAACTCTAAGTTATTACTTTTATGTATTTATAAACTATTTAACATATCTATATTATAAGCAATTGAATTGATTTTATCATTTTTGCCGTTTCACAATAAACTAAATTATTGCATCAAACTAATAATATTTATTTGATTTTTTTATATGAATATTATATTTATTTAATGACAAATGCTATTTATATAATTTTTAACTTGATGCGACACATACTTGCAAAGCACAGTTTTCCAAAGACATCAAGGGTAAAAAGATTTATCTTGGCAGACAGCTCTCTCCAGCGACTCGGACAAAAATTAACCCTAATAGAAGGAAAATAGCATAAATACCAAACGAATAACCTTACATGAAAATGAAGAGTAAAGAGGAAGAGAAAAAAGCTCATACCAATTTACTAAAAGCAATATACAGTTTTTCAATCATACGCAACATCACAGGCCAATACAGAACATAGCATTTCCACAGTTTGAGATAACACCAATTTCAACATTAGCAATTTGAAGACATTATAGCTACACCTACTCTGCCCTGCCATCTTCCTCAGACATGCCATCCCCTCCATGCCTGAAAACAAATTTACTACAAAGTTGAGGCACAACTATACGATCAGATTTAGCAGAAAGCGCGATACTAAATTATTTACCATGGTACTTCAACAAAGAGACGGAGAACAATGAACTAACACGAATAACTAGATGTCCACAAGCTTTTCAGAAGTAACGCAACAGCTCATTAGCTGTCCTAGGCCATTACTCCTCACTGCATTCTTGAATAGTTTGACCTTGTCTTATGTAACACAAACTTAAAACTATAATGTGGAAGCACTTCCTAAAGTGGGATGATGTCAGTGATATCAAATCACAATGTATTATTGCCCTCAAAGTAGTAGTAAGAAAAAGAAGGTGTTGAGAATATGTCTTATAGTCTCTAAGGCATTGCAAAAATAAAACAGCTAGTTCTATTATTTCTAAAAGATTTCTTTTGCAGAAATTCTATTCATCAATAACTTACTTGTAGGATATAAAATTATTGTATAAGTCTTCTGTGGCTTGAATTCAGGAGTGAGTTTCCTCTTTCTTCGTTCTTCGTTCTTCAAATTAGCACATAAGTTGGTAGTATATTTTCTATTTTTAGTTAGATATAAAAGCTATAAATGTATTTCTCTGGGTTACCAATCAAAATAATTCCCTCTGACAGCATTGCTGAATTTTGTTCTTAGCCATTCTCGATCATTTCCCTAATTCGATTGCTAAAAACCAACAATTTGATATCTAAAGCCATTTTCCAAAGGACCTAAGATGGATTCTGAAAATAACTTTTCCCAAATAGCTCCCCATGTCTTTAATGGTGAGAATTACCAACTATCAAAAGTAAGAATGAAGACTTATCATGAGACTTTAGATCTTTGGGAGACACTGCAGAAAGATTATGATTTTCTTGTGTTGCACAATAAACCCATGGTGGCCCAAATCACAAGCCAAAAGGAAAAGGAAATCAAAAAGTCAACGGCGAAAGCTACTTTATTTGCTAGTGTCTGCAACAATTTTCATGAGTTATAACGCTCAAATCAGCAAAAAGAATTGGAATATCTGAATTAAGAATATGCAGGAGATGAAAGAATACCATGAATGTGTTGAATTTAACAGGGGAAATCGAGTTGCAAAAGATGAAGAAATTTGGGATTGTCAAAAAGTACTCAAACTGACTGCTTGTCATTGTTAACAAGGTAAGATGTTTGGCACTAAATTCAAAGATTCAACGGTTGAAAAAATTCTTGCTATGATGCTGGAAAGAACGAAGTATTCATAAATACCTAGAAAAACACAAAGATTAGTCCAAGATTACCTTGGTAGAATTATTAAATACATTAAAAGCACAAAAAAAAAAGGAGGTTTATGATGTGAGATGGTACGATTAAAGGATCCTTGACAACCAACCACAAGACTCAAAACAAGGACAATAATTCAAGAAAAAATTACCCATCTTATTAGCACTATAGAAGAAAAGGTCATCCTCCATTTAAATTGTTAGAAGAAGCTATATGTACACGACAAGATCTACAACTAGCTTGGTCATGAAGGTGTGATTTGCAAAAACAAATCTCAAAAGTATGAAGCAAATACCCAAATCACTGATTCAGGAGGTAATTTTAGGCCTAGAAAAAGCTTCGGTATATTTTGGAGAGTTTCGAGGGAGTTTTGGTCTTTTTGAGTCTAAAGTTAGTTTCATTGCAACTTATCGAGTTTCGGGTCAAGGGGCCTCGAAGTCAAATTTTGACAGTTCTATTGAGTCTGGGACATTGAATTTAGTAAGGTAGCATATATGACTTGCGTGTACAAGATTCCGAATGAATCCCAAGGGTCTATTCCATGATTTTGTGCCTTGGTGTATTGATGTGTTCCGCTTTGAATGCACCCTTCCTTGCGTTCGTGGAGGGGTCACTCTGCTAACCGCGTTTGTAGAGGAGGGGTTGTGCTCATGGAGGGTAGGCCTTGGGAACCCCCGCATCTGTGTATTCTTCTCACATTCGCAGAGGGCTGGGGAGTTGTATTCCGCATTCGCAGAGGTCATGGCCATGTTCACAAAGGGTAAAAATGACCTGAATATGCTTAATTTTTAAAAATCGGAACTTAGCCATTTTCACTAATTCTTTACATTTTGAAGCTCGTAGGTAGTGAGTTCAAAGGGGATTTTGCGTGAAAATTATTGGTAAGTTATTTTAGCCTATGACCTTCATCACCCATTGATTTTATCTTGATTTTAATATCAAATTGGTGATTTTGAATTAGAGAAACAAAGATTTTGTTCAAGAACTTGAGTTTTACTAAATGGTGATTATTAGTTGATTTTAACTCCGTATTTACAAAGGTTTTCACCAATGAACTTCTAATACCTTGGAAAACATTTTCATGTAAAAATATTCAGATTTTAACTTTGTTCTCGAAATTGGATTTTTGAGTCATTTTTGACCCTTTTACCCGAATTTCGTGATTTTAGTAGTGTTAGTCTTGAAATTTGATAGTGAACCATAATTTGAATAAATTGTGGTGTTTGGAATACTATTCAAAAGGAGAAGGCTCAAGTGTGTGATTGGTCGTGATTTTTAGCTAAGGTAATTGGACTTCCAAAACTTTGTAATTCTCATAGAATTCCCGAATTTCCATTCTCTTTTGTGTCTTGGGGAAGTAATGGGAAAATTGTCTATGGGATTAATTGTTCATGAAATGATTTAACGATATAAGATGGATTAATAAACTGGCAAAGTGATTTGATGTGATATTGTGATTTATGAATTGGTTAAATTGATCGAGAAGCATTGTTGCGATTGTTGATTGTGAATGGATATGTTTGATCCTTTCCTCTTATACTCACACATGCTATGTTGTGCTTATTGCTTTGATTCCTGATATTGATATGAGTGAGATGATGGGAATTGTGGCGAAGGCCTTTACCAGTCGAGATGTGATGTTGAGGCCTTTGTCGGTGATATTGAGTGATGCTAAGGTCTTTATCGACAACTATTGCATGACATCTGCATATCCATGTGTGGTATGATGTCATTCCTGTGATTGACCATGTTATTACTTGTGAGTTGTGGCTTGTGACTCTAATTGTGATTTACAAAAGCTATTTGTATTGTGTATTATGAACTGCTAGGTTGGGCTGATTTCTCTATAGATTGTAGTTATGAAGGTTCGTTGGGGCGAAAAGGGGTTTGTGTATTCTAATAAAATTGCTTTATTTTTCTAGTTGGCTTGCTGGGTACCATGTTATTTTTTGGTACTTACTCTTTGCTTATACACTTGTGCAGGTTCTGACCACGAACAGTGAGTAGTACCTTCTCTTGATCATCCGAATCTTTCCAAGAGAATTGAAAAGGTAGTTATTGTCATCCAGTAGACTCTCTTGTTCCTGTTTCATTTATGTTTTCTTCTATTCAAATAGTAAAGACATATTGAGACTTATATTAATTTTAATTAATGCAATTTATAGTTTGTTTCCACAGCCGGATGGAGTCAAAGATTTACTATTTTTTGGCTTTGGGGTATGATGTAATAAAGCAAAATGGCTCTTTAAATTTTCTGCGCTTCTTTCAATTGTGAAGTAGTAGTTAGTCAATGCAACTTTCGACGCTCATCATGGGTCATCCGGAAACAGTCGATCTATGTTTTAAACATAGGGGTTAGGCTGCGTACATCAGACCCCCCTTACCCCACAATGGGCGGGAGCCTTTGAGGCAATGGGGTAATGTTGTTGCAATTGATAGTAGCTTGTACACGTGACAACTAATCCTAGGATGGTATTTAAATTTGTTAGACTTACGCTTTTGTTTCATTTACTCTAAGTCGCTACTTCCACAATTTATTTTTTGAACCTTGTTAAGTGTCACGACCCGCCGCTTCTTAATTAAGGGATAAGAATCTAGAGCCTTTGAGTGGTTTACAGAAGACTCTAGATCATTGTAGCCTTCTCTAGACTTATGTAGAGAAGTCTAGAGAGGGACTAAAGTGTAAATATAGGACTTGTAATGTAAATATTATTTGCACTTTGACCCCAAGTACGTAGTATAAATAGAGGGGGTCATTCCACTTGCAAACCATCCAGAAATTGTAAAACATTCTCCAAGCAATACAAGTTTTCTTTTTACAGAAGCTCTCTTAGTCTTCTTAATCTAGCGTTCCCTTAGCGATCAAGAGTTGAAAGACTTGTATTTGCAAGATCGTGAAAGAGTCGTGAGAAAATCGACAGGTGCCGCATGAGAGTCTTAGCAAGAGTTCTAAGTCTGTGACATAAGGCAGACTTGTTTTGGTGGGATCAAACAAGTATCATCAGCCTCGATTTCAGGTCGTCATAACTTGGTATCCGAGCCCCAAATCCATAGGTTCATCCGTGGACAAGCCAAGTCTAAGTAGAGTGTTGAAGATTGGTACGAAGATGTCTCAAAGAGGTTATGAAGACGGTTACAAAACTTCTTGTTTATTCATTCTTTCTTATCATGCATGATTTTCATCCGCCAGTACCGAGTAATCGTGTGTTGTTTTGACAGATGCCAAGGCCCAAAACTTCTATCTTTTGAAGATAGAGATGAGGCAATCCCCGAGGTTGCTATTGAGACCCCAGTCAAAGGTAGGGGTAAGGGTAGGGGTAGGGGTAAGGGTAGGGGCAGGGTAAGGGTAGGGGTAGGGCTAAGGGTTAAGTTAAAGGTCATGCTCGTGGAGTGGCACCAGTGAGAGGACGTGCCCAAGGAGCGACACCAGTCATAGGACATGCTAGAGAGGCTTCTCCAGAGCCATAGATAGAGGTTGGTAGAGACCAAGTTCCTCCAAAGCACGCAATTGCACCTTTACTTCAGGACACCCTGATAAGGATGACGGGTATGCTTGAAAACCTCACTCGGGGGGTAGTATGACAAGCACACGAAGAGTTTCTCAAACAAGAGTGGGAGCATAGACTTCAGGGCAGCATTAGGTTTCAATTGTTCATGATCAGGTGGGCCAGCCACCAATAGTTCCCGCGCCGATTATGGGTGTGCGGGTTGCTCCTGAGGTGGTTCTTGCAGCGAATGATCAGCACAGTTATAAGAGGTTTTAGAAGATGAAACCATCCCTATTTCAGGATGGTAAAGGTGAGGATGCACATGAGTTTATGATTTTATGCCATGAGATGTTAGAGGTAGTGGGTTTGGCTGATCCACTTGGTGTTCACTTTGTATCACTCGAGCTCCGTGGGACAAGCATGAAGTGATGGAGGACTTATATGAGGTCTAGATTAGTTAAATCCCCTCTGGTAGAGTGGGATGTGTTCTCCAGTACTTTTCAATATTGCTTTATTCCTTGGAGTGTGCAAGAAGAGATTCGATTGAGGTAAAAGGACTTAGATATGGTAGTATGATTGTTACTAAATACAAGACTCATTTTTGTCAATTATCTCAGCATACTTTGGCTTTGATTCCAGATGAAGCATAGAGAGCATAAATTTGTGAGGGTTTTGACTTTCTCCATCTGGTCTTATATGTTTAGAGCAGCCACTGAGAGGGCTTCCTTCTAGTCCACAGTGAGCACCGTCAAGGAGGTGGAGTTGCTAGTTCAAGAGGAGTTTTGGGGACCCCATAACGGCCCATGCTACTAGTCAAATTTCTGTTACTTCTTCAGGAGGCAGAAGTTCGCAGAGATGGCACCCTTCCTAGCACCATGGACCCGTACATGCATCTATGCTAGCAGCGAGGGTTGACAAATGTCCTGAGGATCTCACAGTTTTGGCCATGGTTCATACGGTGGACAACAACAATCTTCTACATTGAGGTCGTGTTTTGGGTGTGGGCATCCAGGCCACATGATTCGACAATGTCCCTTTCATACTTATTCAGGACCCCGTCGTACTTATTCAGCTACTCCGATTAGAGATTTAACGCCTCCAACCAGAGGTAGGGGCATGGGTTTAGATTGCTAAAGATGGCAAGGCTTTAGATAGTGGTGCATTGGTTCCGCGTGGTGGTCATCAAGGTGTTGTTTAGATCGAGGGTGGCAGAGGAGCTTAGTGCTACGTTTTTCCTAAGAGACACGAGGTTGAGGCTTCAAATATAGTTATCACAGGTATTGTCCCAATTTTTCATCGGCTTGCATCAATGTTGTTTGACCCTGGATCTACCTACTCTTATGTATCGACCTACTTTTCATCTGGGTTTAATTTATTATGTAATCATATGCCAGTGCCTATTCATGTTTCTACACCAATTGGTGTGTCTTTAATGGTGGATTGGGTGTACCAATTCTGTCTTGTTTCTTTGGCTGGGTATGACACTAGGGTAAATATAATTATTCTACAAATGGTGGCCTTTGATGTTATATTAGGTAAGGTTGGGTTTCTCCATATCATGCCATTCTTGATTTTTATGTCAAGACAATGACTTTGGCGATGCTTAGTAGGTCAAAGATCGAGTGGAAGGATTCTAGTGGTTCCTATCATAGCAAAGTTATTTCCTACATCCGAGGTCAAAAGTTGATTGATAGAGATTGTTTATCCTGCTTTTCTTTCATTTGAGACAGTCATGTTGCCACCTCTTGTGAAGTTTATTCCTGTGATTCAAGAGTTTGTTAATGTGTTCCCTACCGATCTTCTAAGGGTTCCTCTCGACCGAGATATTGATTTTGCCATTGATGTGAAGCCGAACACTAAGCCCATTTCTATCCCTCCATACCGTATGGCCCTAGCTGAGTTGAAAGAATTAAAGGAGCAACTTTGAGATTTGTTGAGCAAAAGATTCATTTGCCCTAGTGTATCGCCTTAGGGTGCCCCAGTTCTATTTGTGAAGAAAAAAGATAGTTCAATGAGGATGTGCATTGACTATAGACATTTGTACAAGGTAACTGTAAAGAACAAGTGCCCCTTCCTCGCATAAATGATTTATTTGACCAGCTTCAAGGAACAACTTTGTTCTCCAAGATTGATTTGAGGTCCAAGTACCATTAGCTAAGGATCAGAGCATCTGACATTCCTAAGACGACCTTCTGAACTCGTTATGGTCATTACGAGTTCCTAGTGATGTCTTTCGGGTTGACTATTGCCCTATATTTTGACTCATAAGTGATAATTTTCATCAATGATATCTTGATATACCCCAAGACCACGTCCGATCATGTCCGACATTTGAAGATTGTGCTCCAGAGGTTGAGAGAAAAGGTATATGTAAAGTTCTCCAAATGTGAGTTTTGGCTCAGTTTAGTGGCATTATTAGGGCATGCATTATCCAAAGAGGGCATCAAGATTGTTCCGCCTAGAGGCAATTTTGGGATGGATTAGGCCTATTCAGCAACAGGGTTTTTGCAATTTTGTGGGTTTGGTCGAGTACCATCGCGAATTATTCAGGATTTTTCTACCATTATAGCTCTCTTGACTAGGCTTACTTAGAAGAATGTGGCATGTCATTGGCCCGAGTGCAAGGAGAACTTCCAAAAGCTCAAGGTATTGTTGAGTTCAACCCTTGTCTTGACTTTGCTAGAGGAGGGTGTAGACTTCACCATATATCGTTATGCTTCTGGAGTTGGGTTGGGGGGTTATAACCCATGCATTTAGGCAATTGAAGGCACATGACAAGAATTACCCCATCCACAACTTGGAGTCGGTAGTGGTGGTTTTTGTTTTGAAGTTGTGACTGCTCTAATTATATGGGGTTCATTGTGAGATTTTCATCGAACACCGGAGTTTGCAGTATATCTTTAGCCAGAGGGACTTAAATTTGAGACAGAGGAGGTGGATTATACTGAAGGATTATGATTTGACCATTCTATACCATCCGTGAAAGGCAAATGTGGTGGCTGGTGCATTGAATAGAAAAGCTTTTGGCATGGCAAGTCTTGCAGCCCTTCATATAAAGGAGCGATCTTTGGCTAAGGCCTAGGGATTTTCATAGGCTAGCTAATGGTCTAGACAAATTGTAGCTTTCAGACGAGGGTGGTGTACTTGCTTTTATTTAGGCTCGTTCTTCATTGATGGATTAGAATCGCACCCAACAGTTTGAAAATGAGAAGTTATGTCTCATCAGAGACAATGTGATAAGAGGAGAAGCCAAGGAAGCAGTGCTTGATTCTAATGGTGTTTTGAGGATTGGAGGGCGGGTTTATATGTGCCCAAGTTGGGTGACCTGACTAGATTGACCCTTGAGGAAACTCATTATATTTGTCATGCCCATCTTAATCTATAGGTTTCTATTAGTTGATTCTAGAACTGTCAATGTGGTCGGTCTAGTCCATCCAAGCTATAGTCCATATATGCTTTGAAATTTTCCGGATCAGGCTAGATTGGCCCACCATTTTGGCAGGCCAAAAAACAATCAATCCAATCCATAACTATGTGGGCTACAGGCCGTGTAGGGCCAGCCTACTTTTAAAAGAATATACTTTTTATAAACTAAATTTTAATTTAAAAATGTTAACATAACTATCGACAAGATAATATTATATGGTGTTTACTATTTGTTAACTAAGTCTCAAATTCATAAATAAAATAATCTTAATAATACTTATTAACTTTGGCTTCAAGTAAAGCTTTGGTTGTATTACTTCAATCTAAAATCATTGTCGTTTTATGAAAATATTTTGGATACACCCATACAAGAAAAAATTTTGAATATTTAAATTTTTTAACTTTGCAATAGTTATATCCATGGTTTAAGACCTTAACTTTGGACTCTTCTTGTTTATTTTTAATATTCTATATTATTTTATCAGGTAATTATTTTTTATTTGGCCTACGGGCCAACTCAACCCATTTGGCTCAAGTCCTACAGGCATGCAAACTTATTCAGGCGGAGCTAGAAAGCTCTATTCGTAAATGGGCTCTAAAAATTTTAACACAACGCTATCAAATCACGGGAGTCGAGCTGGCCCAATGAGCCTAACCTTTATTTACGGCTCTAGTTTATTCCTCAAGGTGATGCCTACATTGACTTAGCAAAGGCCTATAGTTACATCAAAGTGATACAACATTTGTCACAACTCATTGACGTGATTAGGTACCTACAATTTCAATCCTCCCGCTGATGAAAGTCTGACAAGGGTGCCTATATTTGGTAGTTCTTTACACACCACTAGTGAATGAGGATCAATCATCCACCAATAAGTCCTGAGGTTATGAATGCTTAATACTTGATGAAATTCAATAATCCATCGCGAATATGGCCTTCTTTGACCAAAGAAGAGCTCGTTACAAACAAACACATACATCAATAAGTTAGCTCGCTCTTTCCTCCTAAGTTAAGGAGCACAATTATGCAGTTAGGAGATTTTTTTTAAATTCTATATTGGTAACTGTTTCTATTTCTATAACACAGTACATGTGTTGTACTGAGATATGAAAAATCTACTGTCCTATCCCTATAATGAGTCTAAGACATCAATGATAGAGATAAGTATCATTACAGTATATCTGGTTACACCAAAAATATAAAGTCAAAATACAATCATTTTGACCTGTTGTGTAGTATTCTCCATATTCTCGAAAACTCTTAAGGTTCCTCTCCTTCCATATTGTCCACAATATAGCCGCAGGTATAATTCTCCGCTTGTTCCTGCTCTTAGCATGTACTCCTGCTTCTTCACAATTGTGTAATGCTTCTCTGATTTTCCTAAGCATGGACCAAGATATGTTTTTGATACTTGAAAAATCTCCACAGTTGACTTGTGACCTTCCAAAGTATAAATAGATGGACCACTGTTTCTGCTATTTCCCCACAGAAAAAACATCTGGAACATAAAGGGGTCCCCCTTTTCATCAAGTTATCCTGTGTCAGTACAACTTCCTTAGCCAATAACCAAACAAAGCAAGTTACTTTGTCTGGGATTTTGACTTCCCAAATGTGTTTCCAAGGACATTAGAGTATCTGCTGGTTTGGTTGGTTCACCTTCCTATAGGCTTTTACTTTAAAAGTTCCATTACTATTTCCCTGCCACTGTAGGATGTCTTGCCCTTCCTTCAAACCACTAAATTGGTCAATGGTGCTGAAGAATTCTGTAACTCTTTGTATTTCCCAATCATTGAGGTGTCTCCTGAACACAAAATTCCACCCTCAAGGTGTCCATAATTTTTCTATTGTGCTTTGCTGATGTAAACTAAGCTGTAAATATCTGGGAGTTGGGTCTCCATGTTGCCTGCTTCATCCCAATCATCCTTCAAGAATACAGTTTTAACTCCATAAGTCCATCTGCCACTTCGATTATGGTGTTAGCTTTGAATCATTCCACAAAATTCTGGTAAATTTCCATAAGCTAACAACCATAAGGAGTAGTGACTTGCTTCGTCATTCAGTTATCATTCTTCTCATATTTAGCTTTGATGACTATGCCTCATAGATTCTGATTTTCATTTGAATATTATCATAACCATTTCATTCTTAAAGCTTTACTCTGATTCTTCAGATTCTTGATCCCTAATCTCCCAAATCTCTTCACATTGATCACAGCCTTCCATTTGACTAGGTGGTAAACCTTTCTGTCTTTGTTCCCTTGCCATAGAAATTTCCTCCTGATGCCTCTATTCAACCTATTGATGATTCTGGCTGGGATAGGAAATAATGACATCATATATTTTGGAAGTGCGTCAAGCACAAACTTTATCAAAGCCAATATTCCATCCAATGAGAGATATTGGTACTTCCATCTTGCTAACATCTCATATTTCTCAATCACCTCATTCCATGTTTCCATAGACTTTGACTTGGTACCCAAAGGCAACCCAAGTAGGTAGTTGGTAAAGCACCCACTTTACCCCCTAAGATTGTCTTTAAGATCTCCATGTTTGGCACTTCATTAACTCGGTACAAGAAGCTTTTCCTCCAGATAACATGTAAACCTGACACTCCTTTAAATATTACCAAGATGAATCAAAGTATTTTAAGATGCTCCTCTTCAGCATCACAAAATATAAGTGTCATCTGCATACTGAAGGTGAGTTATCTTCATGCTATCCCTTCCAGCTTTAGTAATCTCAAATCCACTAAACCAACATTCCCTATTTGCGGTCTTAATCATGCTGTTCAGTGATTTGTGGTCTTAATCATGTTGTTCAGTCCCTCCATGACTAAGATGACAAAAGCGTGATACAGGATTACTTTGTCTTGGGCTCCTCTGTGAATTAAAATAACCTGCTGGTGAACCATTAATAAGTACAGAAAAGTTCACTGTTGAAATGCAAAATTTAATCCACTGATTCCATTTGTGACCAAATCCCATCTTCTCTAGCAGATCCATAAGAAACTTAACTCAAGTCCTTAACACCCAATTACCCATTGAATGTGATATGATTGTTCACATGAAAAGCAGCTACTTCAAATGTTGCCAACTGAAACATAGAAGACATAAGCTGAGCTCATTTCTCTGTTTGTAAGGATGGCACCTTTAATATAGTTGGATATTTCTGCGACAAGTCTTCTTGCATGCATCAGTCTTACCTTCCATTCTATTACCCCCCATCCCCCACAGCAAACATCCCAACTTTGGTCAAACACCATCCCATTTGAACCATGGATATTGTCCTCCACAATTGTGTTTCAGGCAATTGATGGTGTCAAAAAGAAAAGAAAAAAAGGGCCTATTTAATTAGGTTACCTGATAGAAAAAAATATATATTTGATTACTTTTGTTTGATTGATTACTTTTGTTTGTATAAGAGCACCATGTAAATTTTTAGCCTGATCTTTTAGTATGCATAACTTCTTAATATATTGTGAAAGATGTTATTCACTTATTCCTCCCGCTATAGAGTTTTAAGAAAACTTTGGCACATGATTTACAAAGTATGCATAACTTCTTAATATATTGTGAAAGATGATGTTATTCACTCATTCCTCTGCTATAGAGTTTCAAGAAAAATTTCGGACATGATTTTCAATCTTTTGAACATCAAATGGTTTATGCCGAGAGACGCCTTAAAACTTCAACTTGCACAGAAAAGGGAGTATTGCCAAATCACTTCTAAGCACTGGTATTTTGGGTTATTTGGAAAGACGGAAAAGGGAAGTATTGCTAAATTCACTTCTAAGCACTGGTATTTTGGGTTATTTGGAAAGAAAGAAATGAGAGAATTTCCTTCGGATAAGATAGATAGTGTTCCTAACCACAAAGTATTGTTTTGCTTAGTTTTTGGTGCAACACGGCTATGGCAAACGTATAGAGCCTGAAGCTATGTTGGATTTTCTCTGTCCATAACACAACTTGTAATGCAAGTACTCTTTTGGATGTATATATAACCAACATTTTGCCAGTTCACATCAATAAATTATATTTTATCAAACAAGATGATATCATGGTAGACTGCTGGAGAACATAAAAACAGACTCTATTGTTTAGTCAAAAAGGATTGATAATTTCTGTTATTTATATTGCATTTTTAACAAATTATTTTGATAAGTTATCCCAAAAAAATGCATTTTAACAATCAAATAACTTCAACATTTAAAACTTACTACATTTGTATAAATGATCATCTCAATTAAAAGTTTACAAAGCAACCTAATCTACTTAGAAAGGAACTGATAGTATATTAGATTACACCTACTTTAGTCATCAGACAAACTTCTCATGCATACCATTAGACAATATTTTCCCAACATTTCGTTAAGAAATCGTAGGGAGTCTCTTTTTCTTATTCATAGTTGAGTTTTTACCACATTCAACACTAAAATAAATGTTCCACCTTCCTTAGCACAATCTAAGAAGTTGCTCTACTACAGAAAATTCAATATATTTAAATAGAGAATTCTCTCAGTAAGTAGCACAAATCCACATACTTAATTGAAAGCATGGGTAATATTTCTCTGAGTCAGCCAGCCCAAAAGCACTATCTTGTTTAGTTATGCTGCATAATGGCATCTATGGACATAACAGGTGCATTAGTGGAAGCAATAAGGTTGTCATCTTTAACCTTCCCAACCAGCAACAAGTGATGTATATAACAGCCACAGCCAAAACCAAACAAACCATCCATGAACAACATTCAGCAAATCTCTAACTCCCATTCCCATTCAACAGAAGTTACATGAAACACAAATTTCAAAAAGCAATCCAGTTTTTAAACACTTACCGCCAGGAAGTGGTAAGGTTCCGAGCTTTTCTGTCCAGCTGAAGGTTTTCTAAGGCAGATGAAGCACGACTTACATCTTCTCCAAGTTCATCATTGTCATATCTCCAATTGTATTCATCCTTCCTGTATCCAGATATTGATGAACCTCCTCTTCTATCTAAAATCACAAACATATGAACAAGATTAAACATTTATCCAGGAATTAATACAAATAAAGCAAGTACACTACTTACCAGATGACTGGGCAGAGGGACCTGGCCTGTAAAATGAAGATAGCTCAAGTCAAGATCTCAAATCCAAAAAGAAAAATAAATAAATGAAAAAAAGATGTCATAATAGTGTCTTATGTGAAAACCTTCCCAATGGAGGTAAGCCCCCAGCAACTGAAGATGAAGAAGACCTCCTCATGTTCCTTGTTTCTAAATTGGGAAGAGAGTCAGCATCTGCTGTTGTCAATCTCCTCCCAGCACCCCTTCCTTGAGACAAGTTCTGGGACAGAGATTTTAAAAGCTTAACATGATGCTAATTCCTACTAGATAGACTTGTATATTCACCATAGTCAATTCGAATGCAGGAAAACTTGAACTGCAAATGCTATAATTATCTAAGTTGCTCAGACTCTTCACTTTTGGTGCCGCAGCCGTGTCGACACGACATGGGTGTGGGATCCGTGTCCGATTTGGTCAACCGGTTTAGGGTACTTTGACCAAAACCGACAGGGAAATTTGGACGGTTTTAATGATTTCTGTAATCAATACAAAAGTTAAAGTGAAATTGAAGAAAATGAAATACCTTTTATATAGAAATTTCTATTCATGCCTTTTTCTTTAATCACCTTCTAGGATTCCCTCCAAATTCCCTATATAATATCTCATAATTTAAGTTTTATCACTCTATTTGATTATTTTTAGGTGAAACCCTCACCCATATCCATACATGGATCCATATCCCCGAATCTTAAAAATTAAAACATGAAGGATCCGACCTCTAGATTCGCACCCATATCGGACACCCACACCCGAGTGATAAGATTAGGATTGAAACCATATGGGAGAAGCTCGAGGTGGCCCCTGTGGCTGATAAGATGAGAGAAGCGAGACTGCAATAGTTTGGACATGTGCAGAGAAAGAGTATCGATGCTCCTGTTAGGAGGTGCGAGAGGCTGGATATGGAGTTACACAGAGGGATAGAGGTAGACCAAAGAAGTACTAAGGGGAGGTGATCAGACAAGATATGGTGAAACTTGATCTCACCGAGGACATGATCTTAGATATGAAGGAGTGGCAGTCGCGAATTAGGTAGCAGGCTAATAGGTTAGTAGGTTGATGTTTGGCCATGGGATATACTAGGGTAGTAGTAGGAGTTGTCCGGTGTTGTCTTTATCTGCCTTATATATGTTAATTGTCTCAGATTTACTCGTTATCATATGCTTTTTTTATTAGTCGCTCTCTGTGTTAAAGTTAATGAAAGGTTGGAGGCTTGGAGACACGCCTTGGAATCCAAAGGATTCAAATTGAGCAGGACCAAAACTGAAT
>JAOTQR010000097.1:11656445-11676398 GCA_025774065.1 Solanum ossicruentum | reverse complement strand
GCTGGGTAAGTTGGCACACTCCGAAAACCATCGTGATTTTGGTTATTGCAGGCGGTTCAGAGTTGAGGAGGTAAGATAGGCTATTAGTAGGATGAAGTGGGGGAGGGCGATCAGGCCCGATGAGATTCCGGTAGACTTTTGGAAGAACATGGTCAAGGATGGCATGGAGTGGTTGACTAGATTGTTCAATGCTATTATGAAGTTGCCAAGATGCCTGATGAATGGAGGAGTATAATGGTTCCATTGTACAAGAATAAAGGAGATATTCAAAACTGTAACAATTACAGGGGTATCAAGTTATTAAGCCACACTATGAAGGTGTGGGAGAGAGTAGTGGAGATGAGGGTGTGAAGAGTAGTATCTATCTCGGAGAATCAGTTTGGATTCATGCCGGGGCGATTGACTACTGAAGCAATTCATCTTGTTCGGAGATTAGTGGAGAAATATAGGGAAAGAAAGAAGGACCTTCATATAGTGTTCATTGATCTCGAGAAGGCATATGATAAAGTCCCAAGAGATGTCTTATGGAGGTGTCTAGAGGTGAAAAGTGTCCCAATGGCATATATTAGGGCGATTAAGGACATGTACGATGGAGCCGAAACTCGGGTAAGAACGGTGGGAGGAGACTCAGATTATTTTCCTGTTGAGATGGGACTCCATCAAGGATTTGTGTTGAGCCCTTTTTTGTTTGCCTTGTTGATGGATGAGCTGACGCGATCTATCCAAGAGGAGGTACCATGGTGTATGCTATTTGCAGATGATATAGTATTGATTGATGAGACTCGGACTAAAGTTAATGATAGGTTGGAGGCCTAGAGACACGTCTTGGAGTCTAAAGGGTTCAAATTGAGCAGGACCAAAACTGAGTACTTGGAGTGTAAATTCAGTGTGAGAGGGATGAAGAAAACTTTGATGTGAGGCTTGCCACTCAACCTATACCCAAGAGGAAAAACTTTAAGTATCTGGGGTCCATCATCCAAATTAGTGGTGATATCGATGATGATGTCACACATCGTATTGGGGCAGCATGGACTAAATGAAGGCTTGCATCTGGAGTATTGTGTGATAAAAAGATACCACCTAAACTCAAAGGTAAGTTTTACAGATTGGTGGTTAGACCATCTTTGCTGTATGGGGTGGAGTGTTGCCAATCAAAAATGCACATGTCCAGAAGATGCATGTCATAGAGATGAGGATGTTGAGATGGATGTGTGGTCACACCAGGAGTGACAAGATTAGGAATGAGACTATTCGGGGAGAAGCTAGAGATGGCTCCGGTGGTTGATAAGATGAGGGAAGCGAGACTGTGATGGTTTGGACATGTGCAGAGAAGGAGTATCGATGCTCCTGTTAGGAGGTGCGAGAGGTTGGTTTTAGGAGCTACGCGGAGGGGTAGAGGTAGACCGAAGAAGTACTGGGGGGAGGTGATTAGACATGATATGGCGGAACTTGATCTCATTGAGGACATGACCCTAGATAGAAAAAAGTGGAGGTCGCGAATTAGAGTAGTAGGCTAATTGGTTGGTAGGGTTAGGTGGTTATCTAGTCATGGGATATAGTAGGGTAGAGGAGGAATAGTGTTTTATAACATGTGTTATCATTATTTGTTGTGTATGTGTTAATTGTATCATATTTACGTATTGTCATGTGCTTTTGGTTATTAGTCATTTTTTGCTGTTCCCTTTCTTTTACTTTTTGTCATATCTAGTTTATTCTACTTATGGATTTTTGAGACGAGGGTTCCCAAGAAATAGCCTCTCTACTTCTATGAGGTAGCGGTAAGGTCTGCGTACATTCTACCCTCCCCAGACCCCACTTGTGGGATTACACTAGGTATGTTGTTGTTGTTGTTGTTGTACATGTATACCGGAGATTAACAATGTCATCTCATGGTTTGTTTCAAGTTATGCTTCTGTTTTTTTTTTTTTTTTCATTTTCTTTTTCCTGGTTGATTGATTCTTACACTTTTGAGGTTGAAATCACATAAATGAATATTCTCATCAGCTTTTCGTGCATAAAAGTAACTTTCCTGAATCAAGGATATTAATTACGGTCACTATGTTTGACTTCACAGGCTTGTGGAAGTGGCCAGTCTTTATCTATTTGGAATCTTCCAGCTTTTGAATGTGTTTCATGTATCACAACAAGTGCTGCTATCCAAGATGCCTTATTTGATGATAATCAAGTGAGTTCTTTAAGTTACATCAAATTCCATGTAGTTTTGATGTTTCCTGTGCTTGATCAAAGAATATACTCAATTATCCTTTCCTTAAATCCCCTTTTGCCAATGGGTTCCTCGGATTCTCTGTTCTGGTCTGCAGGCAGTACCATTGTCTTGTTAGATCAATCACTCTATTGAAGTTGTGTGGCCATCTCATCTAAAAGCTTAAGCGGTTTGAGAGAAGATACTTCTATTTAACATATATCTCCAACACGTGCACCTAGGTGTGCTCATGGTTCTTTTCATGAGCCAAGTACGTGGACTTTTTTAAATAATAAGTGACTATGAAACTTGAACCCTGGAGCTTTGCTTTGATATCATGATAAGAAAATGAACCTTGTGTCTAACTCAAACTCAAACTCAAACTCAAACTCAAAAGCTAGCTCATTAGGTGAGGATTGTCCTAGATCACATAAGCAGATCAAATCCCTATTCCACAACTGATGTAGGACAAGCTCAACCACCCTGCACCCCCCAAGTCTGCCAATTGGAGCTTGGATAATATAATGTCGGAGCCCAACATCGGGTTAATCACAAATTAGGATGAGTCTTGTGAGCTAAAAGTTTATTTCTAATTGTGTGAATAAAGCTCGGATACCATGTTAAAATTGTGTGAGCATCTAATCTAAAAGTTTAAGTTGTTAGAAAGGGTGTACTTTTATTTACTTTATATCTCTAGCAAAGCTATTCATTATTTGATCTCACCTATCTTCTTGTATAACATTTAAGAATTAAGAGTTAAGATAGTTATAGCTAAATAGATTTCATCCTTAAATGAAGTGGCAACGCCATATGTAAAGACTACAATGATTATAATCGGAAACCATTACCACCAGCTAGTTTTGGATGTAAAGAGAAAGAGTGAAGGGCATAGAAAAGTTGCATGGAATTGATAATTCAATGGTGGGCACAAAACAATACAAACCAAATAACATTTAAGAACAGACTACAAAAGGAGGCAGTGGGAGCATGAAAATAAAAAACAGAGACATACATAGGACGTGCTTGCTATGAAGGAAAATGTTTTTTCTTGAGAAATATTTCCCTGTAAATGAAGTGGTTTTCTTGCTTATTTTTTAGTGTTCAGTAAGTAAGCAAAAACATATTCTTCCAAGAACATTTATATGTAACTAGAAAAATATTATGGGTGGAGTAGGTGGGGGTTAGGGGTAGGGTGGTCAAGAGGTGCATGTTAGGGGCATTAGGGGGTGGAGAGCAGACAATGTACTTGGAACACCACTTATAGAACTTGTTTTACCTACTCCCATTGGGATAATGGTACCCCTCTTGTTCCACATGCCTCTAACTGTGAATATTTGACCCTCCTATTTGCCCATTTTTCTTTTATCACCCCTCTTATATCTATATTAATTTTTTATTCCCAAAACCAACACACATATGCCCTCCTATTGTTCATTATGTTTTTGTCCAGTAGCCTCTTCCTTGGACTATTGAGGCCCCTTACATTCCATGAAACTATGTTAACTTTTATTTACAACATCTAAGAAGCAACCCCCTACTCCTTGTTCCATAGCTCATGAAGTTACTAGTTGGTTCCAGTTTCTTGAGTTCTCTTGGAATCTTTTCTGTTGGAGTCATAGGAACTATAGCTCCAGCCACCTTCTTAATTGCTTCTCTCTTACCATTAATTTTCATGTTGCTGTTTAGAGCTACTTCTTCACATCCAATAAAATGCACCCCAAATTCTTTGGCGAGCCTGATAATGTTCTGTTGGACCCGTGAGGGAATTCCATTCTCTGCTGCTATTCTAGTTCCATGCTCATCATAATTTAGTGGTGTGATATCTTCAATTATACCTTTTCCCTCGGTCTCCAGTATGATATCTTCAATTATACCGCCAGATGAAGACGAATATATGGAGAATAAGCTTGAGCATTTTGTCGCAGTTTCCGAAGCCAACAAAGAGGACTGACAACAAGCTATTATCGACTACTTATGTTATGTGATACTTTCTCGCTGTCGTGCACCTCATTTCCTTTACTATAAGGACACTATATAGAAGATCATTTGAGGAAGTACTCCTTAGATGTTTGGGAGAGGAAGAAGCAGGCCAAACCCTACAAGCACATTCGGGAGTATGCGGATCACATCAATCTGGACCAAAGCTCCTCTTTCACGTAAAGAGAATGGGGTATTATTGGCCAACCATGGTAAAAGATTGCTTAGACTATGCGAAAGTGCAAGACTTGAAAATGGTGTGTAGCTTACATACATTAGGTCTGAAGAAGTAAAAGTCGTGAAAAATGTGAGAGTGGGAAAAACCTGTGGTTCAACTGGTGAAAAGTCCGGAATTACCTTACATACATTGGACTAGTGTGTAGCTTTACCAAAAAATGTAATGTCATATTAAACATTAGAAATATGCGTAACAGGTGCGGAAAGAGTTCTTTGGTTATGATATATCAATAATAAAATAAGATATTCAACATTGTGCTATCTATCGTGATAATTGACTTAGGATTCCTGTGATGAAATGTTGATAAGAATGATGAGAGCGTTGATATAATACAACACTAGAATGATAGATAACTAGTTCGGATTTATACCCGATAGGTCTACAAAGAGATCTTGTACTTCTTTGAAAAGATGGAATTTATAGGAAGTGGAAGAAGAATTTTCACATGATACTCAGACTCAGAGAAAGCGTACAATAGAATGCAAAGATATGTCTTCCAGTTGGAATTAAAACAAAAGGGAATTCTTATAGTTAAATAAATACACGTCATAAAGGATATTTACAAAGAATTGTCACAAGTGTGAGCAAAACGAAAAGAGATGAGAAATTTCCCATAACTTTTGTTTAAACAAAGTATCATCTGCTATTTTCAGAAATGTTCCAAGGCACAGTAACCAAGACAACTTTAGAAGTCCCTTCAAGGCTTCTGAATTCCTCTCCAGTGATCTTCTACCATCGGAGCCCACCTTAAACTCATCTTTCACTCTTTCTTTCCCTCATATTAATCTATTTCTTTCCTTTTTTCATAGCCGGGATGCATAATGCGATATTTTTTAGAATGGGGGTAAATCTTATGTTCTCACAGTCTCCTTCTGAGAGTCAGGGACTTGGTTTAACTTGTACAGTGCTCTAGACTCTCAATGAGAAGGTTGGTCCTCAGCAAGGGGTGCTCTTTAATGGCTTTGTAAGAGATTTACTGAAGCTTCCAACAACAAAAGGAAGAACTTTCAGTCCTGGAAATGCAGGGATACTGCCAGCTATATTTTTTGCACTCAAAAGTTTGATAAATATGGTTGATTTTAATCTCAGTAATAGCAGTCAAAAGGACATGAAAAGACAGTTACTATTATTTGAGAGAACAAATTTAATGAAGAATGGGGGAGACTAGCTGTCAAAATCATAGACTTCATTAATAAAAAAGTCAAGTACACACGTTGCAGTTATTACAACAGGGAACTTGATCAGGAATACATTAACTGGGAAAGGAAATTGCAAAGAGGCTATTACAAGTAGTAAATGGAAGCAGATGGAGAATAAGCCTCAGTCAAAGAACTGCTCTTTAGAGGACAACAGTTTGTTGCATAGGTGCTTTGTAGGGGATTTAACTGGTGGCAGAAAGGCCCCTACACGAAATTGTATGAGGAAGTGGGCACATCTCAAACCTGGAAATGTGTTGCAAATATACAAGTTTATGGCATGAGTGTTTTCCACTTCTAGTTTCAGTCGAGAAGAGATCTGCAGCACATCCTCATGGGCGAATGGAGAAGACAAGAACTGACCCTAAATCTTCACTGGTGTTCACCTACTAAAGATGCAATATCGGAGCCCTTTGGATTTGAGTGGTTCTGGATCAGAATCTTGGGCCTTCTTCTACTGCTGTGGAACCCAAGGGTGATGAAGAAAATAGGGGATGAATATGGAGGATGGCTGGAAATGAAGAAGAAACTGAACTTAAATATCATTTGAGGTGGGCAAGGATCGGGGTAAAAGGGCCGAGAGAGGAGATTCCATTGTGGCCAATGGAGATCTAATTTGCTTCCTTCTGATATGGTGTGAGGGTCCGACAACCTATTGGAAAAAGGAAGCCGTGGTGCCCAAGAATCAAGGTGATAACCTAGGTTCCAGACCAAGTCATAGATTGGACTGGGATCTTCGCGCAGAAGAAGTCTGGTTATAGAAGGTGATGATATATCAGATATCGATATATTCAAGAAAGTGGAAAGCACAAATTTCATGGGTCACGTGACTAAAGATGTAGCAATTTAGAATTTCCAGAATCTCCAAGGGGATCCCAGTGATTACACATGTGCCAGAGATAAAAACGGGGGAATAGATTTGCATACGATGGGTAATATAATTGTTGGACTTAATAAAGAATAGCCCAATAGTTCAGTCGCAATAGAGCCCAATCTTGTGCTATCTGATTTTAGCCGAAGTCATCTGGCTATAGGTAGGGGTGGCAATGGGGTGGAGCAGATACAGGGCGGGGTAGTTTTTGGCTTTATATGGGGCGGAGTGGATATAGCTTTACGGGGGTGGGTTGAAATGATTTATTGAAAATCTAACGCCGCATGGGGCAGGGGTGGGGTTCCTCCAAACCAATTTTATTGAGTTCACTGTACATGATTTTTCTCATCTTTCTTCTCTACTCTTCAGTTGCAAAACATTTTTCTATTTCATTTTTTTTTCTCTTTTTCCTTTAGATTTTCTGTTAATTAAGTCACAGTTCTCTCAAATTACTAGAATTTTATTGAAATCATATTACGGAGATATCATTAAGAACCTCTTAATCAAAAGTTATTTTTACATTCCTCCTTATATTATTCTTATAACTCTTTCATTTTTATGTATAACACAGTAATCTTTCTTAGAGTTAACCTTTAAGAAAATCATACAGATAGCAGTTCTTATAATGGAATTTGTAATATATTTATAACAATACTAGTTACAAGAGCCCATGCTAGCACAGGTCCAACATATGTAATTTTTGGTCTCGATTTATGTGAAAATGATGAATTTTTAAAAATTTTTAGTTGTTAATTATTGTGGCTTATAGTATATTTTATGTTATTTTCAAATAATGTATGTTACTTTATTCCAATTTATGTCATACATATAAAATTTTCTGAGTCAATCACTATTTTATTTATATGGGGTGGAATGCTGGTCAGTCGAAAACTCACATATCTAAAAGGTGCAAGTTGCGGAGATAAGGATGTTGAGATGGATGTGTGGATATACCAGGAGTGATAAGATTAAGAATGAGATCATTCTGGAGAAGTTAGGGGTGACCTCTATGGCAGATAAGATGAGAGAAGCGAGACTGCGATGGTTTGGACATGTGCAGAGAAGAAGTGTCGATGCTCCTGTTAGGAGGTGTGAGAGGTTAGACTTAGGAGTTACACGAAGAGGTAGAGGCAAACCAAAAATATATTTGGGGGGAGGGGGGTGATTAGAAAGGATATGGTACAACTCCGTATCACCGAGGACATGACCTTAGACAAAAAGGAGTGGAGGTCGCGCATTAGGGTGGAAGGTTAATAGGTTGGTAGGGATAGAAGGATGTCTAGCCCTGGGGTATATTATGTTAGTAGGTTTAGTCGTGTATGCGTGTCTTTTTGTCTTATTTGATTATTGTATGTCTCATATTTGTTTCCTTTATTGTATTTATATATTATCATTTGCTTTTTGTTTTAGTCATTTCTCTTTCATATCTAGTATCTTCTGCTTGTGGGGCCTGACACTTTGAGAAAAAGGTCTTTCGGAGACAACCTCTCTATCTCTATGAGGTAGTGGTAAGGTCTGCGTACATTTGTCCCTCCCCAGATCCCACTTGTGAGATTTCACTAGGTATGTTGTTGTTGTTGTTATAAATACTTTAAATTATATGTTACTCTCTCTGGCCCAATTTATTTCGTACCGAAAAATTTTTAAGAACCATTTAAATTTTTAAGTTGGTAACTGTTCTCATTCATAATACCTTTTATATCATTTCAAATAATAGATGTTACTTTCTTCGTCCCAATTTGAGTTGCTAACTTTTGTGATTTATAGTACTTTACATAAAATTTTAAATTGTTAATTAGTGTTAGATGTTACTTCCTTCGTCCCAATTTAAGTTGCTAATTATAATGATTTATATTACCTTTGACATAAAATTTTGAATTGCTAATTACTGTGATTTATAATACTTTTTACATTAATTTTTAATTTATATAAGAAATTTCAGAAAAAATAAATCAAAACGAATAAAATACGAAGATGGATAAAAACAGATACGTCAACAATCAACTGCCTGCTTCAGCTGCAGGACGGCCGGAAGCTCCTCAATTATTCTCTTATGTATAAGTTCTAATTCTAATTTATGAAGGTTCATCATAATGAGTAATTTTAACGTTAACTTGTGGACTTTGTATAATTTATGTCCTAATATTATCAACTGTAGTCTTCTATACTTTCACTTTGTAGTAAAGTGCATTCATCCAAATAATTTAATAAAATTGTTAACCAAATAAATATTACCAAGTACAGGAAAAAGCACTCTCAAATAAATAAAGATTTGAGTCATTCAGGAAACTGAAGAAAGAATAAATGCTATATAAAACTTGTGTTTAGCAAAGCAAACAGATGGCACAAAACAAAATCTGAAACTTTTCCAGGGTGGGGCAGGGTGGATTGAAAATGAAACAAATGTCATGTAGCATGGGTTAAAATTTTTGTGGGTTAAGCCTCAACTCGCCCCGTTCCGCCCCATTGTCATCCCTAGCTACAAGTTAAAATAGTGAGCTATTTAGAAAAACTTGCGGAAACCATCTGGCTACCTGAGAAGTTGATCTTTGAGGAAAGCACTTTCGTGTATCCAAATGGGACAAAGACATCGAGCTTTCCATGGGGAGGAAAAGGGAAGGAAGGCGACGACAGGGAAGAAAAGGTGTGGTGATCCACTAGCAAAACAAAAGCAAGGTGAAATTTTGGTGATTGCGCAGCCGCTCAGTACAGAAATAGAGAATTGAGGAGGAAGAAGATTTCTCAGATACATTAGCAGTCTGTACTCTTGAGATGGACCTAGTGCCTTTACAGATTAATAGCATTTCACATGAGGTAAATTTAGCAGCAAGTGCAACTCCATTGGTCCAATCGAATAAGGTCAAATTGAGTCAGCACTTCGGAGTTGATCTCATGGGATGCATAAAGGAAGCTTATACTTTGTTGCTGAAGCAGACCATAGGAGAGGAGGAAAAGGCATTTGGGAGAACCAGATGGTCCAAATACAAGCAGCACGGTCATGAAAGAAGTCAGAAACTTGTTTTTCGATATGAATTTTAAGGATGGAGAGCAAACATCCAGCGGGAGAACTCCACCTCTTAGTCATCGCTGAGGGTTAAGATTCTCTCTCTGGATATAAGGGGGTTAAATGGGGATAGTAAAAAGGAGATTGTCAGAAAATCACTAAAGCAATGGTTGCTGATGTCTTAGTTTTAGATAAGACAGAACTTGAGGGATCAATCAATAATATTGCAGAGCATATGGAGCAGCAGATGGATGGAGGTGATTCAGAAAGAGGCTCAGGGGAGCAGTGGGGGACTACTAGTTCTATGATACAGGAGTTTGGAATGGGGAGTTGATGTTGAATGGAAGTCAGTGTATAATGGGAAGATTCATAGGAGTAGATGATGACATCTGTTGGCATCCAAATGCCATTCATGCAGATTGTAACAGAGTGGCTAGGAGGGCACTATGGCAGGAACTGTTAGTGATGAAAAACAGTTTCAATGGGCCTTGGGTAGTGTCTGGTGACATCAATGTCACCATATATACATCAGAGAGAACAAATTCCACAGATTTAGTGGTGCTATGGCATAATTTTCATCCAGAAGAACTGGAGCTGGTGGATCCTCCTTTATTTGGAGTATCTTTTACCTGGAGAAGAGGGGAAGATTATAGTTGTGCATGTAGGATTGACAGGAGAGTTGGGGGCAATTTTAACCATATCAAACAAAGTTGTCTTCCCAAAATACCATCAGATCATAATCCTATTGTTTTGTCCTGTTGAGATGAAGAGTAAAGGAAATTCTATTTTAAATTTGAGACATGGTGGATTGAAGTGGAGGTTTTCAAATATCAGGTGGAGGAGTGGTGGGAATCCTGCTATGTGAATGGCAGGCTAGGTCATATTCTGGTTGAGAAACTAAAAATGCTTAAAGTAACGTTTTAGGGCTGGAGCAAAGTCAATAGGGGTGACTGTAAACAAAGGAAAGAGAACATTATCACTCAGCTTTCAAATTGGGAAACTGTCCAAGAACGGAGACCACTCTCAGATGATGAGTTGATCCAAAAGACTCACCTGGCAATGGAATTTGAAGAGGTAGCTAAAAAAGAAGAGATAGCCTGGAAGCACAGATCAAGGATCCAATGATAAACATGGTGACTAAAACACACAACTTTTCCATAGAACTGTAGCCTCTCACAAGAGGTTCAATTCCATTGAACTGTTAAAGGTGGATGGAGTTACCATCGAGGGCCCTGATACTATTAATGGAGGCAATGCATAGCTTTTATGGAGATCTTTATAAAGAGACTGACCAGTGGAGGCCTGCATCGAAAATTCATGAGGTATCAAGGATTACTGAGGAAACATAGATATGGATTCAAAGGCCTTTTGACGAAGAAGAAATAATGGAATTCCTCAACAATGTTCTATGTAAAAAGGCAGCTGGTCTAAAGAGTTTCCCTATGGTATTCTTTCAGACATACTGGGGTCTACTGAAGGGAGACATCATCAACACTATTCAGGTATCCATTCCAATCGAACTTTTGAGAAGAGCTTTAATGCAACTTGCCTTGATTTCTAAGAAACCCGGAGCCTCAGAGTTGAAGGATTCTCAATTAATTAGCTTGACAGGGGAGTATACAAAATTATTGCTAGATTGTTGGCAAAAAGGCTGAAAAAGTTTACAAGTAAATTGATCAACAAGCACCAAATGACCTTTATAAAAGGAAGGCAAATCATGGATGCAACACTCATAGCCAGTGAATGCATTGATTCAAGAATAAATAGAGAAGCACCAGGAATAATGTAAGCTGGATATACAGAAAGTGTATAATCATGTCGATTGGACAGTCGTTTTGAATTCTCTCAAACAATGGAGTTTGGCAGCAGATAGGTGAAGTGGATTGATTCTGTATCAAAATGGTCTGGTTGCCTGTTGTGGTAAATGGAGAACCTTTGGGATTTTTTGCATCAAAAGAGGGTTGAGACATGGTGATCCACGTTCTCCTTTCCCTTTAATCTTGGCAATGGGAGGTTTTGATAATATGAGGACTGCATCACAAAACAGGTGGATCAGGGTATTCCAAGTTGGAGGAAGAGTGGAGGAGGAGAAGGAAATTTGCCATTTGATATATGCAGATGACACACTCATTTTCTGTGAGCCAGTAGCAGAACGGAACAAATTAGCTACATCAGAGTGATTCTGGTCTTATTTGAAGTTGGATCAGGGTTTAGAGTAAATTGGAGAAAAGGTAGCTTGTTCCTGTGACTGAGGTCTAGCAGAATAAATATTTTTCAAATATTTTGGGATCCAGAGTTGATCAAATGCCTACCACTTACTTGGGCTTGCCTCTGGGCAGCAATCACAAGGTAATAGATATCTGGGATGGTATTGTGGAAAAAATTGTAAGGTAGTTAACTAGACGGAGAGCTCAGTATTTGTTTTTAGAGGGAAGACTTAAGATTCTGTTCTAGATTTTCTACCCACCTATGTGATGTCTTTATTTTCAATCCCTGCAAAAGTTGTGAAAAAAGCTGGACACGCTAAGAAGGAACTTTCTATGGCAAGAAAATAAGGCAAGGGTTATTGTATAGTAATCTGGAAGATTACTTCTTGTTAGAATAAGAATGGGAATAAGAATAATATGTACAATCCTACTTAGAATAGGATTAGGATAGTAATAGTATATGGAATCCTACTTGAAAAAAGATTGTATTATAGTATCCTAGTTGGAAAAGGAGTCTAATATAGTATCTATAAATAGGGTCTCAATGTAATAATATAGACAACAATTCAATAATGTTTCTCCAATATTTTTCATATGGTATCAGAGCTTTTACGGTCTTGGTAGAAAATTAAAGAGCTTCCGCTGCTGACGGGCGGCTATGACCCATATATGCCGCCTGTCTGACCAATGATTATTTTAGTAAAAAAAAAAAGATTAGGTCATCGATTTGAGTCGTGTTATCATTCTAGTGACTACTTTTTTATATTTGTGTAGCACCTTGTCATCTTTTCGGTAACTACTTTTTCATATTCGATTTGTGTAGCACCGTCCCATCTTTCCGATGACTACTTTCTCATATTCGATTTGTGTAGCACCGTGCATCTTCGGACTACTTCTCATATTCAATTTGTGTAGTTTCGTGAATTTTTTGAACTACTTTTTCATATCTGAGTTGCATAACACTGTGCCTTTTTGGTGACTCAAATTTGATTTGCGTAGTTTCATTCGTCTTTTCGGTGACTCATCAAATCTAATTTACGTAGGGTCATGCCATTATTTCGACCCTATCCATACAGTTTCTCTTTTGTAGTAGGGTCATGCCATCAATATGATCCCACCTATATAATTTCTATTTTCTAGTAGGGTCATGTAATCATTACGATCCTATCCAATTAATTCTCCTTCTCAGTAGGGTCGTGTCATCATTCCGACCCTACCCATATAATTTTATTTCTCGAATTGTGACCACTTTCAACCATCATATCTAACAATCCAGTGCATGGTTTTTTATGAATTGGACATTAAGAATGTCTTTTTCATGATGGTCTCAAGGAAGAAGTTTATATAGAGCAACCACTTGGTTTTGTTGCTCGGGGGGAGTCGAGTAGACTTGTATGTCAATTGCGTAGGTTACTCTATGATCTAAAACAATCTTTTCAAGCTTGGGTTCGGAAGTTTAACAATACAATCCCGGAATTTCATGAAAAGACTACGACATTGAGGCTGACTGAATTTCATGAGAAGACTAAGACATTGAGGTTGACTTTAATTTTGTGAAGCCAGAAGATCAACTTGTTGATATCTGTACACGCCCGTCATCGATCGTATTAATTATATTTGTAACAAGCTAGGTACATATGACATGTATGCACTAGCATGAGGGAGAGTGTTAGAATAGGAATAGGAATAAGAATAATATCTACAATCCTACTTAGAATAGGATTAAGAATAGTAATAGAATATGGAATCCTACTTGGAAAAGGATTGTATTATAGTATCCTAGTTGGAAAAGGAGTCTAATATAGTATCTATAAATAGGTCTCAATGTAATAATGTAGACAACAACTCAATAATATTTTTCTCCAATATTTTTCGCACTTCTCAGCAAAGAAAAGAGGTGGTCTTGGAATCAAGAGCCTGAGGTTGCAAAATGAGAGTACTGGTGAAGTGGTTGTGGAGATACACTGGTGAAGAAAGAGCGTTATGGAAGGAGGTCATAGTAGCAAAATATGGTGACCTAGGTACCTGGTGTACTAAAGCTGTTTCTGAACCATATGGTGCGGGAGTAGAGAACAATCAGAAATCTCTGGCTACAGATGGAAGCAAATTTATACCTCAAGATGGGGAATGGCAACAAAATTAAATTTAAAAATAAAATTTTGAAGGATGGATGGGTTGATCAAGCCTCTCTAGGGATCTTTTCCCAGACTTGTTCCTCATTTGTGGGAATCATAAAGGTAAAGTGTGTGATCGTTGTACAGAATAGGGATAGGACGTATCATTTAGGAGAATGCTTAATGATTGGGTAATAGAGAGGGTGGCAGCTTTACTGGGAAAAGTAAGTGGAATTTGTATTTTTCCTATGGCTACAAACAGGGTCTTGTGGCAAGTCCGTAAGGATTAGGCTTTCTCAGTCAAAAGTGCATATAGGAGTGGTCTGCATGTGATGACTGGGTGAACACAATATCCTTGGAGGTACTTCTCGAAGAGTGTCAGGCCTACCAAAGTGAAATATTTTAGGTGGCTAGTGATTAAGACTGCTTGTCTTAACTATTACTCAAGAAGTCTTATAAAAAGAAAGGTAGACAACTAGTTCCAGGTGCTTCCCTTTCAACATAACTAGGGAAACCAATAATCATCTTTTTTTACATTGCCAGTTTCACCACTCACTATTCAGTCTCCTGAACATTACAGGCACTAGCCTGGATAATGACAGAGCGCACATTAGATCTTTTGAGTTGCTGGATTAGGAGGGATAGTAGTAAAAGTCAAAAGAGATGATGGAGATCAATACCATCATGTATTTGGTGGTCAATATGAAAGGAAACAAATGAGATGCTTTGTAGATAGATCCAGTTCTATACATAAAGTAAAATGGAATTGTTTTGTAGATCTTAACTTTTTTGGTGTAAACAACCTCGTATAGGAGATGTAAATCAGATTGTAGATTTGATCAGAAGATAGTAATTGCTCTTTTATGGAGATGGCCAGCTTACCCGTAATGCTGATGAATACAATTTACCAATTTAAAATAATAATAATAAACTAAGGATCATCTTTGAGAGCCCGTGATATTACCCAAATTATGGATGAACTAACAACTAATATCCAAGATCGATTTTCTTGGTGCATGCGACTAGCAAATGGTATTATGTTAAATGATGAAACTAGTGGGGGAATCAACCTACAAGTTGAACTATGGAAGAATATCTGAAGATTTAGGGTTTTAAGATAAGTAGAAGTCAGATGAGTGGTGCAAGTTCAGTTTGTATGATGATCAAATTGAGGTGAAACCAAACAATTGTGGTGCCAAAATGCAAATAATTCAGATATTTAGGTCAAGTCTTTAAGAAATTGGCATAACATGTGAAGATGTTAATGCATAAAATTAAGATCAAGATTCAACAAAAATAAGTTACTATGGAAGGAAGTTCCTCTCTTACTTGGTCAGATATTTATATATCGATATATGTGAGATTCAAAGATTTGATGCTACTTTTGTCTCGAAGGACAATTGATGAGGTAATGGACCAAAAATTGAGAAGAATGTATACATATGATTCATATAATCCATCGCTAACTAGTTTAAAATTGTACTTATTGTTGAAGGAGGGTAAAGAGGAAACATGTCCCACACCTTTGCATGGCCAGCTACCAAAGGGTAAAGGGAAACGAAAATAAGACTTATCAAGAAAATGCAAGTAAAGTTCTTTTAGAATGGAGGGAAATAATAACACCAATTCTTTGGTGCACTAGAGCTGCTTGAAAAAGAGTTGCATTTCAAATGGTAATATGTCTTGTATATACTAGAGAACCCTCTAGATAAATAAAGCGATTGGTGACAACTAAGAACATTGAGTATGTTGAAGCGAGTGACTATCTCATAGAAAAACTTAAATTGTTAGAGAGACCACACATTTATTTACTTAATTATATTCTATCTCGATATTGGCCCTCACATGAGAGCTTGACTTTTTGTGTCATGACCCAAGCACATGATTTTTATTTTTTTGATTACGGGTCGCAGACTCGAACACGAACTTCTATGTGATTTGATACTATGTTGAAGTGTGTGATCAATCATCTAAAAGTTGAAGCTGAGCATACATCTATTTACTTAATTTTATTATATTTTAACAAGCTCTACCCTTCCCAATATTTTAAGTCTTCGAACTATTTTGACCTAATGTTTTTTGTTGTGCCAAAATTATAGTATAATTTTCTTTGCTTAATGTATCCCTTTCACATATATGCTGCCCTCTCTTTTATGCCTGTGGACTTGACAAGTTCAATCTAGCTGATTGCACTCTTCTATCCACCATTCTAGTGGGGGGAACTAATTCCATCAAATGCTTTTTGGTTATTTCGAGTTTCATTTTTTCCTAAGGAGCTTTAATTTTCCTTGTTAGGTTTTAGTGGTTGGAGCGGAGCCACTACTTAGTCGCTTTGACCTGAATGGAGATATTATTTCACAGATACCATGTGCTCTTCAGTCATTGTTTTCCATTTCTGTACATCCTTCAGGGGTAAGGCACTACTTTAGTTTGCTGATATCAAGCACTTATACTTTCTCAAGTGTGATGGGCATTTTAAAGTGGATTTGTCATTCTACATCTTGTTTTGGTATAAAATGCCAGAAATACCATTACATCAAAACTGAAGTGGAATGTCATGATTGGTTATCCCAACTCAAAACACAATTCCACTTGTATATTACTTTCAGGTCACAGCAGTAGCTGGTTACGGAGGAATAGTGGATATTGTATCTCAATTCGGAAGTCATTTGTGCACATTCCAGTGCAGAGGAGTTCATAAGGGACTGGCAATGCAGCTCATTTAACTTTGGGACATTGTATGATGATGCAATCGAGACGGGAAAATTGCCTGCAATGAAACTTGACCATGCAATGCCATGGTTAAGGAAAAACAAACTTTTTTTCTGAAAAAAACCTTTGGTAACCATGTACTTGAAGCAAGCTTGAGTTTACTTCAAAAGAAAAGAAAAAAAAAAGAGGAAATTTAGTCCTATAGCATCAGCTTGGGGAGGGATTACAACTATCAAATATTAAGATTTTTTTCAAGTGAAAGTGTACATATGAACAGCTGGTGAAGTGCCCCTGTCACGCAACTATTGCCAGCGAAAATGAAACATTACTTTCTTAAGTCCAAAATAAGTGTTGTTTAAGGTTTTAGCACACCCATTAAGAAAAGGGAAACTTACCCGATGTATCATGTTTAGAAAATATTTACCTTTTATAGCTATATAATTTTAGTATATTCACTTTTAATACATAAGGATTTTTTATCAAAACAAGTCTAATACATTTTTAGATTCTTACTATACATTTTATATTGCATATAAAATTACTTTTGTACATAATTATATTATATGCATACTTTATTTTTTTAATACATAGTGCATTTTTTTATCAAGAAAAATATGATAAACTATAATACGTATATGTTACATATATGTTTCACTTCTAATGCATAGTTCAACTCTAAATAATAAATATAAAAGAATGTTTTAAAATAGTAAATATTTGTCATGATCCTATCCCCTTAGTACGTGATGGCACCAAGTTTAACTTACCGGTAGGTAAGCTTAATCCATAGCCTAGTACCACAGGCAATGGACTATATCAGGGAAGGCAATCATAAGAAGTAAAAGTTGCCGCAATTAGGAGAAGAGATATAAAGCTAAAGAAAAAACATATAGGAATCCATCACAAAGCATGACATCAATGAGTAATCGAGCTTGTAATACACAAAATTAGAGTGTAAAGCTTTTTTCATAATACAATAATAGTACATGCCATCTCTGGTTATAAATTAAAGACTAGCCTAAAAAATAATAGAATAGAAGCTGACAACTTTAGATGCTAGGAGCTCATCTCATCATTTGAAATCAACAGCAGCTCTGCATGAAAGAAAGTCAACAACGAGGACTCATACTATGATCTGCAAAGGGCAAAAGTGTAGTTCGAGGAGTAAACAAATAGTAGGGAGAAATGTACAGTATGAGTACCAAACAAATGATAGTCAGCAGGCATAGGTCGACTAAGCTCCACAAGCGTGTATATATAATATGAAAATAAGTATCAAGTAATAGAGTAACAAATAGAATAAATAATAGTCAATATATCTTGAAACAGAGAAGAGGAGGCAAGAAGCATACCTAAAAGAATCAGGTCTACCATCTGCTAGCAAGGAAAAAGGCTAACGATTTTTACTCAACAAGGGGACAAGCATAAAAAAAACATCAAAAGCCTACAACAACCTAGCCACCTAAGAGAAATTTTAGTAGTTCAGTTGGTTGACTACCTGAACTTCCATCTTGTTGGTGATGGATGGTTCGATTCTCCACATTGTAATCCTCCTGTCCATTTTCCCTTCCCCTACCCCTAACCTTTTTTTTTAAAAAAAAACCTAGCCTCCTACGAACTAATCCAACTTAGAAAGCATCATGTTTATGTTAGAGAGGAACATTCACTAACTAGCAATGCAACACAAGCCTGTATAGATATGATCAAATAATAACCAACCGAAATTCCAAACAGTGGCACAAACAAGAAGCAAAATCCTAACCAGCATCCCATACTATTGGGTGCTGACCAAATAACAAACAGTATACTGGTGACGACAATGCATGTAAATGCAAGATATGCATGAAGCCTCTCCGGATACGACCTACCAGCCCGAACCAAGTCTTATTATCATCACCATCTCCGTCGCCTCTAATCTGGATGCTCACCGAAATTATCCAAGTAGTGGAAGCCGAAACTTCATTGAAAACATATTCATAGGGGCTGAGAATACCTATAGCAACTACAGAAAGAGAACCACTGCGTCGGCTAATCAAGTCATAGAATCCAAGGTCGTCCCATATGCCTCCACCGTTTCAAGTACAAGAGAGTACAACACTTCAAATATATATTAGAATATAGAACTCAGAGATCTAGGTAGTACGAACAGCCGCTAAAGAAACCAAATTGGAACCAATTCCATATTTTACATTAAAAAAATCATTATTTATCTCCATCTGAGCATAATAATGATGAGTGGATGCATAAATCGGGATAATGGATGCATGCCATCACTAGTATCCATATAAGGTACACACAAGCTAGAAAATCCAGCTACTACTCTACAATTACCACGACTGAGAAAACTAACCTGGGGTCCAACTACTACTCGACCAAGGCCTCGGGCCCAATAGTATAGAGTAAACACAATCCAAATACAAATACCTAAAACACATGGTTAAGAGATCACAACTTAAGAATTAAATAAGGGCGAGAAATATCTCTACAATTGATGCTTTACCCCAAAACCACAACTTCCAAACCCACACTGAGCACAGATAAGTCAAACCTATGGCTACGACAAGACACCAAAGTCTCGAGCATTAGCTCACAGCACACTACCATAACTAAGTCTTACCAGAAGCCACAACTAGCTATGGTAGCAATAAAGTTCATAAAGAAGCAACTAAAGCTCTAACCTAGTCTAAGGCTGCCACAAACTCCTCAAAAGCATCTCCGCCTCAAAAACCCAATAGAACACAACTCCGAAACTATACTAAAGTGTTTGAGGGACTATATTAGTCTAAGACTCAATCAAAACTCACAAAAAAGGATTGAAAGGGAAGAGAGTGGAGACT
This sequence comes from Solanum ossicruentum, assembly GCA_025774065.1. NCBI lineage: Eukaryota > Viridiplantae > Streptophyta > Magnoliopsida > Solanales > Solanaceae > Solanum > Solanum ossicruentum. Next base: position 11,657,039 of record JAOTQR010000097.1, on the reverse strand, counting down.
AGGCAATTACCGTCCAAATTATCATGGAATTTATACCAAGTATTGTCAAGAAGGGCCTAGTCAAGAATGGAGACTGCTGCCTACGTTAAAGCTGATTACGTATGCTCTAAATCCACTTCACGATAGCTATCCGCTAGGAGTGTACATGGTGCGGATTGGCGCGGATTTTTTAAAAACCAAACAAAACTATTAAATGCGGTTTTTTTAATATATAAACCAACCCAAACCAATAAATGCGGTTTTTTCAACCTCGATTTTTTTCGAGTTGGTGCGGATTGGTGCGGTTTGCGGTTTTTTTTGTTTGACTCATTCACCAAACATCATGCGAATGTAGTAAACTGCATTGCCTATTTTCTGGCTAAAGCTCGTCTTTACTCGTCGTTGTCTGATAACATTCCTCATCCCAGTAATATGGGAACTTCAATTTCGAAGCTGTGTGTGGCATCGACCGGTCATCATACGTAAACCTGAAAACAAGTGCGAGGAAGCAAAGCTCAGTTAAGTAAAAACTAGAGCGTGCATGCACAATGTGGAATTGTAGAAAATTCATCAGTCAATCATCACAGGCCAACCACAAGATGAATAACAACATTC
>JAOTQR010000097.1:11641685-11656345 GCA_025774065.1 Solanum ossicruentum | reverse complement strand
TGCTTTACACCATGGTTTTATATAAAAAATTTAAGAATGAACAATATAAATTATATAAAATAAAATTATATATATATGTTTATCGGTCTGGGTGGATGGATGGGTGGTTTCTCACACCGGACCGCCTATCCACCCGTTATTTATCGATTCCAAAATATTGGAACCGTGGACCGGATCGATTCCCTCGAAAATCGTCGATTCTTGGGCGATTCGGTCTGGTTTTGGGCGGTCGGGGTGGTTCCCAAACCCGTTGCACACCCCTATGAGGAAGTATTAGGTAAAAATGTGACGATTGATTTGGTACAAAATATTTTTTTCCCAAAACCATCAACTCCCAGTCAAAAGCGAAAGAGTTTGACGAACAAAGATCCTCTGACCTCAAAACAAAGCCATTAATACTCTAAAAAATTTATTTCTTCTTTCCTAGTTGTCATTTTTGTCCTTAAATTCTTTGAACCCCTTTTACCAAGTTCGAAACGCGCCTGTGATGTTTGTCACTTGCATTGCATAAACATACAATTTATTTAATGTGAAAAATTCAAAATCAAACGGGTAAATAGAACGAAATCTCACCCAATCCTGATCCCTCGCTTTTTTAGATCCTCCACCGATCACTACAAATTCATTGCTTGTCATCTCATCATGGAAATGCCGGAGACCTTAACCACCTCCGCTTCCGATATTCAAAATCTCAAATCCGATCTTAAGAGAAGACGTGGTGGTAGTAATGGTTTTGAGCCGGCTACTGCAATCAACGGTTCCGATGTACGTGGATTTGAATCCATCAATGACTCCAGTAAATCGGTTGGTGAGTCCAGTGATGCGAATCCAACCGAGGAGGACCCAAACGCTCATGTTGCCAATGGCCACGAAAGCAAAACAACTGAGGGATCAACCGCCTATAAATTTTCTTACAGAGTCTCCGCGCCAGCTCACCGCCGAATCAGGGAAAGTCCTCTTAGCTCTGACGCCATTTTCAGACAGGTGTATTTATTCTTCACCATTCTTTCTGTTATTACTTCTCCTAAATTCTGTTTGGCATTGCAACGACAGAAGAATTTTGGTAGTTGTGTTTCTTCCTTCTCATAGGAGGTCAAACAAACTTTGTGTTGATTGGTACCATCTCTATTTTAGGATGTAATTGTGATCTATGAGGAAATGATTTAAATGCCCAAGTCCAAAAGTATTTCTCTATTTTCTGATCACCTCTGAAAGACTGGGAATGCTAGTGGTGATAATAATTAGTTGCACAAGTTGAAGTGCATACACATTCAATATTGGATGAATGTTTGAATTGGACTAAATCATGGTGTGATCTGTAGATGATTAAGTACTCCTTAGTTATTGCAATTTGCAGAACTGTTAATTTCCTATTCCTAGATAGCAAGACAAAAGGGACTTTTATTATATTTCAGGGTTAATACTGTTGAGGTTGAAAAGAAAATGAGAATTTTTGTTGTAATAAACTGCTAGCCATGCTGAACTGAGGTTGAAAAAGAGGTGAACAGGGACATGGTCTCAGAGAGAGTTCTTATTTTTCTTCAAAAAAAAAAAGAGAAAAAAAAGAGAACATTATGTTCCTTCGTTTTGTGTGGTCTTATCTATATTGTTGTGAAATCCATTATATGGACAACCGACGGCTGTTTTGATGATGGTAAACAAAAGGTATGTTAAACATAACAGATAATCTTAGATTGTAACATAAGTTTTTTATTTTTTTATTGAACTACTCACTCAGCAATGAGTTAAACTTTAGCTTTGTGATAGGCTGTTGTTTATCGAGCAAAGAGGAAAAATTCTTTTAGTCTGATGGTCCATGCACTAGAATTAAATGCAGGTGGGCTTTTTCATAAGCCTATGATTTCATCAAGCAACTTGACTTTCACATTTGCTTGAGTGTAATTGTCCACTAAAAAGGATCAACTGTGTTCAATGTGAGTGGTTTTTCTTTTATTACACACGAACAGTCATTTCCACTAAAAGGATCAACTGTGTTCATGTGCTGTGGTTTTTCTTTTATTACACACGAACTTCAGAAGACTGTTCCCACATTGGTCCTACACTTTAGCATCAGCAAGATTTGCCATCAGAGGAAACTACAACAACATACCCAGCTGAATCTCATAAGTGGGGTCTAGGGAGGGTAAAATGTACGCAGACCTTACCACTACCTCACCGAGGAAACTAGGCATTGAAATTTGCAAGCTTTCTTTCATTTACTTTATTCAATCACATGACTTAAACCTAGCATCTTAAGTTAAAACCTTGCATTGTCTAATTGTTTTCATGTACTGGTTTCAGTTTTTGGATGTATCAACCAATAATATATGATCCCCAAAAGGTATTTCTGCCACAACAATGATCATGCAGAAAAGGAAGTTGTGCCTACCCATCATCTGAAAGATAGCGTACTAAAACAAAGTGGTTAGCCGAAATGGTAGTCCTGCCACTGTCAGTGATCATGCCACAAGAGAAGCTTCCTTAACCGATCCTCTAAATAACATATTTTCACGCTGTGTAATCCAGGATATACTCATAGTCCAGTATGGTAGCCAAATTTCAGGAGAAGATATATAGAGCTGTCAATGGATTATAGGTTCTTGTGATATTTGGTTTGATCACACCTATACCGTTCTTATAGATGAAAAGCATAGCTGGTGACCTTGAAAAATGATAAGATTTGTGGTGAATATATTATCAGTATTGATGAATGATTTTTGAACTAATGAAGACAGTGGAAGTCTATAAACTTTTTGCAGATGGAAGATACTCAATTTGGTGTTTTTCGTGATTTTGCATTTCATATGGCTCACAAGTGCTTGTAGCATTTCTATAAAAGAGTTACTATGCTATATTATCAGTCTTCACTTATCATGTATAAACTATTTAAGAGAGCGGAAGTCTACAAAACTTTTGGAGACTAAAGAATTTCAGTTGTGTTTTTCTTGACTGCATCTCACGTGGGTCACAAGAGCTTATACCTTTATATAAAGCCGGCATAAAACTCTATTCTGATGCCCAATATATGGTTCTTGTGGTAGAGTCATGCAGGTTTGTTCAATCTCTGTGTGGTGGTGTTGATTGCCGTTAACAGCAGGCTGATTATTGAAAATTTGATGAAGGTATATATTACTGTAATTAATTTGACTTGATAGTGCAATTTGTTGCCTGCCCACTTGTTTGATGCAACAGTATCAGGGTTACAAATGAGATGATATGTCATTTCAAAATGTTTTTAAGTATTATACTGCAGATGACAAACTCTGATTGCTCTTGCAGTATGGCCTGTTAATTAGGGCTGGCTTTTGGTTTAGTTCGAAGTCTTTAAGGGATTGGCCACTTCTAATGTGCTGGTATCGTCGTCTTGAGCCCCTTCTCTTTTCTCTGGTCTTAATATCTACTATTCTTTGGAAAAAAAGTTTGAAAGTCTTCATGTGCTTCCAGTCTCATTCTCCAACTTTTGCCTCTCGCTGCTTTCATTGTGGAGAAGATGGCCCAGAAGAGGCGTATGACTGAGCGTGTCAGTTGAGATCACCTCTTTTTCTATGTTTCCTTTTTTTTCTTTCTTTCTGAAACCCATCCTTGTTATGTAAAGTGAAAATTTCTTTCACTTTGAGTTCTCACTGACTTGTTTCCCTGTCTATTGTGAAGGAAGTTTATGCTGGTGTGGTTGTGACCATTATGATTTTTCATTTGTGATGTTTTGACTATTTTATGATCCATAAATACTTAAAACAGTCAAACTTAATCAATAAATTTTTCTGCCCGATGCTGCAGGTGGTGGTCATTCTTCACATAACTATAACAACAGCTGCCATTTTATATCCAGTTCTGGTTATTCTCAAGTATGTCTTTATGCATTACAATCATGAAACTTTGATATATATCCTCTTAAAAGTGTATGGTAGGCATCTCTTGCTGCTTCCACGATTGTGGTAAAGCAGAAATTTTCTAGCTACAACTGGTGAAAATTTTGGATGTCAAAAGATTATTTGTTGGGACAGGAGTTCTGCATAGGAACTAATATTTGATTCTGAGTTAACTTTTTGAGGCATTTTAATCCTTCATTTTGAGATGTTGGGTAGGATAATCACTGATGTAAAAATTGGATTACCAATTTACCATTATGAGGGGACCATTTTCAACTGTACCTGTCCAACTGCTATTTCTCTAGCTGGTATATATTGAAAATATTATCAAGTTGATGCTTTTAAACTGCACAGGTGTGATTCGGCTTTTCTGTCTGGTGTCATATTGATGCTCGTTGCTTGTATTGTGTGGATGAAGCTGGTTTCTTATGCACATACAAATCACGATATGAGAGTACTTGCGAAGTCTGTGGATAAGGTATTATTAACCCGTGTCCTCTTCTCATGGATTCATAAGATCTGTGCTGTGATTAAAGCTTCATTTGTGGTGTCAATATTAAAAATCACTAGATTAACCAAGTTCAGTGATTTATCCTATTCTTGAAGTTTGAGCAATTTCATATTGAGCTCTCATATCTAGCTTATTTATGTCCTTTTTCTTTCTTTATTCACTTATTTCCAGACTCACTTTGTGGGATTTCAGTGGGTGTGTTGTTCTTGTTATTCACTTATTTATGTTGTTAGGTTGAAACTTCAGATGCGGATTATTCTTATGATGTTAGCTTCAAGAGTTTGGCCTACTTCATGGTTGCTCCAACATTATGTTATCAGGTAGGATCAGTTAAATCTTGCAAAATTTATCCAGTTATTTTCTTCCATCATAGTGAACCTGCACCACAACTTCATTAGCTTAAAATAAAACATCATTAGCTTATGTCTGTATGCAAATTAACCCGGATTCTAAATAGATAAACTTGTTTACAGTGGTTTGCAATGTTTAGTATAGAAATTAGAAGGGGATGACTATGCTTTCAGGTTTTGGGCTTGACCATAGAGGACTAGACATTATTGATGATAAACTAGTATTTGATATGTGTCAATTTAACTATCATATATAGACTTTAATGGTCAAAGTAGTATAGTTTGAACTTTGACCATCTAATTATTCTTAATCTATCAGGCATTTAACTCAATCAGTAGATACTACCATGGCTAATTCTACATAGACTTGCAACTTCCCACGAACACAAGCTAAGTTGCTCGGACTCTTCATTTTTAGCGCTGCACCCGTGTCGACACAACGTGGGTGTGGGATCCATACCCAATCTGGTCAATCGATTTTGGGTACTTTGACCAGATTGGATGGAGAAATTTTGGACGGATTCAATTATTTATGTAATCAAAACTAACACTAGGTTCATTTGAAGAAATGAAATACCTTGTATATATAAATTTGTATTGTCACTGCCTGTCCTTTTATCTCGTTTCATGATTCTCTTCTTGATCAAAATTTTTTCCCTCAAGTTATCCACATTATATCTCATAATTTAGGTTTTATATTTCTATTTTTAGATATTTGAATTGATTTTAGCCGAATCTCTAAACCTATATCCATACATGGATCTGTGCCCTCGAATCTTAAAATTTTGATCATAGAAGATCGGATCTCTAGAGCCGCACTTGTATCGGATACCCACACCAACTTAGAATACAAGTACCGAGTAACTCGGTCCACCAAGGCTCGGAAAGGTAGGAACAAATCATCTAGTTTGTTTACAATTGAGATTTGAACTTGATACGTCATGATTCTCAACTTGCTTCGTTGACCACTAGCCCACACCCTTTATCCAACATCATTCTTAGCATTGGTTAATTTGGCCACTAGGGCGAAGTAAATTTGGTCACAAGAGGGAGAGAGGGACTATTTATCTTCTAAATATATCAAAAGTTAGGAGCTTTTAAATTGGTGTTGCAATTGCTACAAAAAGTAATGTGGTGGTTGGAATTTTGTGATTTGTAGTCATCAACATATAATTTTTTTCTTTCGATTTTAAAATCGTTTTGCAGCATGCTGATCCCTAATATTAATTTTAGCAAGTCTAGTTTCTTCCTTACTAGTCTGCTACCCTATAGTATGTATTATATGGTCGGGCCTCTCATTTTTTACAATCCTCATTTTTCCATCTCTGTGATGCCTTCAAACACTTTCGGTGATAGAATTCGTGCTCATAACAGTTTTTTCAAATAATATTAGTGCAAATGGAGTAAATTATTAAAAACCAATTTTAATGAAGTGTCACGTCCCAAAATTGGATCGCAACTAAAGTAAAGCGGAAACAATCACAACATAACATATGAAATCTCAAAACCTGGAGTCATGAGTAAAAGAACATCTAAAGTGGTACAATAGAGTAAGTACAACTGTCTCAAGTGGAATGCAAAGCTGATAATATCTAGTGCAAAGTCTGAAAAGAAACAATAAAAGAAGTCTCCAAGATCCACAGTGATTAGAAGTCTGAGCCTCACTGCTAAGATCTGAATAACCGGAGAAAGCTTTGCTAGAGTGAATCAACTACCCTGTATGGGTCCCTATGCTCGATCTGTAGGAAGGAAGCAAAGTAGGGGTAAGTATACTAAAATGTACCTAGTAGTTTCAACCGACTGGGTAAGAGAAATCAAACAAGTATGTAATAACTAGGAGTCTCTACCACCTGCAACCAAGGGTTAGTACACAATATAAATATAAACAGAAGCAAGTAAAAACAATAAATTCAACCACTGATGCAATGCATGAATGCAATGGAGTCGCATGCCATGTATGAGGTGGAATCACGACTGTCGCAGGGCTGATGTACACATTTATCAAACTGAAGCTACCAGATAGAACTCAAGGGCGTCGCAGGCCATGTACTCAAATATCTCAAGGCATCACAGGCCATAACAGAAGTATCTCAAGGCATCACATGTCCCATATAGAAGTGTCTCAAGGCGTCACAGGCCATATAATAAAATGTTTCAATATATCATAATATCACAAACGGTATGGATGCAATAAGATGTGTGCGTACCAATGCAACCAATCAAGTATAAGATATGTGCATACCAATGCAACCTTTCAAGTATTTACGTAATAGCAATATAAATGACAACTGGTATGTACAATAGCCACACATCAAATGGGCTACACCGTATGTATCAACTAGTACTACAAGGCCATCATTATCTCATAAATAATCAGGATGTCTATGAAACAGGGCTCCACAAGTATCCAAGTAAGCTCATAAATCTCAAGTTTATCATAATTATCATCAATTAATCACAACACTATCCAAAAGTTATCACAAGTCCCATGTTATCATCTTGATATCCAAAATTATCTCAATTCTCATGATTTTATCTCAATTTATCAATAGGATCACCGTTTACTTAATTTCGGCATAACTCGTACTACCTCTGTCCCATATTATGAGGACATCTTTTTATAAATATTTGTCCCTTATTATATGAGCACTTACTAAATTAGGATAGAATTAATTATTTTTTCCCTATTTTATCCCACCATTAATTAGTATATTAATGATTTTTCCTAACTTAACTTATTATACATTGATATAAATGAAGGGTAAAATGGTAAAGTCTACTAATGTATTAATGATTTCTTAATAACTGTGTAAATGGAAAATGCCCTTATAATATGGGACAAATGTAGTATCACATTACCATCAAATTCTATCATATCATGCCATTGGCTCATAATTTAATCTAAATCTTACAATTATCATATGAACATGTCCAACAACTCAAATCCAATCCCAAAAAGGTTAGCCGAATCTACCTCGATGCCGAAATCGCACTCGAACAAGCTTTCAATCAACTCGAACTTTCAAATGATTCCCAGATCGATCAATCACTATCTAAAATAGTTACTACGTGTCAAAAGGTGAATTTTAATACCCATAGTGGCACGAATTAGGCTTAGGGGCAAAATGGTCAAAATTAGAGCTAAAATTCAAAGTTCTCGAATCAGGAAATTGACTTTAAAATCAGGTCTTACACGAAATATGGAGTACGTGGGTGAAAATCCCACTAAAATCGAGTTCAAATTGAAGGAGAAATCACCATTTAAATATTGAAAATCATAGATCAAAAATCCCCAATTTTAGATATTCAAAATCATGAAATTCAAGAATAAAATCAAGATAAAAGTCATGGAAATTGATCAAAATGAAGTTAGAAACACTTGCCCAAAAGAAATATCTGAAAAATCTCGTCCAAAATCTCCCCCAAAAGCTTGATATTCGTAAAAATTGTGTTTCCTCGAGTTTAATGTTCTCTAGGCATGTTACTACTCTGCGAATGGGGAGAGTGAGGTGATACAGAACTCTGCGAACGCAGAGAGAAAAGAGCACATGCCCAGTATGCCTCCGAATGTGGAGGATGGTCCGCAAACGCGGAGAAGCAGGTGAGGATGACCTCCGCGAACGCGTGAGCTCAGGCGCGAACGCGGAGCAGAAGTGCACTTGCACTAAAAACCAGCAACATCAGCCATCATGAAATCTCGATATAGCCCCTCAGTATTCATCCGAAATTAATTTCACAAACCAAGCATGTATCCGTACTAGAAATGGCGATTCGAACTTGGTGAAATAATCAAAATTCGATTCTGTGATCTCCACGATGCATTTACCAATGCAAGCTAAATAAACTAGTTTAAAACTCAAAATACCAAAACTGCTCTCGACAACTTCAAAAGTTATGACGAGACCATTTCTAGTATTAACTCCGAATGTTGATCAAAGTCAAACTTTGGCTCCGAAAATGACTAAAAATGCAATGTTGGGCCTAAAAACCTCATTTTAACTCCGAATTCAGTTCTGTAACTTCTTCTAGACCAAATTCGACATCCCAGAGTTGATGGAATCAACGGATATCCGATTCAACACCCGAAGCTCAAAATGGTACAAAAACTCACTTTTTCAACAACTTAAGCTTCCAAAAATGCCCAAACTCATATTTTCAACTTTTAAAACTTAGGATTTCAGTTCTATTTATAAAGATAGTTCAAAATAGGTCCAAAGCAACTTATGAAAGGGTAAAACAATAATTTTCACAGATAAGTTCAAAAATGACTAACCAGGTCATTACATGAAGATACACATGCAATTATTGATTATACTAACTTCTTGTTCTTGTATGCTTGATGATTTACCTTGGACTTAGTATTGTCGGTGTTTCGATGTTAGTGGTTAATGAAGCGGTTGAGAGCCATGAGTCAAATCTCAGCAAAGACAAAATACTAGGTGATTCTTCTATATCCTAACCTTGGTGGACAAAGTTATTTGGTACCTATTGCTAGTGGGAGGTGACAGGTATCTTGTGGAATTAGCCGAGGTGCGTGAAAGCTGGCCCCGACACCATGGTCATAAGAAAAAGTCTTAAATTACTGGTTGAGATTGCAAAAGAATTGGGTGATATGATACTCCTTAAACTATTTACTTTTCTGCTTTTGAATTTCTTATTGAATTGTACTGTCCATACTCAGACTCCAAGAGCAGCTCTTGTAAGTTAGAACATTAGGTTAAGTCCAGCTCAATTAATATATTCAGGAAGTTGTTGAATTGAACATATTCATTCATTTTGACTACTATAGAGTATCTTATCATGCTAATTTTGGGTCTGGTCCTGAAAAGACAACTCAACCAAACAATTAAGCTAGAACTGAACAAAGTTCATTTCATGATTATCCAATTTTGAAGGACTCTTTTATATCTAGATTAATAACTAATTGTGGTTCCCTCTTCCTTTTCTTACAAAAAAGTATACACTAACATCTTATAATTTTTATTTATTTATTTTTGATAACCAAGGAAATAGATTACTGAAGCTATCATCTTATAATTAAACCCCCTTTTAAATAAAAACCCTATATTAGGGATCAAAGAGATTTCATTCTAGGAGTTGTTTCTTACATCAACACATTAGTTTTTTGATTTATTTATTCTGTTATCTGAAGCTTAGCTATCCCCGCACTCCATGCATTCGCAAAGGTTGGGTGGCCCGGCAATTCATCAAGCTGGTAATATTCACAGGATTGATGGGATTTATCATAGAACAGGTGATTTTTTTCGAGAAGGTTCAGAATTTCCTCTGATAAGCATAAATACATTCTGATGGGATGCATTCTTGTGCAGTACATTAACCCAATTGTGCAAAATTCACAACATCCTTTGAAAGGAAACCTTTTATATGCCATCGAGAGGGTATTGAAGCTTTCGGTTCCAAATTTGTATGTCTGGCTCTGCATGTTTTATTGCATCTTTCATCTTTGGTATGTCCCTCTACTTCTCATATATTATTTGCTTCTCTTCCTTTTGTTCGATGCCCGAATCCCTTTTCTCACAAGAAATGTGTACTGCAAAATCCTTCAGAACAAGTAACATTAACATCATTCAAGTGTCTGTCTCCACAGGTTTCCCCTTTCCCAATAGAAACATGTTGATTTCAACTTTTGTTGCTTAGTTGCTACAATTGAAGTGTTGATCGCTTCCTAAAATTTGAGTTTCTAAACATGATTAGTGCTTACTATCAGGGAGAAGAAAGGATCAGGTGCACCAAAAGAAATAAGCCTGAATGGTCGTTTCCCTCCTCCCCCTCACCCAAATAAAAGGAGAGAAAGGTCCCCCTGGAATAAGAAAGTTGTGGATGCCTTAATGCTAAGGCCCTATGAATCCTTTGAACAGTTACGATTGCTCACATGACAATACGACTCATCTAATGTTTAGTCAATTTATTCTTCCTTATTTTTGTTAGTGTTAAAGATTCAGAGTCATGTTATCATAATTTATCTCTTTGTTTTCTCTTTGAAATGGCGTTGGTGCTAACGAGGATATGAAAAGCTTATACTCTGATCTCTGAATAATACTAAAATGGATGTTTGTCTTACGTTCCCTTGGATCAAAGAGACTTAGTTCTGTTTACATGTAATATATTCGCCTTCAGGCTAAATATACTTGCTGAACTACTATGTTTTGGTGATCGTGAGTTCTACAAGGATTGGTGGAATGCCAAAACAATTGATGAGGTAGATTCAAATATCAATTTGCCTTTTGTTATATCTCAACTGTTTCAGATCTGGTTGGAGTTTCTCATTCTTTTCTTATGTGATTATCCTGCGGCGGCTGAAATCAGTATTGGAGAATGTGGAATATGGTATGTCTATCTACCTTTTTCTGTAAATCATTTCCTGATTCTTATGCATGCAAACATGTTATCTTAATGACCACGAAGTGGAATACCAAAAGAACATTTTGAAATGATTTTGGCTCTAAGCAAAGCCTTCCTTAACAGAATCAAATGTCTGCCTTCTCTTTCACGCCACTGTTGGCTTTAACAAAATATTCTTTGGCCCAACCTGTATCTTTCCAAAAGTCACTTCACTGGAATGACAATTAACTATAGGGATGGCAGGCGGTGCAGTGGTTAACCTTAACCTGCAAAATTTCAAATCTCCCGGCCCCACAAAGCACATTCACTCCCGTCCACCTGCCACACTATACCCATGTGCTCTCACTGCTGCTCCATTTAAGTATACTTTTCCTTAAAAAACTGGTAGTTTTATTTCTTTTTTGTTTTTGGTTCAGAATTTTGCATGTCAGTTTTATGAATTAAAGTGTGTTTTTAAGTTTTGTTTTCTTTTTTGGTGCCTTTAGTGTGCAATTGCTTTAAAGCATTTCAGGTAGTGCTTGGAAACAACAGAAAAATGGCTGACTCTAAAATTGAAAGAAGTTTTAAGTTTTCAAAGGCTGCTGCCAATAATTAATATTGTAGAAGAAATTTAGTTGTGAAGTTAGTGATACACTGTTCTACACTTCTACATATTGACATATAAAATATCTGTGAAAAATCTTATCAATATTAGAAATGGAATAAGAATGATCTGCATCAGTTTTGTTTAGCGCGTGTAGTAACTCTGCAAAATACATGTTACATTTTCCTACTTTTTGGTATTTTTAGATTATTTTCATTTCCATTTTACATGTCAATGATAAATTCCAAATTGCTTTCCAAAATTCAAAGAATAGAATAACTGACAATCAGAGGTGGATGCAACATAGTTGCACCGGGTTCATTTGAACCCAATACTCCCAATCCCTAGCATAAATTTATGTATAAAAGTCTATTAAAATTAGAACAAATATTATTCCCTCCCAGTTTATGGGATGTAATTTGACTAGGCAAGAGTTTGAGAAATATGGGAAGACTTTGTGATGTTCCAAAACTACTCTTACTTTTGTTGATTTTCTGCCAAATAAGTGGGACCCAACATGAGTAATATGCTGATAGTGTCAAGAAAATATGTCATTCTTTTTGTATTGACTAAAAAGAAAAGCGTGTCATATAAATTGGACAAAGGGAGTAGATATGAATCTGTAACTTTAAAAACACAAAATGCTAAAGATTGAACTTTTAAATCCCTATGTCTCTGCAGACAAATATCACTATGATACCAAGTGCACCCATGAATATGATGATCTCCAAAATGGATGAACTCTTAAGACCAGATAAGTTTGAGATCACTTCAAATTCTAACCCCCCGCACCTGCATATAATTTAATTATCTTTTTTTGACCCTCCCTGTCTCACCGCGCACCTACATATGTCCAAACCTGCACCTCCCAACACATGTCTAAACCATCCATTTATTAACTCAGCCCATTTTGATCTACCCAAATTCAGCTCAACCCACCCATTTGACCAGAAAAATTAAGGCTTTTTTGGACTGTGTCATTTGTAGTTTATGGTTCAACACCTTGTACTTTTTGCCTGAATGGCCCATTTAGTTTCGGGCGTTGTTCAATATCTCATCGGTCTTAAATAAATTTAAGGCTGAATAGCTAAATAGACACACGTGCTTGCAATGATTTGTGTAACAAACCCTCTTGCTCCACAAGGTTTCATCCTGACACCTAAACTCGGTCAAATCTAGTGTTTCAGACAAGCACAACATAACCTTGGTCAACAGTTGGAGGGATTTAAAACACCAAATCTGATCATGTCATGGTGTCTAGATGAAACCTCATGAAGTCGAGGGCCGGAAATGCAAATGGTTGCAAGTATGGGTGTCCATTTGGTCTAAGTTGCTCGGACTCGGGTGTGGGTGTCTGATACGGGTGCGGATCTAGAGGTCGGATCCTTCATGATCTAATTTTTAAGATTTGGGGTTATGGATCCATGTATGGATACGGGTGCGGGGTTTTGCCTAAAAATAATCAAACTATCTAAAAATAGAGTGATAAAACCTAAATTATGAGACATTATGTGGAGAACTTGAAGAAAATCCTGGAAGGAGAATAAAGGAAAAAGGCGTGACATAGAAATTTCTATAAAAAAGTTATTCCATTTTCTTCAATTTCACCTTAACTTTTGTATTGATTACAAAAATTATTAAAACCTATCCAAACTTTCCCCATTGATTTTGGCAAAGTATCTGAAACCGGTTGACCAAATCGGACATGGATCCCACACCCATATCATGTCGACACGGGTGCGATACCAAAAGTGAAGAGTCCGAGCAACTTAGCATTTGGCTATTCAAATTGATCCATTAGGTTACAAAAAGGGAGTATTTATAGTCCATCGTAATGAACACCCTAAATTATTTGTTAATTTATTAACGGAATTGGTCAATATTTTTGAGTTTTATTATTGTTATTTTTTTTCAACTCAAATGGTTTCCAAAGTATAGGTTTTGTTCTGTGTTTATCCCTCTTATATGAGACTGTCCTTTAAGTTTGAATGTAGCATTTTCCTTAGGGATGGCAATGGGGCAGTGCAGGATGGGTTGAGCTCGCAAATTTTTTAAACCGCCCTGCCCCGCCCTGCATGATAATTTTTTTCATTTTCATCCCGCTTCGCCCCGCTCCATATAGACCTTACATAAATTTTTAAGTTCTTTTAGTTTTTAATTGATTTAATTCGTATTTTTTTTATGGTTCGTTAATTAACATCTCAATAACTATCTAACTATTTCTAGTTGACAGTTCAACAATTGTTTCTTAATCGTTAATTAAAAGTTTCTGATTAACATTTAATAACTAACAATTTACCGAACATGTGTAGTTTCTATTTTACAAAAGAAATTAAAAGCAAAGTCAATATTTAATATAAAAAGTTTATATCTTTGATTTTTACTAATTACAAAGATTTAACTTTCTTCGAATTCCTATTTGGTTCTTTAAACCCGCAATCCGTCCCACCCTACATTAATTTTAAAAATATAAAAATAATTACTTCAATCCCCCCCCCCCCCCCCCCCCCCCCCCAAAAAAAAAAAAAAAAAAAAAACCACCCCCGTCCCACATAGCTCTAAACCCGCTGTGCCCATTGCCATCCATAATTTTCTGTCCACCTGACAAATTGCGTGTGACCACGTTGAACAATGGCCTTTATTGAATCCTGCTTTGCCAAATCAATTTTCCTATTCCACCATATTAAAGAACCCTAAATTACAAGCACATTCAATTCACCTTCCATCTTTGTCAAGCATTTTTCATTTCCTTAACATTAGTAACCATGTATCTTGTGATTACTGCAGCCTGTTCATAAGTGGATGGTTCGTCACATTTATTTCCCATGCTTAAGGAATGGTATTCCAAAGGTGCCTTCTTAGTCTCAGTAATCCGTTTTTTGTTTTTTCCGTGTATATGTCGTACTTTTCTTTAAACTGTCTGCGCTTCTTTCAATTGTGAAGTAGCAGTTAGTCAATGCAACTTTCGACGCTCATCATGGGTC
>JAOTQR010000097.1:11615767-11641585 GCA_025774065.1 Solanum ossicruentum | reverse complement strand
TCAATGCAACTTTCGACGCTCATCATGGGTCATCCGGAAACAGTCGCGCTATGTTTTTAAACATAAGGGTCAGGCTGCGTACATCTGACCCCCCTACCCCGCAATGGGCGGGAGCCTTTGAGGCATTGGGGTAATGTTGTTGTTGTTGTATGTCGTACTTTTCTTGTGTTCGCCCCTCCAAATGGATTTCTGATATTTCTTCTATTTTTAGTTTCATCATATCTTTTCCAGGGTGGAGGGAATCACTTCACTTCCACTTCTGCGACAATCTATGTTCATTTGATGATTCCTCAATTCAACATGCATTTACTTGTGGCAGCATTTTCGCCTTTTTTTTTAATCACATGTCGATCTTCTAGTACAAATATTTCCAGTGTAGATGGGTTTAAACTTATGATTATGTCTTTGTGCTGAAAACCGAAATTCGTAATGTACTTTTTTAGTTGACAATTCAACAGAATATTTTATGTGAAAGTATTTTTCTGTGAGATCTCAGTTAATTGATGTGTGTAAATTGGATAAATTGATAAAATGTCAACCTATTGCTTAAAATGACTATGCACTTTCTGCTTTGACAAGTTCAATACCCACTAACACTTCGTGCAGGCGGTCGCATTACTGATTGCTTTCCTTGTATCTGCTGTTTTCCACGAGGTACATTGCCCCCCCATTTTATAATGAAACCCAGCAATGGCAACTTACAGTTACTGGTCTGAGACGACACGTTCCTGTCTTATCTGCAGCTGTGTATTGCTGTTCCTTGTCGCCTTTTCAAGTTTTGGGCATTCATTGGAATTATGTTCCAGGTAATGGCATTTAACATATTGTTATTGGGTCTTAATTGTATACACTGGCTACAAATTTTATACCATCAGCATAGTTTTAACTAATTACAGCAGGTTAGTAGTCATTTTCATCAGCTGCATATAGACTTTCCACTTCAAAATCAAGAACTTCTTTAAAAAAAAATAAAAAAAAATTCTTGAGTTGGATTTCAAATTGTGGTTGCTAAAATTCAATAGCAATATGTCAAAATTCTTGAGGTTAAGCAGGTAATGACCCAACCTGATTTCTAATTGCCGATTTTAATTTCTCCAATTTCAGCCTAACCCGCCCATTTGACATCTGTAGGTGCATAGAACTTAAATTCACTGTTGTTCATGTTTTCAAAGAACATTCTCTAAAAACATCAATATTTGAAAATGAAGGAATTATCTTCTTTGCCCATGCTGAAGATTAAATGTGGGCGTATTTCTGTGATCAGGTTCCTTTGGTCATTCTCACCAACTTCTTACAAAATCAGTTCCAAAGCTCAATGGTATATTTTTGAGTGCAGTTATATGTCCTTATTCAGCTGGTTCGTTATCCTAAATTCATT
Organism: Solanum ossicruentum; assembly: GCA_025774065.1. NCBI lineage: Eukaryota > Viridiplantae > Streptophyta > Magnoliopsida > Solanales > Solanaceae > Solanum > Solanum ossicruentum. Next base: position 11,640,207 of record JAOTQR010000097.1, on the reverse strand, counting down.
TAAAATATTGTTAAAATCAATTGATATGAAGTTATATAATCTATCTAGGTGGGCAATATGTTGTTCTGGTGCTTTTTCTGCATTCTTGGTCAGCCAATGTGTGTGCTCTTGTATTACCACGACCTAATGAATAGAAAAAGCAGTGCACGTTAAGCTTCCTGCTGAGGATGAATTGTTGTGTGGTTGAGTATTTAAATTTTGGATTCCAAGCTCTATGCTACTGTTTCTTAGAGGACACTAACATTGGTGATGATGTGCTTGTGGCAAAGGCATTCCTGCTATTTTCTCATCACTCCAAATGATGTTCAGATAACACAAAATGATCGCTTCTGAATGCACAACACAAGGGCACAACAAGTGATGCTGATGACTAACATTTTTATGGTTTTTCTCCATTTCAGAAAAATGTAAGATACAATCTTGAGGTACCCGCACTTGTTGGTGTAATCCTCTAATTTCTCATTCATCTGTTCTGCTTGTGCTTGCCTATGATGCTAGCATGAACTGTAAATAATTGGGTGTAACAGATAAACAAAGCGGGTTGTACTTTATAGTGCTTAATTAGATTGTTGTGAAACAAATCTTGGAGGAAGAAGTCATACTTGGTATCGCACAGCTGGGAAAAACATTTGAAGTAGGGAACTTATCAAAATTGATTAGACAGCAAAGAACATGATGGAATCATATTAAATTTAATAATCTCTATGTCCTATTTGTATGTAATGGTGTATGATTGGACATGAGTTTATGTTTTTGACTTTTGAGATTTCAAAAACTTTTTTCTAACGTTCTCGTCACCTAACGATATTTTGTAGATCAAAGGTAGACTTCTTTTATTTTACTTAGAAGCTCTAGAAAATTATGGTCGGAGTGTGATGAAATCATGATATGAAGTTCAAGTTTTGTTTGAACATGTAATTTGGAATTTTTAAGTTGTATTTTTTGCTGATCAATTTAAATAATTCATAAGTTGGGCCAATTATTAAAATTATCCTAATTCTTTATGCAATCTTACTAAATAAACAAATGTTCATAATAAAAGTATAATATGCTACCACAAAGCTATTCTAAAAAAATAATAATATTTATTGATCGAATTTTAGTGCAATGAAAAAAGTAAGATTGGACATGAGTTATAGTTTGCACTACTTTTTAATGTAATCCTCCTACATAGTCCTTTGTATGAAGTTAAAAATCCTTCCATATTTCAAAGATCGGCATCAACAACATAATATTGAGCTATCAACAAAACAAATTGTAATCATTTAAAATTTATTAAATATGAATTTGTAAAATCTTTTGCAGTATGTTAAATTCAAAATTATTAGTTCAAATAAATATTGTGAATTGATATAATTAGATTGATTATTTAAGTTCAATAAATAGAGATTTAACCAAGAATTTTTTTTTTTGAAATGATAGATGTAACATATATTATTACAGGTCCTAACAAGATTGTTTAGGTTTTAGGTTGTAGCACTAGAATTTTAACAGTATATAATTTTTTTTGATTGATCATGTAAAAACTATTAACTTAATACATGTTATCCCTTCGGGTTATTTTTGTATGTCTGCGACTTTTCTGTTGGTTTGAGCTTCTGTAAGGTGACCTCAGATCTCTTATGGCATATTTGGACCGTTGGAATGGTTATCGGTGATTTGGTTGAGAATTGTGCGAGTTTGTAGTTTACCGAGGAACTAAAGCTGTGAAAATGAGTTTTCTATCAGAACCCTGGTAAACGGCCTCGAAATGGGATTCTGACGGTTCTGTTAGTTCCAGAATGGCTGAGTAGTTCTAGGAGGGTGGTTAGTTCGAGAATGGAGGGTTCCGATGTAATTTTAGGCTGAAGGTTACAAAATGAGTTTAACCGAAAGCTAAAAGGTGTGTTTTTATTAAAACTCATCTTAACGCACTCAGAATCGAAAACTGATGGCGTGGTCAACTCTGGAATGTCAAAAATAACATAGATTGACCTTTCACCGGTTGTCGGGATCATCCGGTTGCATTTTGACCCGCAGTTCTTTTAGCTAAAATTAATCGGAAGGAAGTGGGGTACTCTCGTTTTTGTAGGATACTCCATTGGTAATTTCAACTGCGCCATTGGATTCGGAGCATTGAAATCGTGTAGTTACACTATTTGTTTGCGTAAAACGGTCATCGGGAGCCCCGAAAATGACCTAGAGAAGTGTTGAGGATTGCTGGTGCAACACCAGAGGAATTACTTTCCGCCTTCACGAGAGTTGTCCGTGATCACGGAAGGCAAAGAGGGGATATCTCTGCGTTCGCGGGATCATGTCTGCATTCGCGGAGGAGGGAAGGCTTAATACTCCGTTTTTGCAGATATTTATCCATGTTTGTGGAGAAGAAATTGGGTCTATATATATGGCTTCAGCTCTCGCGAACCAGCCGTTTCTCAAAATTTTTCAATGTAGTAAAATGAGTTCTACAAATCTGATTTTGACAAGTCAAAGGTCCATTTCAGTTGGATTTGTGCAAGGAATGTCATGGTGAAGTCGAATTCGAGATTTGGCATGCATATAGAGGTAACTTCCAAATTTTTACTGTTGCCATTCTAGATTTTGGTGAAAACTTTGTATCTTGGTTTTATAATCAAATCTTGATGGAATTGAATGAAACTTTAGCCTAAAGTGTTCTATGTTCCGAGGGGAACGCTATGATTATCTAGGTGTTGGCTGTAGTTGACCGATATTTGAGAATTTAGGCCGAGCAAATTATGGAAAAGGAGTTTTCCCGATAGAACTTTTAATTTCGTTTTTGGACATTTTCTTGGCCTTCTAGGGCTCATATTGGGCCAAATTTTGGCTCTAAGCTTAGGGTGTCATGGGCATCATTTTGGAATTTTTGTTTTGGGGATTTCGAGTGTGGGGCCCACTTTTCCCTTTTTTGACCCCTTAGCTTTTTGTCTAATTGCACCCATTTCTTACGATAATACAACCAATCCCTTAGCTTTTTTTTCTAATTACTCCCGTTTCTTATGATAATACAACCAAACTGATCGTGTTAATCCCCTAAATTGTGTTTTTAGCAACAAAGCAGCATTTGGAAGCTATAAAGGGGGAAAAGCTCAACTAGATTGATACGAAGTGCGAGATGTCGAAGGTCGGGTAGGCTAGGCTTTCTCTACACCTTAGACTGGGCTGTAATGAATGCATGTTTGAGTTGAAATATGTGGAAATATACTGTGAATGAGTTGAGTTATAGACTTTATATTGCATATAGCTAGTTGTGAATCCGCATGTGTTAGAGATGGTGATATACGCCTTCTGTAATTGTATTGGCGGGTGTGTTAACTATAGCTATCATATTTTCTGCATTTTTACATTGTTTGGCTATGAGAGGGGCCCAAAAAGAGGTTGGTTGGGCTGCAAACCTGTGACAGGTATGTACTCTCAGCTTGACTCTTGCTTGTATGTGTGTGGTCTGAGGCTATCGAAATATACTAGCTATTGAGGTTGATTTGTGATTACATGCTACCCTATACAATGACTCTAGTATCAATATCTGGTTAGTATGTGTATGCATGACGCGACTGAAGTAGTCTATATCTGTTATGAACAATTATGGTAGAATTTACGTTTAAAGGATAATCCTATATATTGTCGTTATCTTTTTATGTACTTGTGTAACTGGTTAGTGAGTAGAGAAACACCCCATGTTCTGGGATGGCTGTAGTTGCCCTTTTAAGGGAGCCGGGTGATCTTTGATACAAGATGTATTACTATTGAGCCATTGGTGGATTGGAGATAGGAGTGTGACTCTGATAGCAAAGTGTGGGTTATGTCTTACAAGCTTCCCGGGCTATCTATGAGGAGACACCAATTGTGTGGGGGTTAGTCTTGGGGACTAGCACCCTATCAAGAGAGGAGCATTTGACAAGGGGGCCCGCACATGGTTGCCTAGGGAGATATCCTTTATAGCAGTTGGGCTATGATATGATTCTGGGTAGGCAACCTTCTTCTGATTATCTAGCCTCTTGGGCCTTAGCTTAGGTTATATCGACACTATCTTATGGGTTACTATACATAGAAAAAGGGCCTGATAAGGGCCGAATATACGCTAGAGCCTGGGGCAGGTATGCGTGCTGACTTGATTTGTTACTGTATGATTGTCTATTGCTAGTCTGCTGCTACAGAGATATGCTGACTGAAGATTGTGTATTGATTATATGTCGCATTGTGGCCTGGTTTTGGTATAGATATAACTAGGTAGTGTCTGGTTGTCCTGGATACTTTTGATATACCGTGATTGCCCACGTTTTCTCTGGACACTGGGGATTGATGAGGTTGTGGTATATTTTGTCTTAGTTGGGCATGACTCTATGGTGTTTTGTGATGTATATACTCTCTGATGTACTGCTAATAGTTGTTGGGTACTAGTTTTTTTCATCTGATACTAGGATATCTGTGGTATCTGAGAGAGATAGTAATTACGATTGTCTGGGTTGGATTGAGATTGTGGGATACCTAGGTTGTGAGTATCGTCGTCTACATTCACTCTGGGCATGACATGACTTTGGAATTTCGAATTCGGATAGATTGGCTGAGTGAGAGACTGTGGACATCTCATCCAAGATGACGCTCCCTATCATCGTTGAGCGCTGGTGGATACATTTGTAGAGTCCGGGTCCTGGGTGATGCTCCCGGGGATTGTGTCCTGGTGACAGCGACTGTGATGCCAGTGGTGGATGCAGATTTTAAAGACTGAGCGTCAACTGAGTTTTTAGGTCTAGGACCCTGTGACTGATATTCTGTGGTAATAGGCCTCGTGATTGATATTCTGTGGGTCGAGCCTTGTGATTGATACTCTATTGAAGACATTATTGATTATGATAGGGGGATTCTTTCTCCCGCGGGGGATACATCCCCCCGTTACATTTATGGTTAGACCACTTGGCCTTGGTTGACTGCCCTATCGGAGGCCAGGTCGGAAGACCCAGGGGTTCAGGTCTTCGAGTGATATTAGGGGTTCAAGTCCTCGTGTGACACTATTTAAGATGGGTCGAGGACCCGATTACTGTTATAATGTCGGGGGCCAATGGTTCAATTGATTACCCGTTGATCCAATCACCTATTCACACCTTGATTGTTCGTGGGTGTACCTTCTGGGCTTATGGGGGGCTCAAAGGGCATTCAGGCTTAGACACTAGGGTCTTACACCCATGTACAGTTGACCCTTGATCTTATGATATGAAGAGTTGGGCTCTGTGATGGTTCAATGGAGTTTTAGTGAGTATATGTCAATTATATTGCGCACGAGTGTACTCTCGGGCTTATGGGCGCCCGGATGGTGTACAAGCATAGTTACTAGGGTCTTGCACTTGCGTACAATCTTATGCCTCAGTTGGGGACAGTTATGGTATGGGCGTGTGCAGTATTCATCAATTGGTATTGCCTGAGTTCCTTACACCCTGATGTCCAGTCTAGAGGGTTGCCTAAGGGCTATTCTAGGCATAGTCTGAGGTCTAATCCAGACCAGGGTACACCTTGAGTCGCGTTTTTGGTTCCGATTCGAGTTTTGTGTTCTCTCCTACCACTAGAGTTAGGTTGGTTTAGTGTATCATGGCTTCTTGCATCGGTTTGTTCAGTTTATCAGTATTCATCTTCCTGGTTGGTTCGGTTGTGGTTTGAAGGTTTCTAAATATTCTTATACTTTACTCTAAGTTGTTTTGCTACATTATTGCAGTTTTCTATATATTTGGGGCTTATTCATGTTTACTATTTCACTCGATTGGCCGATTATGGCTACTGGGTGCCTTTTCTGGTACTTATCCTTACTTTCTGCATCTTCCCATGGGTGTAGGTCAGGGTACAGACCGTGGCTACTGAGTCGGGGAGTTTTGAGAGCGCTCAAGAGACTTTTGGTGAGCACATGCGGTTCTGACTACCTTGCAGTCTCCTTTGATGGTCATATATTATTTCCAGACATTTGGCCTTATACAGTAGTATTTTGTTTTATTCCGTACGAGCACTCTTGAATTGTATTACATTATGGTTCTTAATATATGTATAAGTTATGTCCTTGTGTCTATTGTAGTTCTGTACAGTTGACTTCCAGGTTTTGGGTAGGGTTCGATTATTTTGTTATCGCTGTGTCGATTTGAGCTTGACTATATGTTAGGACATGTATCCTTGGATTGGGAATCGACTTGCCTATAGGTGGGACCTAGCAGACGCCATCATGATCAGGAGCGAGTCATGACAATACACTATCATAAAAATTTATTGCCTCCAGATTTTGTATAGACATTTTTATTGTTATTATGCATGTAATAAGTATGTAAGTAGAGTCATAACGTATAAGTAGTGAATATATTAACGTTGTATTCTTCATGCCATGTCTATAATAATATAGTTTGTACATATAACATGAATGGTGAAGTTCATTGTTGAAATATTCATGTTTTGTGGACCATATTGTAATGCTCATTTCATATATTTTCTATTGGGTGTGCAACTGGTATGTAAGTTGAATAATATTGTAAAATTCATATCATAGTCATATTTCTACATTTTGTGTATATTACTAGGCATGGTTGCCCATGCACGTATCGGCCCAACGTATATTAAGCGATAGCTATCATGGCAACAATTAATAAAAAATTGATGATATATACACATATTTTTACGTTGAGATTTGGATAATGGTGTGAATATTTACGCCTGATCAAGACCTATCAAGATCACATTTTCTAAAGTTCATCAAATGAATAAACCAATTGTGAATAGAAGAAATGATTTCACCGAAACCACGTTACAGATTGAATTTTGAAGCTGATTCCAAATAAAACTCTAACTTAGCAAGTGTACATCTTTGTAAACATAACAGAAGCACTTAGTTCTGTTGGAATTTATTGAATTGTACATTAATTAGATGACAATTGCCGAGTTTCAATACATGTACTTAATAAACTAAAGAAGCTAACAATCCTAAAATATATAATAAACCATAAAAAGTTAACCAAGGAACAAAGCAAGAGAAGAGGCACCTCTCCACCAAGATAATTGAGGTCTCCCGAAGCCGCTAGTATCTTCAAAATTGTATTCTTCCCTATAAAAAGGATGTCTCTCAATCTCAATCAAACATTTCATTAAGAGCGGTACGCGAAAAATGTTTATACTATGTTTGTTTAGGCTATGTTTTCCACATTTTTTAGCAGAATGAGCACAGATAACATCCTCTCCCTTATGGAGGTCATTTTCCAGGACAAATATAATAATTCTTACTCATATGCTCACTACAATAGACATCTAAAAATTGTTGTCAACCTTTAATACAAAAAAAAAAGTAGACGATAAAATTTATGTTGTGAAAATAATAATCAAGAACGAAAAATATTGCAACAATCATTGTATTTTATTTCAAGGAAATTTTCTATAAATCCTCTAATTCGCCATTTCAAATATAAATTCAAAGGCTCTTTAGCTTAATCTTAAATCTTGTGAAACTTGGTGGATTTGATCTTTGATTTATGGATTTGATGAACTTGAACTTGAACTTGATGGATTTGTTCTTAAACTTGATATTGACTTGTACTTGAATCCAAGGGTTTTTAGGCTTGTTCTTGAATCCGGTGGTCATGATATTGATATGTTCTTGAACTTGAATGCTTGATTTCTTGATTTCTTGAATTCTTGTTGCTTGTAGAGAAATCTGTGGTGTTTGATCCATGAGCTCTCTCTGGCTTCTTGTTAGAAAATTTTTATATTAATTCTGAATTATGAGAACGCCTATATATAGTTGTAGAATAGAGAAGTTATGATGGAATCACCCTTTCTTTTGGTCAATCAAAGTTGAAGTGACATGGCGCAGGAAAAGTGATAGGACTAGGCTTCCTTTCAAGTGACATGATAATATTTGATTTGGTTGGGGCACATCACTTGTATATGTGACATATTTTTATTAGCATTTGACTAAGATGAGAACGCCATGTCATTTTGACACATGACATGATCCTATTGACTTTTGATTTGACTTGGCATGCCACATCATTCAACACGTGGCATCAAGTGGGCATCTAGGATGAGAGGATATTGGCCTAGTAAAGTGGACCAACTTTTGTAACCCAAAAAAATGAATTTGAGCTTTTAATGAAATTCATATTTTATTGAACTTAGTTAATTAACCCAATTATATTAATTCACAATATTGATTTTGGAATAATATATTTTGATTTTAATAAAATTTGAATCATTTTATAAAATTTATATGTTCATAAATTTTATATGATTGTAAATGCCTCCGACTTCAAGTCTCATCGTAACTTGTCAAGAAAATGGGGGAGTGGATTTTTGAGCATTAAGATATTCAACCTTTTCTTTTCTAATCTTTCTAGTATTAAGAGTCATCGTCCCTCCACTTTTTCATTAACCTTGTCCTATCAAAATAGGAAGAATAAAAAGGAAACTTTGTTTTGCATTAGGATTCCGTTTTAGAGTTGTATTAGGATTCCGTTTTGGAGTTGAGTTAGGGTTCCTTTTTAGATTTGCATTAGGATTCCTTTTTTGGGATTGTATTACAATTCCTTTTTGGAGTTGCATTAGAATTTCTTTTTATATTTGCATTAGGATTGCTTTTTTGGAGTTGTATTACAGTTCCTTTTTGGAGCAAAATTAGGACTTCTAGATAGTGTAGGACATGGATTTTCTACATATCTATAAATAGACCTTGCCCCTTATTCTTCTAACATCAATATTCGTCGATTTGGAATTCCTCTGTGCAAACAATATTTGAAAATAGACGTGGAGCATCGAAGTGCAAGGTAATATTTTTTTATTTCTTGTGTATTCTGTTAAGCTCCATTGTATCACAAGAAGAGGGTCTTAAGCTATGAAACGATGGATCCATATGTATCCCCATCTTAAACAAGATAATTTTATGGTAATTCTTATCGCGCAAAGGAATGGATATGCATTTCCGCCTTAAAAACAAGGTAATTTTATGGTAATTATTATTGCGCAAAGGATTAAATATGCATTCCCGCCTTCACAATAAGGTAATTTCATAGTAATTCTTATCACGCAAAGGAATGAATACACATTCCCACCTTAAGAATAACAATTTGAAGAGATCCTTACGGTGAAAAGGAATGGATACGTATTCCCACCTTAAGCAATATAATTTAAAGAGATCCTTATGGTGAAAAGGAATTGATACATATTCCCATCTAAGAAGATAATTTGAAGAGATCCTTACGGTGAGAAGGAAGTATATGCATTCCCACCTTAAGCAAGATAATTTGAAGAGATCCTTACAGTGAGAAGGAATGGATACACACTCCCACCATAGGAGAGGTTAAGGCTTGAAGACTTCAACTTTCAAGCTCGATGATCTGCAGACATGATGAGCTAAAACTTTAATATAAAGACTTCAACTTGCAGACTTTGAAGATTTTCTTGAAACTCACACACTTAGTGATTTTGAAGAACTGGTGTGCTACCAAAGTACAATACATGTGATTCCTAAAACATGAAAGTTTGTGTGTTCTTAATTCGACTTTTTATAGTTTTTATGTGTTTTTGTATTTATTTTTGCAGAAAATACAGGTTGACTTGATTTTAGGAAAAGTTACAGATTTTGTTGATTTTTGAAGATTTATGAGACCTACTATGAGTCATAGCCCAAGGAACAAGTCGTAGGAGATGATCGTAGCAATTAAAAGTTTCCACAACCAAAATCTTAGAATTTCAAGTTCAGCCATACAAGCTCAAGGTACGGGTCGTAGTCCTCACTATAACTCATAGAAGGGGGTCTCGTAGTAATTAATAGTGTCGATTCAAATTAGACCCAGATATGCAAGAGTGGACTACAAGAAGACACTACGAGTCGTAGACCAAACTATGACTCGTAGAGGTAGATCGTAGTAGTGAAGTCCAAAATGCCAAATGTTGACCACGAAAGCCCGATTATGGCTCGTTCACCCTATGAGCCATAGCTACGAGACATAGTAAACGTCGACCAAATTTTCTAATTAGTTTAAGGACCTATTTATAAATAATATAAATAGTATAAGTTAGGGTTTTAGGAGCAAGTTTTTAGAGAGAAGTTTTTGGAGGAGATATTCATTGTTCTCAGGGGATTGTTCATAGCATAGGGTTTTAGAGAAAATTTTTAGAGTTTTAGTTTGAGACTTAAATTTAGGGAATTAGATTCACTTGTAGATTAATTTCATCATTCAAGCTTGTGGTTCTAATTTCAAGGAGGGTTTCATTGTTCTTCAATTTGCTTGGGTAAGAAATCTTTAATGTCTTCTAATTTCATTGTTGATTTGTGTGCCTAAGCCATGAGTGGCTAAACCTACAACTTGGGATTGTGGGAACCATGAGCAGCTAGCTTAATAACCTCGATTATTTACACTTCTTGAGTTAGATATTTACATGTATTATCCATTTTTCTTCCTTCTGCTTATTGTTTAATGGTGGTCAACATTAAACCCCACCTAGTGTCATGATCCCGATCAAGGTAGTGATGAATAGAAAAAGGAAATGGGTGACAGAATTCGATTGATGTGTTCTCATCTAATCAACTAAACGCGACCAAGGAGAGGTTGACTGGGATGATTGGTAACGGTTAGTTTGACACACTATGGTAGTCGGCCAAGCGCCATAGTGAAATTCGACCTTTGCCTTTGGCCAAGGGTTGGAAAAACTTAAGTTACCGTCCTGCATGCAATGTCCTAATTTGGATTATGTTTTCTGGGATGTTTGAGTTACTGAATCATGGGGAACACAATTTCCTAAGTTGCTCTCCAATTTGATTATCTCTACGTTGTCTTAGTATAGTTTTATTTTACTACAATCCATTGCAAACCCCTCTTTTCTTGAGAATAGTGTTATTTGATGCTTGAAATGATTGTTGGTGAATCAATGCGGCAAAGCTCCGTATTTCCTTGGGATTCGATCCTAATATATGGTTAGGTTTAATATTTGACAACAATAGCTTTATCCTCAAAGTGAGAGAAACTATTTGAGCATGATCAAAATTAATGGCGCCATTGCCGGGGAGTACGACGAGGTTTTGACTTGATTTCACTAGTAGTTAATTCAAGTGTTTATTGCGTAATTCTCTTGTATTTTACTTTTGTTTTTGTTTTGTTGTTTAGTTTCTTTTTCAAGGTATACTAGGTGTATGCCCAATACAAGGAGCCAGGGCGGACTCTTAGCTCCAATTAATCTTGAGATCCAATGTATTGCAAGGAGAATGGCCCAACCAAACAAGGATATTGCGATTGATGAAGCCATGGATCCAAATAATGATGATTTGGATAGAGAGGACAATCCACCACCAAGGAAAAATAGGCCACTCCATAGGGATTTCAATGAAAATGCATGTGGTTTGAATCAATATCGGTTGAACCCAATGACCATGGATATCACAGGTGCTATAGTGCTGCCACCGCTATCAGCTGACACTAAGTTCACGGTGTCAAGTGGATTACTCCAAATGCTTTAGAACTGTGGTTTGTTTGCAGGGTTACCAACTGAGGATCCTCACAGTCATCTTCATAATATTGCATTTGAGTGTAAAAGTGTGATGGGCACACAAAATCTTTCTACGGATGTTGTCAGGTACATGTATTCCCGCTATCTCTTACTGATAATGCAACAATATGGTTGTCAGAACTCCCACAGATCTCAATCACCAGTGGGGCAGAATTGCAAAGAGCCTTCTTGGAGCGATACTTTCCAAGGTCCAAAAAGCTCAAACTTAAGACCAAATCAATAACTTTGAGCAATTTTCAGGTGATTTTATTAACACAAAGTGGGAGAGGTTCACCAAATGTTTGAGAATGGTTCCGGACCATAAGATCATGGATGATGCCTTAATGGAAATTTTCTATCAAGCTCTTGATAAGAATAGTCAAGCGTGTGCGGATATCATCATGGGAGGTATGTTCTTAGCTCAACTTTTCACAAGGATAGCAGAAAGGATGGAGCAAGTATTGAAGACCAATAGAGCGTGAGGCCAAAAGGAGAGAGCCACTACAAGGAGCTCTTGTGCAGTGAGTGTTAGTGCAAAGCAAGCAAAAATCAACAACTTGGGGTTGTCGGAACCATGAGTAGCTAGCTTAATAACCTCAATTATTTGAACTTATTCAGTTGGGTATTTGCATGTATTATCCATTTTTCTTCATTTTGCTTATTGTTTAATGGTGGTCAACATTAAACCTCGCCTAGTGTCATGATCTCGATCAAGGTAGTGATGAATATGAAAAGAAAATGGATGACAAAATTCGATTAATGTGTTCTCATCTAATCAACCAAACCTGGCCAAGGAGAGGTTGACTGGGATGATTGGTAACAGTTAGTTTGATGACCAAGCGCCATAGTAAAATTCAACCTTCGCCTTTGCCCAAGGGTTGGAAGAACTTAAGTTACCATCCTGCATGCAATGTCTTAATTTGGATTGTATTTTCTGGGGTATTTGAGTTAGTGAATCATGGGGAACACAGTTTCCCAAGTTGCTCTCCAATCTGATTATCTCTACATTTTCTTGGTATAGTTTTATTTTACTACAATCCATTGCAAACCCCTCTTTTCTTGAGAATAGAGTTATTTGATGCTTGAAATGATTGTTGGTGAATCAATGTGGCAAAGCCCCGTATTCCCTTGGGATGCAATCCTAACCTATGGTTAGGTTTAATATTTGACAACAATATCTTTGTCCTCAAAGTGAGAGAAACTATTTGAGCGTGATCAAAATTAATGGCACCATTGTCGGGGAGTACGGCGAGGTTTTGACTTGATTTCACTAGTAGTTAATTCAAGTGTTTATTGCTTAATTCTCTTGTTTTTACTTTTGTTTTTATTTTGTTGTTTAGCTTCTTTTGCAAGGTATACTAGGTGTATTCTCAACACAAGGAGCCAGGGCGGATCCTTAGCTCCAATTAATCTTGAGATCCAATGTGTTGCAAGGAGAATGACCCAAGCAAATAGGGATATTGTGGTTGATGAAGCCATGGATCGAAATAATGATGATTTGTATAGAGAGGACAATCCACTACCAAGGAAAAATAGTCCACTCCATAGGAATTTCAATGAAAATGCATATGGTTCGAATCAATATCGGTTGAACCCTATGGCCATGGATATCACAGGTGCTATAGTGTTGCCACCGCTATCAGCCGACACTAAGTTCACGGTGTCAAGTAGATTACTCCAAATGCTTTAGAATTGTGGTTTGTTTGCAGGGTTACCTACTGAGGATCCTCACAGTCATCTTCATAATATTGCATTTGTGTGTAAAAGTGTGATGGGTACACAGAATCTTTCTATGGATGCTGTCAGGTTACATGTATTCCCACTATCTCTTACTGATAATACAACAATATGGTTGTCAGAACTCCCACAGAGCTCAATCACCAGTTGGGCAGAATTGCAAAGAGCCTTCTTAGAGCGATACTTTCCAAGGTCCAAAAAGCTCAAACTTAAGACCAAATCAATAACTTTGAGCAATTGTCAGGTGATTTTACTAACACAATGTGGGAGAGGTTCACCAAATGTTTGAGAATGGTTTCGGACCATAAGATCATGGATGATGCCTTAATGGAAATTTTCTATCGGGCTCTTGATAAGAATAGTCAAGCGTGTGTGGATACCATCATGGGAGGTATGTTCTTAGCTCAACTGTTCACAAGGATAGCAGAAAGGATGGAGCAAGTATTGAAGACCAATAGAGCATGAGGCCAAAGGGAGAGAGCCACTACAAGGAGCTCTTGTGCAGTGAGTGTTAGTGCGGAGCAACCAAAAATCAATGATGAGATCATGCAATAACTTGCTCAACTCTGGACTAGTGTGAACTTGGTGGCTAAACAAACTCAAAAAGGTGTTCATGCGGTAGTCCAAAAACCTCCTAGAGCGCCCATATATAGTGAGTCATATTATGATGAAGATGCTTGCTTTGTTAGATATCAAGCGGTGGGTTTTCAAAACAATTCCCAAGGGTCCAATCTGGACTATTTGGGTCAAGGTTCCAAAAATCAAGGTCGGAACTACAAACGAGAGGGTGCATATAGAGATAACTATAACAGGTATTTTGAGAGAGATAGGGTACCACAAGCTGAGTAGGGTCGAAGAGATGGGTATAGAGATAGTTCTTATGTGCCTCTTTATAATCATGTAGCCAGTTCTACCAATTCAAGGATCGATGAGATGTTTGACAAATTATTGAAGAAAGCGGAGAACCAAGATGAGACTTTGAAAGAGATGAAATCAGATATCTCAAGTATCAACCAAAAGATAGAGTCTCATTCGGTAGCCATCAAGCAATTATAACAACAATTTGGTCAAGTGTCCTCCCAATTGAATCAATGCAAAAAGGGTACCTTCCCGAGCAATAAGATCCAAAATTCGAGGAATGAGGGCATTGCATGATGGTTATGATGAGGAGTGGAAAGAGTACCATTGTCCCTTCCATGTGGGTTGAAGTAGCAAATGTGCATGAGAAAAAAAACCTAAACAGGGGTATAGCCGAGAGAGATAATGATGTGAAGATGGGGTAGTTGAAGAGGTGACAAACCGAGGAAGTATAAGACCTTCCCAAGTCCTCCTCCCTTTCCCTCAGAGAATCAAGAAGAGGGAGGAGGAGAGCAAGCTCGAGCACTTCCTAGCAATACTCAAGAAATTATCGATGAATATCCCTTTGATTGAAGCCTTAGAGAAGATGTTAGGTTATGCAAGGTACATGAAGGACTTGGTCACAAAGAAGTGGACGGTGAGTCAAGATCTTTCCCACAATCTTCAACATTGTAGTGCTATCACTACCAAGTCATTGGTCCAAAAGCGTGAAGACCCAGATGCTTTCACTATACCATGCACTATTAGAGAGGTAGAATTTGCTAAAGCACTTTGTGATTTGGGTGCTAGCATCAACTTGATGTCGCTTGCCATCTTCAAGAAACTCGTCTTGGGAAGTCCTACTCCTACAAAAATGCGATTACTAATGACAGATAGAACAGTCAAGAAACCCGTGGGAGTACTTTATGATGTGTTGGTAAAGGTAGATAAATTTATATTTTTCTCAGATTTTGTTATACTTGAATATGAGGTTGATTTTGTAGTTCCTATTATTTTTGGGAGGCCTTTCTTAGCTACAGGTGGCACTCTACGGATATGGAGAAAGGGCTACTCACATTCAGATTTGGGGAAGAAGAGGTCGTGTTTCATGATTGTAAAGAAGAGAGGAAGAATTGCGATCTGAGGGTAGCTTCAGCGAGCAAAACTGTTGATGATGATCATGAGTTAGAAGTATCTGTTGAGATACGACTAGGAGTTGACACTTTTGAGGCAGTCCTGATGAACTTTGACGGTGATAGTATCCTAGATTATGAGGAGACAGTAAATGCTCCTGGGTTGTCATTTGGCCCTATACGTCAGACCAAGTTGGAGCTAGGTTTAAAGAAGTGAGAGACACCACCCACAAAACCCTCTATAGAGATGTCATCGGTGTTGGAATTGAAAGCACATCCATTGCATTTGAAATGTGCATTCTTAGGAGAGAACAATACGTTACCGGTCATCATAGCTGCGGATTTGAGTGAGGGGCAAGAAGATCCCCTTGTGGTAGTGCTCAAGAAATTTAAAATGGCTATTGGGTAGACTCTTGCAGATATCATTGATATTCCTCCGGGGATATACACTGACAAAATCTAGTTAGTTAAAGACTACAAGCCTAGTATCTAGCATCAACGACATCTGAATCCCCCTATACAAGAGGTGGTTCATAAGGAAATTATCAAGCGGTTAGATGCAGGAGTAACTTACCCAATTGCTGACAGTGAATGGGTGAGTCCAGTACAGTGTGTTCTGAAAAAAGGGGTATCATAATGGTGACCAATGCAAAAAATGAATTAATTGCTATGAGGCCAGTCACCGAATGAAGGGTATGTATGGACTACAGAAAGCTCAATACCTTAACAAAGAAGGATCATTTTCCTATGCCATTCATGGATCAGATGCTCGATAGACTTGTAGAAAAAAGGATGGTATCATTTCCTTGATAGGTATTCTGGCTATAATCAGATCATCATCGCTCCAGAAGATCAGGAGAAAACCACTTTCACATGCCCATATGGTACATTCGCATTTAAAAGGATGCCATTTGGATTGTGTAATGACCCAACAATATTCCAAAGGTGCATGATGTGTATTTTCTTAGATATGGTGGAAGCACTATTGATGTATTCATGGATGATTTCAGTATGGTTGGACACTTATTTGAGGATTGCTTAGCACACTTGCATGATGTATTGCAAAGATGTGTGGAAAGTCACTTGGTACTAAAGTGGGGGAAATGCCATTTTATGGTTAAAGAAGGTATTGTATTGGGCCATAGAATCTCGGGTAAAGGCATTGAGGTCAATAGAGCTAAGAATGAGGTAATTGAAAAGCTTCCACCACCCATCTTAGTAAAGGGTGTTAGAAGTTTCTTGGGGCATACAGGGTTTTATAGAGGGTTCATAAAAGACTTCTCCAAAATTTTGCACCCATTATGCACATTATTGGAGAAGGATGCCAAGTTTGTGTTGGATGATGCATGTATGCAAGCCTTTGAAGAATTGAAAAAGAGGTTAATTTCAGCACCAATCAGTGTAGCTCCTTATTGGTCCAAGCCATTTGAAATAATGTGTGATGCCAATGGGGTTGCGTTAGGTATAGTCTTGGGATAGCGCAAAGAAAAAGTCTTACATCCTATATACTATGCCAGCAGAACCCTGAGCACAACTCAAAAGAATTACACTATCACTGTATTGGTCTTCGCATTAGAAAAATTCCACTCATATTTATTAGGAGCCAAAGTGATAGTGCACACAGACCTCTCAGCACTGAAGTATTTGATGGCCAAAAAGGATACAAAGCCAAGATTGATAAGATGGGTACTTCTTTTACAAGAATTCAACTTCGATGTTAATGATAGAAAAGGGTCAGAAAACCAAGTTGTCGATCACCTATCTAGATTTGGAGGGTGGGGCAATGATGCAGTTTGATGATGGTCTTGAGATTAATGACTCCTTTCCTGATGAAAGAGTGTTGGCAGCATTACATGAAATTTATACCTTGGTTTGCAGATTATGCAAATTATCTGGTGAGTGACATTGTACCTCCTAACTTAAACATACATCAAAGACGGAAATTATTGCATGATGGGAAAAAATTCCTTTGGGATGACCCATACTTATTTCGTGTGTGTGCCCTGATGGGATTATTCATCGCTATGTCCCTGAGGTGGAAATGATGAGCATACTCAAAGCTTGTCAATCATCACTTATGGGTGGGCACCATAGTGGGATTCGAACAGCCCATAAAACTTCGCAATGCAAGTATTATTGGCCCATAATCTACCAAGATGCTCATGACTTTGCCAAAGCTTGTGATAGGTGCCAAAGAGAAGGTGGAATCACATGCAAACATGAGCTCCCTCTAAATCCTATTTTGGTGATTAAATTATTTGATGTTTGGGGGATAAATTTCATAGGATTATTGATTAGCTCACATGGGAATAAGTATATCTTGGTAGCTGTGGATTATGTCTCCAAGTCGATGGAGGTTGTGGCTCTACCTAATAATGAAGGTAAAAGTGTCACATCATTCCTCAAAAGGAACATCTTCTCTAGATTTGGTACTCCTCGGGCCATAATTAGTGATGGAGGTTCTCACTTTTGCAACAGGCTCTTTAAAGCACTCCTTGAAAAGTATGGGGTAAAACACAGGGTGGAAACACCCTATCACCCTTAAACAAGTGGGCAGTTGGAGGTATCCAACAAGGAAATCAAGCAAATTTTAGCCAAAACAGTTAATGCAAATCAAACATATTGGTCAAGGAAACTTGATGATGCATTATGGATATACTGGATTGCATTTAAAGCTCCTATTGACATATATCCCTACCAACTAGTCTTTGGGAAGGCATTTCATTTGCCAGTGGAGCTTGAACATAAGGCAATGTGGACCTTAAAGAAGTTAAATATTGATTGGCATGACGCTGCACAATCTAGGTTGACTCACCTTAATGTGCTTGATGAATTTCGGTTAAGGGCATATGAGAGCTCGACATTGTATAAGCAACGAATGAAATTTCAACACGATCATCGCATTAAATGCTATCAATTTGGGCCAAGGGACTTGGAATTGCTATCCAATTTCAGATTGAGCTTATTCCCTAGAAAACTCAAATCTAGATGGATGGGGCCCTTCCGAATAGCACACGTCTTTAATTATAGTGCCATTGAATTGGAGAAACGAGATGGAGGAACTTTCAAAGTAACTGGTCAAAGAGTCAAACTTTACATAGGAGACACGGAGGAGAGCAAGACAGTAGAAGAGTGAGACCTTGAAGAGATATAAAGAAGCACGCCATCTATGTCGTGCCGTGACAATAAATCAAGTGCTGCTTGGGAGGCAACCCAAGGTTTGACCCCCTGTTCTTATTTTGTTTTTGCCTTGTACATTTGATGATAAAGTACATTGTTTTTGTTGGGATGTGGGTAGCTATGGACTAGAGTGAAGTCTGAGTAGCTTTTAGTCCATAGCTATCCCAATTTTCGATCCCAAAGTTTTCTTGCCTGTGTTCTTTTACCTCGTGGATATTTTATTTTATGTTGAACCAGCACATTTTAGATGTTGTAGATGATTTTTGTAGTATATGGTGATTAAACTCTTTGGCATGCACATTGTTTTTATGGTTTATAAAATTTTTGAAAAATTGGTACCTTTTGATGGTTTATAAAATTTTTGAAAAATTGGTACCCTTGAAAATTTTTGTTGATTAGTAATTATTTTGCGATCATGCATGTTTGAATAGTTTGGAAATGTTTGTTCTGACTAAGGAAGGCAAGTTGATGCTTGAAGCATGAAATGTGAGTCCTTGTTGGCTATGTATGCAATGCCATGTGCGTGTAAGCTAATTTTGTTGTGTTCATGCATTGTTTATTTATTCAGAACTTGCCCTATCTCTTTAGTTGGACTAGAGATTGTATGGATTAGGAAGGGATCTCAGGCCCTTGTTCTTTGATTTAGTCCATTTTTCCCTAAAAGACCCACCAAATGAAAGAGTTTATCCCTTGTTCCAAATGTTTAAGTCTTACACGTACCATTTTTTTCCTTAATACCTAGCTAGCCTAACTTTATCTAGTAAAATGCCTTGATATTGGCCTTGTTCTATCCTTGAACATTGTGAACCTTGATTGAGACAAAAGCCTAAGTTGAGGGTGGTTACCAAAAGTTGCCTGGTTTGGGAAGTGGATATTGTGTACTTCACCTCTGGCTAAAAGCCTAAGTTGAGGGTGGCCTATATTAAGCCTAAGTTAAGGGTGGCCTATATTGTGGTATAATAGCAAAAATGAGATAGTGAGTTGGGAATAAAAAAAGAATAGAAAGTCATGTACCAGGTAAGAGAAAAAGAGAAAAGGATGCCTTAAAATGAGCAAAAAAAGCAAAATGAGTTTGAAAATAAGGCACAATCTGAAAAATAAAGGGAAAATACCCGGAAAAGCTTGAAAATGAAGAATAAGGGAGAAAAAGTTAAGAACGGTTGATTTGTTAAGGTGAAAGTGTTGAAAGTGTAGTTCAAGGTTGGCCCTTAGTCACTAATTGCCTAAAGTTCCTTACCAAAGCCCCATGAACCTACGTTACAAATCTATAAAGTCCTAAAGTGATCTTAACCCAACTAGTTAACATTCCGAGTTATGAGTATATGTGCAAGCCTATGGTATTGGTTATCATGCATGAATCTCATGTGTGAGAGTGAGTATTGTTGCACAGTCCCATGAGCAACTTTTGAAAGCATTTTGATTGTTAAAAAGGGACTTCTTTTTTTTTTAGGGCATTTGCATCGCATGGTTAGCATTTGACTTGTTCAGTGAACATTGATTATTGATACTCCTTAACTTGTCATAGTTAGATTGTCTAATGTATCAACACATTGTGCTTTGCTTGCAAGATGCATGATCATGTTTTGAAAAAGCCATTACAGGTACCTGTGTGAAATTGAGTATAGTATACGCCAATAGGTTGATTGCTATGTGTTGCTTGTTATCTATCTAGATTGAGTCATCACTTAAGGACAAACAATAATTCTAAGTTAAGGGTGTTGATGTGCTACCAAAATACAGCATAGTGATGCCTAAAACATGAAATTTTGTGTGTTCTTAATGCAACTTTTTATGGCTTTTATGTGCTTTTGTGTTTATTTTTATAGACAATATAGGGTGGCTTGATTTTGAAAAAAGTTACAGATTTTGTTAATTTTTGAAGATCCACGAGACTCATTACGAGTCGTAGCCGAAGCTACGAGTCGTAGGGGATTGTAGCAATTAACAATTTCCAAAACTCAATCTGAGAATTTGAAGTTCAGCGATACGAGCTCAATGTATGGGTCGTAGTCTTCACTACGACTCGTAGAGGGGAGCCTTATAGCAATTAACAGAGTTGATTCAAATTGGACCAAGAAATGCAAGAGTGGACTACGAGAAGGCACTACGAGTCATATACCAGACTATAACTCGTAGAGGTGGATCATAGCAGTGAAGTCCAAAATGCCAAGTGCTGACACGAAAGCTCGATTATGGCTCGTAGGTCACCCTACAACCCGTAGCAAACACCGACCAAATTTTCTAATTATTTTAAGGGCCTTTTGTAAATATTATAAGTTAGAGTTTTAGGAGCAAGTCTGTAGAGAGTAGTTTTTGGAGGAGATTTTCGTTGTTCTTAGGGGATTGTTCATCGAATTGGGTTTTAGAGAGAATTTTTAGAGTTTTACATTGAGAATCAAATTTGGGATTTAGATTCACTTGTGGATTAATTTCATCATTCAAGCTTGTAGTTTTAATTTCAAAAAGGGCTACATTTTTCTTCAATTTGCTTGGGTAAGAAATCTTCCATGTCTTCTAATTTCATTGTTGATTTGTGCGCCCAATCCATGAGTGGTCAAACCCACAACTTAGGATTGTGGGAATCATGAGTAGCTAGCTTAATAACCTCGATTATTTATACTTCTTGAGTTGGGTATTTGCATGTATTATCCATTTTCCTTCATTTTGCTTGTTCTTTAATGGTGGTCAATATTAAACCCTGCCTACTGTCATGATCCCGATCAAGGTAGTGATGAATGGAAAAAGGAAATGGGTGACAGAATTCGATTGATGTGTTCTCGTCTAATCAACCAAACCCATCCAAGGAGAGGTTGAATGGGACAATAGGTTTTTATGGCACACTATGATAGCCGGCCAAGCACCATAGTAGAATTTGAACTCCGCCTTTGCCCAAAGGGTTGGAAGAACTTAAGTTAATGTCCTACATGTAATGTCCTAATTTGGGTTGTATTATCCGGAGTGTTCGAGTTAGTGGATCATGGAGAACACAATTTCCCAAGATTCTCTCCAATTTGATTGTCTCTATATTTTCTTAGTATAGTTTTATTTTACTACAATCCATTGCAACCCCACTTCCCTCCCCCCCCCCCTCCTTTCTTGAGAATAGAGTTATATGATGCTTGAAATAATTGTTGGTGAATCAATGCGGCAAAACCTCGTATTCCCTTAGGATTTGACCCTAATGTATGGTTAGGTTTTATATTTGACAATGATAGCTTTATCCTCAAAGTGAGAAGGTATTGTTTGAGCCTGATCAAGAACCATGGTGGATTTAAACTTCAATTTGAAGACTTAAAAGGATTTGAAGGCTTCAACTGACCCAAATACTTGTACAATTTGCCTATTTTGAAGATTTAAAGACTTTAACATGCATACTTTGAAGATTTGAAGACTTCAACTTGCAGATTTGAAGAATTTAAAGACTTCAATCTGCAAACTTGATAGACTTGAAGACTTTAACTTGCAGATTTAATTCAACTTATATAATTGAAGAATTTTGAGGACTCTGGCTTGCATACTTGGAGGATATGAAGACTTCAATTTGCATACTTGGAGGATTTGAAAACTTCAACTAGTGTACTTGGAGATTTAAAGGCTTCAACTTGCGCACTTAGAGGATTTGAAGACTTTAGCTTGCTGCATTTGGAGGATTTAAAGACTTCAACTTGCGTACTAGAGGATTTGACGACTTTAACTTGCGTACTTCAAGGACTTGAAGGCTTCAACTCACGTACTTAGAGAATTTGAAGTCTTTATCCCGCATACTTGGAGGACTTGAAGGCTTCGAAGTTCATATTTTTAGAGATATAAAGAATTCAAGTTGCAGACTTGGATAATTTGCAGACTCCAACTTGTATACTTGGAGTAATTGAAGACTTCAATTACAATGTTGAGGAAGCTCATATTTCATAGGGGTTTGTTCCCATTGAGTCACCACCATTTGGTATAACTCCAAAGTTTGATGAAAGGTATTTATAGCTTTAGCTACACGTAAGAGATCAAGTGGGATATGCAGTTTTTTGACACTCATGCAACTGAACTTAGAATATAGTTCTAAGCGCCTATGTACCTCAGTGAAGAGGATCATGTCAGAACATAGTTATGAGGGTGCATGTTTTTTTGTCCTAATTTTTTGCCTAGGCCATCTTTTTTGAGATTTTCAACCTAGCGGATATAATTTTTTAGGATACCGTACATAGTTTGTACTCTTACGGGCCAGGAGTAACATGCAATTTATGCTCGTATGTCATGGAGCATCACCTTACTACAAGGGTAGTACCTCTTGAGGAATTTTGCATTTATAGGACCAATCCTTATGCCATCTGTGTCAACAAGTTTGTAAGCAGAATTTGTGTATAATTCTTCTACTGTATATAGTCCATCCCACTTCGAGGTGAATTTTCCCCCAAACTTATATGAAGTGATAATGGGCCTTCTTACTGTGAGAACTTGGTCGCCAACTTGAAAACACCTTGAGCGAACCTTTTTAGTGAAAGAACAAGAAAAACGAGCTTGATAACATTCAAGATTTTGTTGGGTTTCTAACCTCTTTTCATCAAGCACTTCTAACTCGGCAAGATGTAGTCGAACATTTTCTTCTTCTGTGAGCCCTTTTTGGGTAGCTAATCTCAAGGAAAGTATTTGACGCTCAAGTGGTAGGACTGCTAAGTCAAGAAGCAAACGAATATGGTGTTGCTTGAGTTGGTGTGCGATATGTTGTCCTATATGCCCACAAGCTTCTTCCATTCTTTCATGCCAGTCTCATTTGGACTTAAAGACCACTTTTTCCAAAATATTGCATAGAGTATTATTGAATATGTCGGCTAAACCATTGGCGGCAATATGGTATAAAGAAGATTTACGTTACTTGACGCCAAAAATATCACAAAACTAATTTATCAATTTGTTATCAAATGGCTTTCCATTGTCGATTATTATGTATCGAGGAATGGTAAACTGGGATATGATATTCACTTAAATAAAATTTGTAGCATTCTCCTTCTTACTTCTTTGAGAGTGATAGCTTCAGCCCATTTTAGGAAGTAATCTATTATAGCTAAGATATATAGGTATCCACCAGAAGATTTTGGGAGTGGTCTAACAACATCCAATACCCAAGCATCGAATGGCCAACATTGATAGTTTGGTGTAAAACTTCAGGCGGTTGATGTATGAAATTTGCATGAAATTGACAAGCCTTGCACCTTTGAGCATAGTCTAAGCAATCTTTTACTATGGTCGGCCAATACTACCCCATTCTCTTTATGTGAAAGTGGAGCTTTGGCCCAGATTATTACGATCCACATACTCTCGAATGTGCTTCTTATAGAGCTTAGCTTGCTTCTTCCTCTCCCAAACATCGAAGGAGTACCTCCTAAAATGATCTTCTATATAATCTGTCCTTATAGTAAAGGAAATGAGGTGCACGACGATGAATGTCATTCCTTCTTCTGGCATATTCTAGGAGT
Source organism: Solanum ossicruentum (assembly GCA_025774065.1). Taxonomy (NCBI): domain Eukaryota; kingdom Viridiplantae; phylum Streptophyta; class Magnoliopsida; order Solanales; family Solanaceae; genus Solanum; species Solanum ossicruentum. The sequence continues at coordinate 11,616,353 of JAOTQR010000097.1, read as the reverse complement.
ATACCATAATATAAATAGTTGATGATAGCTTATCACCAGTCCTCTTTGTAGGCTTTGAAAATTACAACAACATGCTCAAGCTTATTCTCCATATGTTTGTCTTTCTACAGTAGTGGTACTACTCATTTTTGGTAGATAGCAACTTGCATTTGATCATGAAGAGTCAAAGTTAAAGCTAGAGCAGCTAAGGCATCAACTGTTTTATTTTCCTTTCTCGGCACATGTTGGAGGGTTACATCTCCGAGTCATCCTATTAACTTTTGAGCATAATAGTGATATAGGCGCAGTTCAAGCTTCCTAACCTTATAGGTTTCCAAAAGTTGTTTAGTCATTAACTAAGAGTCACAAAAGACTTGCAATTATAATTGTTTTATGTCAACAGCCATTTCGAGACCAAGTATCAATGCTTGATATTCTGAGACATTATTGGAGCAATGTTGTTTCAATATGAAGGAGAATGGTAGGACCTTACACTGTGAAGTGACAAACACTACTCCAGCGCCAGCTCTGTGTCACGCCCCAAAGTCTGGTTAGGGCGGACTGGCACCCGTTGCCGATAAGGCTCGGGAGAACCAACTTATATCTA
>JAOTQR010000097.1:11562831-11615667 GCA_025774065.1 Solanum ossicruentum | reverse complement strand
AAGCACATTCAAGAATTGATGCAAATTTGACCAAACCATAACATGATTTATTTAAATAGCATTAGTACATATAAAATATGGGGTGTTACACTCTGTCATGATGTGCAGCTCCATCAAAGTAAATCTTCCAAAAGGAGGTTGTATTTCAATGGCCATCACATCTTCATCAGGGAGCTCCTTAGTTAGCTCCCAATAATTTGGAATCGGATGGTCTGCAAAGAAATCTGCTAATGCTTGTCCCTTTACAGCCTTTTGAGGGACATACACGATCTCCATCTATTGGATTTAGAGATACCACCTTGCCAGTCAGTCGCTAAGGACTGGTTCTGACATGAGAAATTTGATGGGATTTTCTTTAAATATGAGGTGAACAACTGAACTTGAAAATAGTGCTTCATCTTTGAATTGAGAAGACTAGATCCAAACATAATTTTTTAATTGGCGAATAATTTAGCTCATTTGGCATCATTATTCTACTCAAGTATTAGAGGGAGTTTCATTTGCCTTCACTATTTTCTTGAGCTAATGGGCTCCTACAGACCTTTCTTGTGCTGCAATATAGAGTATCATTAGCCTTCCAGCTATAGTGGCTGCTAGAACTGGAGGGTTGCCAGATATGCTTTGATACTTTCAAAAGCTTTGTTATATGTTTGGTCCCACTTAAAAGGAACACCTTTCTTCTAAGATAACTAAATAGTTGGCATCTTCCAGCTAAATTTGAGATAAACGTCCTCAGGTAAGTTAATTTTCCTTGAAGGTTTTTTTTCTCATGAATGTCTCGAGGCTCGGGCATCTTCAAGATAGCATCAACTTTAGCTTGACCAATCTCAATCCCTCGATGTCGCACAATAAAGTCAAGAAACTTTCCATAAGTAACCCCAAAGGCACATTTTATTGGTTCATCCTCAGCTGATATCTTTGGAGCAATTCAAGCACCATTCTTAAGTCTTCCAAATGGTCGCCCCTCTTTCTCGACTTCACCACTAAGTCATCAACATAACAATTTGATATTTTTGTGGAGTAAATTATCAAATATATTTTTCATAGCCCTTTGAAATGTGGCACAAACAGTTTTTAGACCTAAAGGCATCACTTTGTAGCAATAGATACTTTAGGGGTGCAAAATGCAGTGAGTTCTTCATCTTTTTGATGCCATGCAAATTTGGTAATAGCCAGAAGAACCATCCATAAATGACATTGCTTCATAATTAGTGGTAGCATCAATCATCAACTCTGGAATATGAAGTGGAAATTCATCTTTTGGGCATGCGTTATTGAGATCTCTAAAGTCAACACAAACTTGAATTTGACTATTCGTCTTCCTCATGAGAATAATACTTGAAATCTATGTAGGATATTTAACTTCACCAATGAAGTCTGCCTCAATGATTTGTTAACTTCATTCTCGATCAATGGGACTAACTCTGGTGTAAAACATCTTTGGGCCTGTTTCACAAGATGAGCATCATTCTTGACTGCCAATTGGAGGACCGCTATTTTAGGATTTAAGCCAGACATTTCTTTGTAACTCCAAGTGAAGAATTCCCTATACTCTTTGACTATATCCATATAAGTGTTTTCTTCATCAGCTTCTAGAAAGGCACTCAAGTAAGTTGTCATTAGGTCTTCATCAGTGTCAGGGTTAACTTTCTTTAAAGGATCTATTGTGGCTTTTACTCCTTCTTCCAGTTCTCGTGGAGCATCTCCAACATCTTCTTTCTCTTGTGGATTATTCTTATTAACAGATATATGGTAGCGCCAAGCAATTTACTCTTATCCTCCATCAACCTTTGCTTGAGATGAGGCATTGAACTCCCTCAAGGCTGTAATATGATACGGGGAGCCTATACTTTCTTCATCTTTCTCATGCTCCTTGGTTAAACCATGGTGTGAGTCTTTGATTTTAGTACCTCTTCACATGAAACTTTAAGTTCCACTTTTCGATTCATCCTAGAGAGTTGTGCTATGGATGTCCTTTTGGATAAGCGGAGCAAGTGTCGTCACCCTTAGGTAACTTCTCTGATGCTTCTTACTCTTTTTCTTCAATTGTCCCAGCCTTTCGAACAAAAAAGTTCTTGTAGTGGGTCTTCGAAGTCGATCGAAGACAGAATGCCTTTTGTTATAAGAAGCAGACTCATCTTCTATGGTGACATAATGATTACTTGCTCTTCTTATGGAGATATAGACTGGCAGTGGTTGTCTACAGCCTAAACCATCACGTGCTTACTTGGTGATATCGTCTGATGGGAGTTCCCTAATTTAGATGAATCATTAGGGTTGTATTCAGCCTTTCCAAGTAACTTGTAAGCATTCAAATCAAAGCTTTTTGTACGTTTTGTAGGGAGTGACATATTTTGAGGTGGATTTTGAGCCACAAACTTTCTAGCAGCTTTGATGACAAGTTGTTTGCATCAATTCATTTGATAGGAAGAGTTAGTCCTCCTAGTACATTTTCTTAAATGTCAGATAATTGACCACCTTCTTTCTTTACCTTCAAAGCATAGCGGGCACAGAAGCGGACTTATTTTTTGAGGACATACTCTTCCCTTTATGTGGATAGGAATCAAGATCCCCAAGCCTTGACCTTTTCAACAACCACATCAGTTCTTTTACTAGCAAGCATATTGGACTTGGTTGATTTGACATCATCAAGGTTTGCCTCCTTCACAATATATTTCTTCAGATAGAATTTTGCATTAGAAAAGTATGACTTAACTTCAGTGAAAGGATTATCATCAGCAACTATTTTCCTTTCGATTCCATCTTGTAGACACTTTAAACATTGACAGTAGGAGGATGAGACAATCTTGTTCTCATGTACCCACGACCTACCAAGCAATATATTATGTGAAATTTTTGTATCGATGACATGCATCTATGCACTAGATCGCAAATCACCAATATGGATTTCTATCTTAATAGAGCCCATAGACCTCTGCCACTCTTGATTGAATCCTTGTATTAACAAATGAATTTAGCTAAGTAACTCAGTCGTGATGCCCAGTTCTTTCAATGTATGAATGGGCAGAATGTTAACTCTAGATTCTATTTATCCTCTTCTCAAGCACTGACCCACCATATGCAAAGGACAATTATGTATTTTTTTTCCAAATAGAAGATCATCATCTGTAAATGTGATTTTTGTGTCACATGCATGCACTTCTTGGAAAGAGGGTTCTATAAGCTTTACAAAAGATAAGGGGGAACTTTGGATGAGATTTCACTTGTGGTTTCTTCTTCGTTGGCATTAAAACATGATGCCTCAATGTTTTCCTGGATAGTCTTAGTGTGAAACTAACTCGGTAAGAACTCTTCAGAAGTCACGGGATGTCATACTTTCTGGTAGTGGTGCACTTCCAGCTTTGCTTTCTTTGGATGCTTGATTGACTTTTGCTTATTTTTTCTCATCACTTAAATAATTCTTTTCGTGAACTTGTCTTATTAAGTCTTCGCCTATTCACAAGAATCCAATCTTCATCATCATCTCTATCAATTTGGGTCATATTAGGCTCTAAGGACTTCTCTTTTTCAGATGTATATATTTAGACTGGGTCAAGTGAGCCAAAAGTGATAAAGATTTGATTAGAACTTTCTTTCTCATTGTTAAGGACAATCTTCTCTTCCTTAGCCAATTGCATAAATTTGTCCCTAAAGAAAAAAAATACTTTTCGAGAGGATGACCTAAAAGTCTATGATATTTGCAATAGTATGGGTCATCAGTCTTTCCATCTTCATCGGGCCGTTTCATCACTGATAACTCGACGAGCTTTAGTTCAACCAATTCACCAAATATTTGAGAAGCATCATAATTCAGAAAGGGGTATTCTTTTTCTTGCATCTCCTTTAAAGTCAACTTTCAATCTGGACGCCCTTGAAAAGTTGTCTTCACACTTTTTTTCCTGCTTTCTTTTGTAGTGAACTTCATGGACGATGCATTGACATTCATGGATTCTTCGATTTCATTGTTAGCACAAAGTTACTCCATTTCTTCGATTCTTGCTTATCCTTTCCTTTGTGAGGATCATGGTAGGCATCATATCTTTTCCTACAGAATACATGCTTAATTTCATGTCGTGAGCACGAGTAGCTAAATCTTCAAAGGACTTTGTCTTGATTCCTTATAAGATGTAGGGAGGCCCCCTGTGTATTCCTTGGATACATATTTCAATCGCAAAAGTTTTACTAAGTCTATTTTTGCAATTTAGGCTCGCATTCCTCCATTGATTTATGAAGTTGATTACTGGTTCATCTTTCCTTTGGTGAGTATTTGTGAGTTCTATCATGCTCATCATGCGCCTTATGCTATAGAAGCGATTAAGAAACTCATGGTCTAGTTGCTCCCAACTTCAATGGAATGGGGCTCAAGATTTGTGTACTAGTCTAAGGCGTTTCCTTGCAAAGAGTAGACGAACTGCTTGATGAGATAGTCTTTATAGGTCCCAGCATTATTACATGTCTCCACAAAGTTTGCAACATGTTGCTTCGGATTTTCTTTGCCCCCGAGCTATTGAAATTTGGGAGGTTGATAACTAGTAGGCATTTTAAGACTATCAATCCTTGCAGTGTATGGCTTGGCATACATATGGGAAGGCTTAGCGGAGGCTTTATAGTTGTCTTTGATGGTTCCTTTGATGAACTCCATTAATTGATCAAGTGGGATCATCCTTTTAGCAGAAACTGGCATCTTCTTGATAGACGGTGCTTGCTTCACAGGATTTTCAGTCTCTTGAATTTCAATACCTTCCCAAGTGCATGGATAGATTCTCCATCTATTAATCCATCTACTTTATATATCAACTTATCAATGCGAGACTCTTGGTATTGCATATGCTTGGTCAATCCTTCCATCATCTTTGCTAGATTTGCAAGTTGTTCCTCATAGACGAAGCATTAGTTGCATAGCTTGTATGATTGTTGGAGGCATTGAAGAATAGAACGAATTATTGTGAAAATTGATCTTCAGAGGGATTACATTATGCGATGCATATGGAGACGATTCATTGGATGAGTCATGATCTTTCTTTGTGGTAGAGTTTTTGGAACCAAATACCTCAAGTAGAGCCAAAGTCTACTTGATTTTCTCAGCAATACTACTTCCTCCTTCTGAAGCATTTGTAGAGGACCTTGCTCCTTTTGGGGTTGAAGAAATTAGGAGTTGGGGCGGATAACACTCTCAGTATTTGTTGTCCTAGCATAGTGGCTTTGCTCCTTGTAACCACTCCGATACTTCCAAAAGTAACACCAAGGATTCCCTCCACTTCAGCAGAGAACTTGGAGTCAGCAACCTTAGAAGAAGTTGATCCGGAGATCTTCTTGGAAGCCATTTCGATGTTCTTCGATGCTTGAAAAGTTGAGATGAGAGGTAGATATTGTCTCACTGGGCGTGCCAGAATTGTTTTCAATAAATTTTAAAAGTGATAGAAAATATATTGCAATCACAAATAAAATATAAAGAAACATAATTTTATTGATAAACAATGTGGGTATAAATCTGTTTATCTATTGATTCTTCTCTCTTAAGATTTCTCCATGATTCGAGGGCCATTAGTAACGTATTTCATGAACGTAAGATGATTTTGATCTCCTTAAGTCATCATATTTTGATCTCTATGGGATATTTGAGATTTTGATCTCTTTATGAATATCCCCAATTTTTTTGGGATATTTGATATGTCTACCCTTTACATAGGCATTAATTAGGATTTTCGGTAGAGTAGCCTTCAAGAAACCTTGACTAAAATAAGACTAATTTTGTAGTATAAATTTTAATGTAATAGATAATAAATTACAATCACAAATAAAATATGAAGAAACATAATTTTATTCATAAATGATGTGAGTACAAATCTGTTTCTCCCTTTTCTCATAAGATTTTTTCATGATTCGAGTGTTGTTAGTGACGTATTTCTCGAATATAAGATGATTTTGACCTCCTTGATCCAGATTTTGATCCCTTTATGAATATCCCAGATTTAGGGGATATTTGAGATTTTGATCTCTTTAGGAATACCCAAGAATTTGGGGATATTCAACAGTTTTGAATTTTTGTATGAATATCCCAAGAATTTGTGGAATATCTGAGATTTTTTTAAGGGAATATAATACCCTTTATATAGTCATGAATTAGGGTTTAAGGTAGAGTAGCCTCCATTAAACCTTGACTGAAATAGGACTAATTTTGTACTCTACAAAATGTCCATGTCTACACATGCCTCTACATGACTATAAGTGGGGGCTAAGATAGGTCCCTATTTCACCCTCAATGTAAGAAAGAAATGTCGTAAAATGAAGTAAAAGATGACATGAGCATATACTCAATAAGCAAGCCCTCAAAGCATGAGGGCTTACCAATCAACTAGTCTTCAAGCAATCATCAGCTAGCTAGTAGAGTGATGAGTAGGGTGAGCATCCTCCACTACATTATGAAACAATGTAAGCAAAATATATGTCAGCATGTTTGAGTGTACTATGTAAATAAGCATGCAGTGAAATGAAAAAAGTATAGTAAAGCCTAATGTATGAGATGTAAGACCATAATAAGATACTAATGAAGTAAAATATGAAGTGAAGGTACTATTTTAATCATAATGATCAACAAGTCATAGTAGAAGCCTTTAAAGTAACTCGCTAATTGTGTGAGAAGTAACCTTCGCCGACAATATGATCATGTGAGCAATAACATGGAATTTAAAATAACCTCTACATTGAGAAAGGGGGAGGTTACTTGCCAAGGTAGGCTCCATCATGGTAAATTCATTCATTCAACATTGAGGGCTATGTATGGATCCACTAGCCTGACCTATAAGTTAACCTATGGTGGCATAGAGTTTTACATAAGAGGTTGCTACTAGGATTCTCTTGGATGGATAACCTTAACGTCGACCAAATCGAACCCTACCTCAAACCATTTTGATGTCAAGTCAAATCCCACAAAATAGTAAAATATTATATAATAGTCAATCATATAACCTTGAGTCATGAAAACTTTCATGCATTAATTTTGAAGTTATAATATCAACATAATAGGAGTAGCTTATTGAAACTTTGGTGATTCATTTAAGTGAGAATTATCCTTTCACAAGCCATGATTAGGTGAGAATTGTATTTTCATCAAACATTCATTCATTCATCATCATTTATTCGTCATTCATTTGTTCATTCATAGAAGGGACTTCATAAAACATAATTGAATATCTTTCATAATTCTTGAAAGAAGTCCATGTTATTCATGTTCATGATCATTGAAGAACAGGGTAAATCATGTGGGTTCAACAAAATAACTAAAAAACATGAAATTTATCAAACATGCATAATTATGCAGAATTTCATCAATTTGAATCATAAACATAAGAACTCAAAATGTACATTCACGAACCTTAATAGCCTTTTGGAAAAATCACTTTAAAATCATCAAAATCATTTGATTCCTGATAATTCATATGTAATTAGGTAGATAAACATAAATACAGACATAATACATGAAATTGATAGAGAATTAGGAAAAACCCATAAAGTTCATACTTGAAATTAATTAAAAAGTGGAAGATCTTTTGGGTTCCATGGGTGAAAGTACTCTATGGATAAAAACTCACATACCTTGGTGCAGAAGCTATGAAATTTGGGATAAATTGACCTTGAAAAGTGAAGAATTTTTTGAATCTTCAACGGAAATCAACTCGGAGAAAAAGAGAACCTTGAAAGTATTTCAAGAGAGATAATTTGTAATTTGGGAATTGGGTTAGGATGATGACTTTTAGAAAGGTTAGGTAGTTAATTGACTTGAATTTAGGCCTAGAAACCGTCCAAATACATTGAACCATGAGTGGGAAAATTATCCAACTACCCTTCATTAAATTAGAAAAACTTCTCCCAAATAGAGCCATGGAGGGGACCCATCACGATCTATTTTGGGACCCACGAGCCATGAAGGGGATCATGGATAGTGGCCTGGGCTTGGGCAAGGAAGGGGCCCTCCATGTGAGCCACCACAGCTCATGGTGGGCTCCATGGTGGGAAAAGACGCTCTAGAGGGGCTTTCTTGGCCTTGGCACCCTTTCCTTCACGAGGCCCTCCATGCTCGTGAAGGCACCACGCCCCATTAAGGGTGTCGTGGTAAGGGGCCATAGATCTTAGGAAGTGAGGTCCCCTCCATGAGGCCCCACCATGACCAATGGTGCACATCATGGCCCTTGGTGGGGACCCTGCCCTATTTTTCGAAAAAATTTACTTTTATGCCTTAGTTTCTGACCTTCCAACTTACGGGGCCTTCCAAATGAGTACTTCAGGCCTCATCTTTAAGTTTCATCAAGTCTACACTCTGACAAGTCTTGATGCAAGGGGCATTTGTAGGAATCAAAATTTTGTAAGACTCTACAAGAGGAGCCCTATTTCAGTTATAATTTTTTGAAAGTTACTCTATTCTAAATCATGCTTATACAAAGGGTATTATTATATTCCCCTAAAAAGGATCTCGAAAATTCCACAATTTCATGAAATATCATAAAGAATAACAACAACATATCCAGTGAAATCTCATAACTGGTGTCTGGAGAGGGTAGAATGTACGTAGGTCTTACCACTACCTCATAGAAGTAGAGAGGTTGTTTCCTGGGAACCCTTATCTCAAAACCAATAAACAGAAAAAAAAACTAGATATGACAAAAAGGAAAGGAAACAGAAAGAGCAACTAATAATGAAAAATACATGACAATATGTAAATACAATACAACTAACACATATACAACAGATAATGACAACACATGACAAAAAAACACGATTACTCTTGCTACCTTACTATATCCAAGGCCAGACTTCCACCTAACCCTACCAACCAAATCAGCCTGTTATTCTAATAAGCGACCTCCACTCCTTTCTAAGGTCATGTCCTCGGTGAGATCAAGTTTCGTCATATCTTGTCTAATCACCTCCCCCCAATACTTCTTCGGTCTACCTCTACCCCTCCGTGTAACACCCAAAACTAACCTCTCACACCACCTAACAGGAGTATCGGTACTCCTTCTCTGCACATGTCCAAACCATCGTAGTCTCGCTTCCCCATCTTATCAGCCACAGGATCCACCTCAAGCTTCTCCCGAATGGTCTCATTCCTAATCTTATCACTCCTAGTGTGACCACACATCCATCTCAATATCCTCGTCTCTGCGACATGCATCTTCTGAACATGTGCCTTTTTTATTGGTCGACACTCCACCCATACAACAAAAATGGTCTAACTACCATTCTGTAAAACTTACCTTTAAGTTTAGGTGGTATCTTCTTGTCAAACGATACCCCAGAGGCCAGACTCTATTTAATCCATGCTGCCCCAATACGATGTGTGACATCATCGTCCATATCGCCACTACTTTGGATGATGGACCCTAAATACTTAAAGTGTTCCCTCTTGGGGATAGATTGAGTGGCAAGCCACACATCTATGTCTGCTTCATCCCTCGCAACACTGAATTTGCACTCCAAATATTCATAAAGAAGAGATAAAAATATGTTTGAACTCCTCTTGACAACCAAATAGTCAAGAAGATCCACAAAATTCTTCATGGAGATCAAACTCAAATCATCCCAGCTGGTTCAAGAAATGCGTCACTAAGAACCCTTGAATCACGATGGAGATCAAATCCAAATAATTTGAGCTTTTCTTGACATTCAAATAGTCAAGAAGATCCACAAAATCCTTTCATGTAGATCAAACTCAAATCATCCCAATTAGTTCGAGAAATACGCCACTAACAACCCTCAAATCGTGATGGAAATCAAATCTAAATCATCTTATTTGAGAAATATGTCACTAATGGCCCTCAAATCAAGGAGAAAGTTCATAGAGAAAAATCAAGGGATAAACATATTTTTACTTATATTATTTTATCAATTAATTTTTTATTTTTTCATATTTTTTTTGTAATTGCAATTTACGTTCTAGCACTTAAAAATATGTCATAAACAGTCTAATCAAAAAATTGATAAATTTGTTTAATTTTAGAAGTTACTGATAATACACCATTTCAAATTTGAGAAAATATATAAGTAGAACACATCGAAATATGAATATGAAATGTCTCATAGTATTTTTCTTGTTATATTAAGGCAATCAATACATAGGGTATGATCAAATTCTTGAAAACTGGTAGGTTAACAGATGGTTCCAATTTTATTTTTCTTTAAACTCAAAAAAGAAAACTCTACACTGTTATTATACTCTCGTTCGTTTAAATGTCTCATATTATTTTCTTTTTGTTTTTCATCCACTCTACAATATTCACTTGTACCCGAATTTGCTCCAGACATGTTTTACTTAAAAAGACAAAGACCTTTATTTTGGGAGGAGAAGCTACCTAACATTGTTGGGATTAATAGAGAAGGGAAAAGTCACAGTTTATGCCATTACACTTCAAACTCACTTAACAAATACAGTGCAGCAAACTGTAACAACTAGTTTGTTTTAATGCCAACAATACGACCAACTTGAAGCATAAACAAATTTTCACAAAGCAGTAACCGTCCATGACAAGTTTGTGTTTCTTCCTATCTTAACTCATACCAAATGAAACAATAACAGCTTCTGGCATTCAATTCTCATAAATTAGAAAGAGGAAAAAAAACTACTCATAAGGAGGGAAGATAACTCACCCTACTCTGTTTCTTATTTACGCACTGCTGAAAGTTGTGATAAATAAGTGAACTAGAAAATAGGTTACCCACCAAGTGAAGGGACCTAGATTGTATTTTTTCACCGCCACAGCTATACAATGCAAGAAACAGAAAACGACAATCAGAAATAGCTATAACATGACCATACTTTCTAGCACTTCTATTCTGTTTCAATTGATATACTATAAGAGAAATGAACATATCACTTATCCTTGCACAGTGCGAATCATAATATATGACAACTGTATTAACCTGAGGGTATTAAGAGCATGGGGAAATTTAATATACAGTTCAACTGATCCCCTACAGTTTGATAGAACTAAAGGATTATAGACAATGCTGCAGGCATTGCCTACATCTATAAAAGAGTAATGACCCAAGTCGTATTTCATATTAACAGAACCTCACCTCCTGCATCGGCACCATCTGGATCTATTATTTTCTGGATCTTTTGCCAGCCTGAATAACAACTGCTAGCTCACTAGTTTCCAACCCACAAATTCGAACAAAAATAAACTTTCAGGGCCTTAATTCTATCTGAAATCTACCACACAAGTAAAAATTTACAAGTCAGAGGATTTGCAATCAATGAGCCCTCCCTTCATCGTCAAAATGTAGGGACTCAATTCCTTTGACCGTCGATTCATAGTTCTTTATGCCAGAAGCATTCTTGCCAGATGAAGCATATCTAGGATCAGATGATCCACCAAGTAGAGAGCTTCTATGTCCACCTGACATTTTGTGCATAGTCGCTGGACTTGCCTCAGCCATGCGGGAGTGTGTAAGGTCAGAGTCATTGCCAACTGTGAAAGTCTCACGGCTCCCAGTGACTAGACCTGGCCTCACAGACCCACTAGATCTTCCCAGAAAAGTGGAGCTTGACAACTGCATACATTGGTATGATTCAGAAAAGTGGGGGGAAAAAGGTTAGGCTTGTGGTGTAGCACAAAACTAAGCTTCAATTTTGACAAATTTGAAACCTTAAAAACACCATTATTATTTCCTTTTCATGCTAGCTGAGTTAATATACAATCTTTACCCAGGGGGCTAGCATCTCAGAGAAATTTATCTGCAATAATGGAAGACTTGGGACCAAGACACATTTCATTAAAATGGCTTCACAAGTCCTTGATTATGGAAAAGCATCACAAATCTCCTTCTATGGGCCTTCACGGTCCCTGGGATTTGAAAAGTTAACTCCCCTATGAAGGTTCTATTTATCCAAAACTCAAGCTCAACTCACCATAGCCTCCTTGCCAGTGGAATCATTTCTGACAGGACTTTTCTGCTTGGATAAACTTCCAGCACTAATCAGTGGTGGCCCAGGACTTCTCCTCCGAGAAGGATCTGCTGATTGTCTTCCTTCTTCACCTGCAAAAATGTACGCGCAGATAAAAAAATGAGATTCTCTTATAAAGAGAGACAAGGAGATGTGATCGGTAGGTTAGCAAAAAGTCAGAACAGCAGAAATAGCACCGACATGCTCAAGTCTAGAAAATAGAGCACAGAGCAAACATAGAGTTGTATGCCAGAAACTAACCTGTCTGTCTTTCTGTCTTGGGAATAACTGGAGGCATGCCTGAGCTAGTTCCAGCACCAGGGCCCTAGAAAAAGCAACCATAGTCAAACACAAGTGCACCATATATGAAGAAAAAAGAATTGTACGACTTACAAGAGGTCGGGAAGGAGGAGCTGCAATTTGCGATTGCTGATACTTTAATATAGTCCAATCAAAAACATAATCAAACTGGAAGCCTGCAATCGGAAGCAAAACTGTAACAACCACCTAGATTGTGTTATTGCAAACAAACTAAAAAGAGCTTCCGACGACTTATTATGACCTTCACGGATGAAGAGATCACGAAATATTCTCTTCAGATAAGCATAATCTGGTTTATCCTCAAAGCGCAGAGATCGACAGTAATGGAAATATGACGCAAATTCAGTAGGATAGCTTCGGCATAAAGCCTGTACAAACAGAGACTAGCAGTCAGGTTTCATAAAGAAACATTTATCAAATAATCCAATCACCATATTAGTAAATAAATTACCTCGGTAGATGTCGAAACCTTCTTTTCACTAATTCTCTCATACTTCTGCTTCTTATTCCCTGCTTTCAGCCCTTGCCAAGGAAGACTGCAATAAATAGATGTCACACGAGCAGCACAAAAACAAGAGAGAACATAGAAGCAAAAATCACCTTCCTCGGAGGAAGTACATTAGAACATATCCAAGAGACTCCAAATCATCCCTCCTGCTTTGCTCTATAATTGCCAAAAAACCGTACATTAATTCAAAAGACAGCAGAATTCAATAGTCAGAAGACTGAACAAGCAAGCCTAAAGAACCAGTACGCTTACCAATACCAAGGTGAGTGTTCATGCTAGCATATCTTGCAGTGCCTGTCAAGTTTTTGTTCTCTCTGCAGAGAAAAATACCAAACCACTCCATATAAGCAAACAGACTTGAAAGATTCACAAATGCTAGATATCTGAATGCGTGATCATGAACATAAATGGTGGATCGCCCTCTGTTGTACTTTACAGGTCTATGCTGGAATACATAGATATTCACACCACAAGGTTCTAAGGGTACTCTGAATGAATAGTGAGCAGCCCACTGTTGAACTTACAATTCTAAACTGGATTATCCAGATATTCACACACAGAGGGTTTTCTTCAAGGAACACAAGGGATCAAGAGGGCAAGATATTGTATTTTTCAAGATTTAAGCACAATCATTAGTCTTCTCTCATTTCCATCCTTCCATCCCAACCATAATTAAGAGTTATTAGTAGAAACACATGCATTAATTAAGTAACACAAGATATTGTATTTTTCAAGATTTTATCACAATCATTAGTCTTCTCCAATTTCCATCCTTCCATCCCAAACATAATATAAGAGTTTTCAGTAGAAACACATGCATTAATTAAGCAACACATCATACATTTCTTATTGCACAATAGCTTGTCATAGACAAATCAGAATCTCGCATTATCGTATTAAAATTTTCAAAACTGCCTGACCATGTAACTTTACACAACAGTCAACTGAAGTTGACAGGACTATATATCTGATGTGGTTAGTTAAACACTAACAGCCATTTTCTTTTTCTTATGATATAAGAAATTTGATTTACTTACAAAGGAAAATCTTAATAAACAATCTTATCGGGTCATGATGTCATCCTTTTTTTTCTTTTTCTTTTGTAGGATAAGTATTTTGCATTATGGTGTACTCATTGTTAGGGAATTAAAGTTGGGTATAAATCAGTTTGCTTCCAATGCTAAAACCAAGTCAAATCTTTTTAAAACAAGGGAAAGCACCACAAGGCCCAAGAGATAATTTACTGCACACTCCAGCAGAGCACATTCACAACTATAAAGAGGACAAAACTAAAGGTTCGGTAAACACCTGATATCTTACCAAATAAGCAACTCATAATCAACTTACCGGTAAGGAATGTGTTGGTGCGATGAAGTATCTCGATACTTCTTGGCTAGACCAAAGTCAATTATGTAGACCTGCATTTTTATTCATACAAAATATTAAAGAAACCACAAATCCTACTAAATCGTGGAGACATAAGGACACAGTACAAGAAAATGGGACCTGATTTGCACGCCTTCCCAAACCCATCAGAAAATTGTCTGGCTTGATATCTCGATGCAAAAATGATTTAGAATGAACAAATTCAACACGATTTATCTGCAGTAATTACCAGAATAACCATATTACCAACCTGTTTAAGAAGGTACAGAAATGGTAAATTTGAGACTCTAAGGAGAAAAATTAACCATTTGATCAGCAAGCATTAAAACTGTCTTCAGGGAAAGCTTCCTGCTACAAAAATTAAATAGATCTTCAAGACTGGGTCCTAGTAAATCCATGACCAGAACATTGTAATCTCCCTCCACGCCATACCACCTCACATTTGGAATTCCAGCTACAACAGAAGTATTACAGTTAAAAAGCTAACCAAAACAAACTACGCAAGAGAGTTGATACAAGAATTTTTGGTCCGAAAAAAAAAAAGAAGACATAGGAAAAGCCATTACTTCCTCCCTGAAGAATTCTATACAACTTTGATTCATATAGCAACTGTGGATGCTTTGTCTTGACATTTTCCTGCAAAATTAAATTAACATACTGAAACATAATAAAAAGATATAGATGGAATGGCTATTTATGGTGTCACAAAAAAGACAAGACATACAAGCCAAGCTCTGAAAAGGCATGGGCAATAAGAGCACCTTGGTTGGTCCTCACACCTTGCAGATAATTGATATACAGGTATATGCTATAAATGAAGATTTATCACCTAATGCAGGTTCAACAAGCAAGAGATAAGTCAAAATCTAAAATGTTACTAGGATGGAGTCTTTTACAGCCCTAAAACCAGTTCACTGTTACATAGTAGTATTAGAATGCCCACAACTATTGGGCAGCAGAACTTCTATTTCACTCATGTAAACACCAGTGTGACCCAAATAGACCAATCAAATAGAAGTTTAAAGTTTCTTTCCCAAAGTAAGATCAGATTAACTAAAAATAGAGATTTATACAGAACATATTGGGAATGTTTTAGATACATATATAAATTTAAACATTAATATTAACATTAATATTAACATTAAAGTAAGCAATTTCATGCATATCACGATTAACACATGACTATTAATAGGTTGAAGTTCATAGTGATGTACGCATGACCATCGTTCTTGTTATTACACCCCCCCTCCCTACCCCATTTCACATTGCATCACGGAATATTACCACTTGATGAGTCAAATAATTTTTTTTTTGTGATTTCTTCAAATAAAGTTTAGATACTTTTAATAAAAAATATTCATGTATGATATTTTGATGTAATTCTAAATTATGTAAAGAAAATTATCTCCACATGATCAAGAAACCGTTTCCAAAGTCAGTCGAAATCAGATACCTTGACCTTTCGCACTCCAAACCCCACCATCCTCTGGAACCAAGAGAATACTAGACTAATAACCACGTTTTATTATGATTACGTAGTAATAACCACAGTTACAATAAAGGGAAGTTATACATTTCACTTCACTGTAGTTAATGTTGTAAGAGACAGAATTTTTTAAGTTTGCTTGTAATTCTTACAATAAAAATGAGATATATAGCTTACTTTCAAATTTTTATTTTTAATGACAAGGGAAACCCACAGTCGCTACCTTTTGGGTGCGCATTGGGTAAAAAAACTCAGCTTCTATGAAATAGCTCGCAAATCACACAAGAGAGGTAACCCTCACTAGGCAAGTCTAGTGCAACAAGCTCGACCCAAAAGGCAAAACCTTTGCTTTTGCAGGTAAGAGGTTTCCAACTTGAGACCTCCAGCATAGAAGTCCCAAGCCCAAATTACTGGGTCAACCCAAAGGGTGCTTTAAACTTTGAAAACAAGGTTTTGTTTCAATAAGTTCTGAGAGAAGTTGGAAACTTGCAACACTCTCTCAAAAATACAGTAAATTGGAAACACTATCAGGTCTTTTTTCCGGTTGGTCCAAAAAGGGAATCTTTTTAGAGGTTTCAACGAAAATATACGGGTACATTACACCATGACAAAGAATCAATGGTTCATCCATGTAACCACATCAAACATGTCCTCCAACAATGAAACTTTGGTTTTTCTCCATAAACTCATATCCTATGAAACTTTAAAATTATAAACTTCTAAAAATGCTCACTGGAACTCAAGCAAATAACACTCCTATTTAAGCAACCGATAGAACTCACTAGGCTCTCCCAATTTAAGCAATGGTACAAGAACCAAGACAATTTTTTTGACCCACTTGCCTTCAAAATTTAGATGAACAGTGTCCACAATGGACTTCGAAAATGCACCTCATCCAAAACAAGTGAACTCCATGCACAACATGCCAACACAAATTCACACATCCTTTTTTGTCACCAATATAAGCTATAAAGTTAAAGACACAGAAGCAAAGCAGATTCCCTGATAAACAATCCCAACCAAAGTACCACGCAAGCTTGCGACACATTTTAAATATTTAAACAAATGTTGCCTATTCTTTTATATGCTGGAAAATATTTACAATTTTTTGAGAAAAGGAAATGTTAAACAAAAGAAAGATCCATCAGCAAAAAATTACATTTGAAACAGTCTTGGGTTAATTCATCTTGTTATTCACGAAAAAAACATGGACAACAAGAATATATTTCATTAAAATCACTCTGATGAAAAATTTAGAATCGACATTACAGGCATTCTATGGATTAGGATTAAAAGACTCCCTCAAGAAATGACACTAGATTGTTTACTCCTACCAGGAAAAGGCAAATATTTAGCAATAGATAAAAGCTCCAAGGTTATGTTAACAGTTTGACCACTTAAGTCGGCATTAGATTAATAACCTTCATTCTATAGATAAAATACCCTTAATTTTACATGCACTTAAACAGTTGAAAAAAGGAACCTCCACATATGGGATAAACATGTAATTCAACTACATTACTCCACTATGTCAAGATCAATTGATATCCAAGTGTCCAGAAACAACACATTCCAATCCAAAAAAAAAATCAACTGCAATTAGAGAAATACAAACAAAACTAGAGTAAATCACTAAAAGGGAAAAAAATAAAAAAACTGACCAGCTTAATTGCGACCTCCTCATTAGTCTGAATATTAGTACCTACAGCACCACCAGTAGAAAAATAATCAAAAAACAACAACAGAAGAAAAAAAATATAAAAATCATGGGTAAAAGCTCACCAAGATAGATCTCGCCGAACGATCCACTACCAATTTTGCGACCAATTCGGAACTTGCTACCCACACGACTCTCCATTAGAAATTAAGGAAAACCTTAACTAAATCCAAAAACAAAAAAGTTACGACTGAGTTTTCTATGCAGAGATGGATCTGAAGGGTTGCTCTTCCGCCTCCCAGAATGTCATTTTTTTTGATAATCTATAACAAAGCTAGGGTTAGATTTTGAATAGATGCTTCCGTTTTCATTTATTTTCCTTTTTGCGTTATTGGAGGCTAGTCCAAGCGTCAACAACACGCGTGGTGGTGGGAAACGGAAATACGTTACACATGTCTTACCTGGCAAGAGCTATTATGACACGTGACCTAAAATAATACTCCTCATTTTATATAACACTCTTTTCTTTTTGTCCGTTCAAAAAGAATGTCACCTTACTCAAATTAGAAACAATTTACCTTTAATATTTTCTTTTTACTCTTAATAAAATGATTCTCAACCACACAAATATCTAAGAATGATTTTAGATCACAAGTTTTAAAAGTCTTCCTTTTTTGCTTAAACATCATGTAAGTCAAAAAATGTCACATAAAATAAAACGGAGAGAGTAATATTTTTTAGTTGAATGACCTTGAACTAAAAACAATGTAGGATATACTTAAATATTTTTTAAATTTTATATTTTTAAACATGTATATAAATTTTAAAATTAAAAATTATTTAAAAAATTTTAAAAAAAAGATAAATAAATTAAAACATAGTGAGCATGTACATTAATAACCTAAACAAGTCAATTTTTCACATGGAGTATTATTAATAAGTATGTTAAATGAGCTAAATTTTGGTAGGTTAAACTAATAACATAATGACTCTTCCTATTGTTATGATTATTATGGGTGAGCTAATCATTAAAGAATTTTAAGTGAGAAAATTTTTGAATTGGGGAGTTCAAACTAGGCTTGTATTTTTGAGCGAGATAAAGTTTAAAGTTATTCAGGAAAGGATTGAAAAAAAATATCTAAGGTTGAATGATTTTTCTTTTTGCTAAAGAGTTAAGGAGTCCGTCAGAATTTTCATAATTGAATTCAACTGAGTAAAACTTTAGATATCAAATTTGACATGAAGGGGCTAGTCTAAAAAATCAATGTTTGAAGATGTGTTGTGAAATGGACAATTTTGAATTTTTTTTTGAGATTTTGTCCTGCGTTAGCCATTATAACTATTGACATGCCGTTATAATGGCCCATAAATGCTATATCAATTTGTTTAACTGTCGCGACATCGACATAAAGGGATTAGATAGTTATAGTAGATTTAGTCGCACTTAATATTAAAATTGCTCATGATTTTGCTAGTACATTTTGAAAAAATGTAGAGATAGACTATGACAATTTTCAGTAGCTTCTCATTAGGAACCTTCGTAAAGCTAAATAACTTATTTTCCCAACTTGGTACTTTGATTTTCTATTTTCTAGAGTCGATATTTGAGACCCTATGAGATTGTTTGAATTCATTCCAAGGTAGAAAGAATTTAGGTGAACAAGAATTATTAGGATATAAGATTTTGGATAATTTATAAAAATGTTTATTCTTGATTATATAATTATAATTCACTACTGTAATCATAGAATTTATAGTTCTAGGTGAATCAACGGTGGAAAAGCCATGAGTTGGATGGAATGATTATTAAATTAGAGTAAAATTTGAGATTAAGATATAATACGAGAATATTTAAATTATTATATATTGATTTTGTATTATACTGATGCTCTAAGTATGACTTGTACAACATGTGTTAGAGGGATTAGGAACTAATGTGGAATATCTTGTGGTCCATCTCATGCAATGACTTGTCTTTAACTTTTTGTGATTTTTACATGTGCATTGTATCATTGTGTTGTGATTGTGTGATGTTTGTGATATGATTGGTATGATTGACTCTAATATCATGCCTAGTTCAGATTTTCAATTGGCTTGGGTATCACATTTGGTACAAATTATTATGTGATTGGTTTGAATACCATCTTTAATATATGTTTGATTTTGTTTCTGTGTGATAATTCCATGAGTGGATCTAGTATGTGTTACTGTGATAATGTTCAACATATTTTATATGACGATTATATTAGGTTGATGACTGGGATTCTGGTTTATACTCACTAACTGAAATTTTGTATGTGTTGTTCTGTTCTACTGTATATAGTTATGTCTTCACATTTTGTATTTTGAAACTGATTAATGATCCTACTAATACACTGTTATTTTTGTGTACTAATACTGCATTTACTCTTTCTTTATTGAGCATAGAATATATTTAGGTGGCTGTTATGCGATCTCAATTGTGAACTTCATGTTCTCTAAATTCAAAGATGAGGTGTTCCTTTCAAGCTATCATGAATTTTTTTTTTAGTTTGTTGTTTCAAATTTAGACTCGTTTTATTTTGAAATTGCATGTTTTTATTCTAGACTATATAGAATATTTTGGTACACAACTTTTAGATTTTAAAGGGGTTTATTTTCGCAAATATTTTCATATTGTTATGATATTTAATTTTAATTTCTTAATCTATTAGTTAGTTGTTTAGTGGATAATTGACTTTTTCAGATTTAGAGTGGGTGTCTTTCACAACGATTTAGTCATCAGAAATAAAGTGATGAATTTATCCAGGTAAGGAGGTATAATGAATAGATGAATAGTAATAGAGTTGTGAAGAGGGGATATGTTGATCAATTAGTTGTTATAAGATTTTAGTGGGCCTATGTTCCTAATTTTTACTTAATAGCTATAAGTTGGTATAATATGAGAAAAATGTTTGATGCACATGTTATCACTAGAACCTTAGCTTGAATTTTGAGGAGCAGTGTGAAAAGGGAGATAACATTATGACAATGATAGTCTTAGTTGGAGATTTTCTCTAAGAGGCTTGCATAGTGTATGTCCAAAATTAAGATATTACTTACAAAGAATGTGAAACTATGAGTGTGGTGTTGGTGCCTTTTAGATGAAAATAGTGAATTAAGGATGAAACATTAGATAAGAAGAGGCTTAAGATGTGTATCTGTGATAGAGTAAAGTTTTGTGAAACTCTAAGTTATGACTTCCTATGAGAACCTAGATAGTATATTTGAGTTGTTAATGTGGACTAGGCTGATGTAAATATTCTATTTCATCCTTAGTAATTAGGTCGATGGGGGTTTGTGAATGATGATGATGGATTTTCATTATACTTCAAGTTTTCTATAGTCAAATGTATGGGAGCATCGAAATTGAGTGTTAACAGACTAAAAGAAGAGGTTACACCATAGGAGTTATAGAAATGTATTGACCTTCTAGGTCATTTTTACATTTCTACAGTTATTTTGTTGATATGTGCATGTGTATAGCGATGTCAGGCTATTTGTGACTTGGTGGAACTGTTGGGATGACTATTGGTTAAGTTGATTATGATTTATGGGGATTTTTGAGTTAATTGGAAGTTATAACTATAAAAATGAGTTTTCTAATAAAGTCGTAGCAAATGACCTTAGAATAAAATTATGATGATTCTATCAGTTCTTGGATGACTAAATTAGGCTAAAAGCATGGTTGGCTCGAGGTTGGAGGGTCCTGGTATGAGTTTCAGGCAGAAACTACAAAACTAGTTCAATTGGAGGTTAAAAAGTGATTTTTTTTGTAAACCCTAGGTCAACATGCTCAAAATGAAAATCTGATGGCATGGTTAGCTCTGAAACACTGAATATAGCCTAAGACAACCTTCCATTGGATGGCCAGGGCTTCCAAGTGCGTTTTAACCCTCTTAGTTCTTTTGACTAAAATTAGTTGAAAAGAAGTGCGACTCTCACTTTTCTGTAGGTTGCTCCGTTGGGAATTTCAACCTCACCATTGGATTCAAAATGTCAAAATCCATATGGTTACATTATTAGGTTGCCAAAAAAAATGGACATCAATCGGACCAGGAATGGTCCAGGAAAGTTTCAGCAGTAGTTGGTGCAAACAGGAAGGCCAACCCTCCACATTCGCGGAGGTCCTTGACGCTTTTGTGAAGAGCCAACATACATAGCCCCACGTTTGCGGCCAGACACCCATGTTCGAGGAGGCCCTTTTGTGGGCAGTGGCCAACCTATATAAGGCTGGTCGCAAGGCAGCCAAGAAGCAAACTTTGTCTGAGTGTAATTTTTTATATGTAGCTTTATTTTTAGGGATTCAAAAGGCTTCATTGTACGAATTTTGAGAGAAACGCTTTGGATGTGTTAGATTTCACCCTCTTTCACTAAGGCCTTCAATTTAAGCAAGGAGGAGTCAAGATCTTATTTTTCTATCACCTTATCAACCAAGGAAGATTTGGAGCCATTAATAACAACAACATCACTATCCATTTCTTCCAACCTAACCCCCAATCTAGCCATTCTATGCACTTCCCTAGCCACTTCCCTATCACCACCATCAACATGAGCTAGGCTAACCATGGACACCCGACTCAAAGCGTCCGCGACCACATTTGCCTTACCTGGATGATAATGCACACTCATGTCATGAACTTTGAGAAATTCTAGCCACCTTCTTTGTCTAAAGTTAAGATCTTTTTGAGTGAAGACATATTGGAGGCTCTTATGATCGGTGAAGACATCAACATGCACCCCATACAAATAATGATGCCAAATTTTTAATGCAAACACAATGGCGGCCAAGTCAAGATTATGGGTAGGGTAATTCCTCTCATGAACTTTGAGTTGCCTAGAAGCATAGGCTATGACCTTAACATTTTATATTAGCATACAATCCAAACCAACTCTAGATATATCACAATACACAACACAACCTTCAAGCCCATCCGGTAGTGACAATGTAGGAGCATACACAAGCCTATCCTTTAAAATGTTTGAAAGATTCTCTCACATTCAACGGTCCACACAAACTTAACCTTCTTTTGAGTCAATTTGGTCATAGGGGAAGCAATGGAGGAGATCCCATTCACAAACCTTCTATAATAACCCGCTAGGCCCAAGAAGCTCCTAATATTCGACGGAATCAATGGTCTAGTCCACTTTCTAATCACATCGATTTTCTTAGGATCTACCTTTATACCATCACCCAACACCACATGACCCAAGAATGCTACCTCCTTTAATGAAAATTCACACTTATCATATTTGACATACAATTTCTCCTCCCTCAATCTTTGCAACACAACCCTCAAATGCCCCATATGCTCCTCCCTACTATGTTAATAGATCAAAATATCATCAATGAAGATCACAACAAAGGAATCAAGGTAAGGTTTGAAGACCCTATTTATTAGGTCCATAAAGATGATCCGGTGCATTAGTCAACCCAAAAGACATCACCATAAACACATAATGCCCATATCTAGTCTAGAAAGCCATCTTAGGAATATCATATTCCCTCTCCCTCACTTGATGATACCCGAACTGAAGATCGATCTTAGAGAAAAAGCTAGCCCTTGATAATTGGTCACAAATCATCAATCCTTGGAAGAGGATACCTATTCTTGATGGTGACCCTATTGAGTTGCCGGTAGTCAATGCACATTCTAGGTGACCCATCCTTCTTCTTTACAAACAAAATTGGGACATCCCAAGGTAATTGAATAGGTCTAATAAATCCCTTCTCCGACAAATCTTTCAATTGCTCTCTTAACTCCAACTCCTCCGGCGCCATACGGTAAAGGGTATGGAGATAGGTTGAGTATCGGGAAGGAGATCTATGCCAAAAATCTATCTCCCTTTCAAGAGGGACACCAAGAAGGTCATTTGGGAAGACATTAAGAAACTCATTTACAATTGGAACCGACTCTATGGAAGGGACTTTGGACTCCACATCTTTAACCCTCACAAGATGGTAAAGACACCCCTTAGAGATCAACTTATGGGCTTTAATGCATGAAATGAATCTACCCTTAACCACCACATCTTGACTTTCCCACTCAAGGACGGGTTCATTAGAGAATTGACACTTGACCCTACGAGTTCTACAATTAACAGAAGCATAGTAGGCATGCAACAAATCCATCCCAAGAATGACATCAAAATCTACCATGTCCAATTCAACAAGATCACAAGGCAACAACTTATGCAAAATGCAAATAGGACAACTCCTATAAACTTTCCTAGCAACAACAGAGGCACCAATAGGAGTAGACACTTCATATGACTCATGCAACAACTCGGGGTCAACATGGAACTTTTTAGCAAGAAAAGGAGTAACAAAGAAAAGATTGGTACCAGGATCAATCAAAGCATATACAGCAAAGTCAAAGATTTTCAACATAGCGGTAACAACAATGGGGACCTCACCTACCCCTTGCCTCCCATGTAGTGCATAAAATTGATTGTGCTTTAGGGCACCACCTTGAGGACCATCTCTACCCAATGGGATCACATTTGCACCCCGACCCTTGCCACAGTTTCTTGGACAATCTATCTTCTTGTGACCAAGCTCCCCACATTCATAGCATGCATTAGAACCTTCCAAACATGGGCCTCCATGGCTCCTTCCATATTTAGGGCACAAATCAATAGGAGCCACCCCACCAATACCTTGAGGCCTAGGGAAGTAATTGACAAACTACCTATTAGTAGCATGAGAAGGCCTTGGCCTTGATGAAATTTAGTACCCTTGTGGAATTTACCCTCAAATCGGGCCCTCTTGGCTTCATACCCCTTTCTTTTCCTCAATTTCTCCTTCTCTATTTGCTCGGCATAGGACATCAACCGAGACAAGTCCATGTAACTAATTAGCATGGCGGACCGACATTCTTCACTTACCAAGTCGAAGACACCCATCACGAACTTATTCATCCTAGATCTAGAATCGGCCACCAAATGAGGAGCGTACTTTGAAAGTTGATTAAATTGAGGGCATACTCCCTCACACTCAGAATACCTTATTTCAAGTTCATAAATTCTACCAACTTTGCTTCCCTAAGCTCAAGAGGGAAAAACCGATTAAGGAAAGCCAATTTGAACTCCTCCAAAAGCACCACATTACCAATTCCCTTTTCAACCTTCCATTGATCATACCATATTTGGGCCAGACCTTTGAGTTGGTACACCACCAACTCTGCCTTTTCATTCGGCCCAACACCCGTGATATTCAAAATCTTGTAGACCTCATCAATGAACTCTTGTGGATCTTCATCCACCTTTGACCAATAGAAAACCGAAGGATTCATCCTCATGAAGTCCCTTACCCTAGCTCCTAGAGTAGTAGCATGAGGGGCTGGGGCCCCTTGATTGACTTGGTTGGCCATAACTTGGGCAAGCATAGTGAGAACATCCCGGAGCTTACCATTAGTAGGTTGCTCCTCGGGAGTTTGGGCCCTTCTTCCTCTAGTGTCTGGCATGATCTAGCATAGCAAAGAACAATCATTAGGAGGAAAACTCACTACAACTCTATAGCATGACGTAGAATATGAAGAAGGAAAATATTTCCTAAAACATCTCATAGGCTCCTACGCATAGTCATGGCGCGCTTCACAATCATGAATAGGACTCTAATTGACACAATGTGTTGGACTCCGAGGAT
The DNA here is from genome assembly GCA_025774065.1 of Solanum ossicruentum. Taxonomy (NCBI): domain Eukaryota; kingdom Viridiplantae; phylum Streptophyta; class Magnoliopsida; order Solanales; family Solanaceae; genus Solanum; species Solanum ossicruentum. The sequence continues at coordinate 11,590,699 of JAOTQR010000097.1, read as the reverse complement.
CTATCAACCTAGTGCTTTGATACCAAGTTTGTCACGACCTAATCCTAGGGCTAGACAAGACACAGCGTAAAGGTAACCAGAAGGGGACCCCAAGCAAGCCACTGAGAACATCATTACACATCTTTGGTTGCGGAAGCAATAAAACAAGCATCAAGAGATAAAAGTGGGGAAACCAGTGCTAAGGGGAAACACTTCATTATCATCATAATCAAGAGAGAAATAGTCAAGTGCATATCATAAATACACAACATATCCAACAAACACTTCTAATACATAGATAAGAGCGGGGGCCAAGAAAAAGTAACCGGCTCACCCATAGTCAAAATAGACAATAAAGAAGAGTGTCTCAATACATAATAGGAACAACATAGACTAAGGTTCCTGAAATGAAGGACTCACCAACTAGCTTGAATAACACCAAACTAGCCACGTGGAGGAGGATGATCAACTTGGGCTCCAGTTCCTATATGGTGATATCATGTAGGCAAGAGTATGTGTTAGTACGTTTGAATGTACTACGTATGTAGGATGCAATGCAACAAGAGATAGACATCATAATCAAAATATATAACAATAGGCAATACACATAATATAACAATATGGCATGTGTGATCAATGCTTAAGTAAAACATACTTAAGTAACTCATACTCATATTAGATATCATATGTGTAGAAAAGACGAAGCTAGCTTTTCAAGGTACAAACCCCTTGGTGGTTGTGTGGTACAAACACCTCACATGATTGATGATAACTACACGTTATCACCATAGTGGTGAAGTACAAAACCCTCACATGGTTGATGAATACAAAACCCCACCTCGGTTACCCGGGCTCTTATACCCCCAGATCGGGTATGGTCTAATGCAATGCATTATATAGAGTATATCATATATATAATCTTATTTCATCATCATATAGTCATTCATAACATATCTCATGTTTTGGACCTTCAACTCCTCAAGAAACCACATTTGAACATTTTATCAAACACTTAGAGAGCGTGTAATACTAGTATAAAATCATGAAATATAGAGATGTAATTATGCAAGAAATTCCATTGTAAAACCATCAATCATCATCTTGCAACACCCTCAAGCAACATACATCAAAACCGCTCCTCAAATCTTACAATAGGTCAAAGATTTATAGCTTAAAATATGGCAAAACAGTCACAACTGTACATAGCTTTAGCATAGTGTACAATGAATTTCATAATAATCAAGACTCATTTATAAATTGACTTTAAATTATGTAATTTGAGTAAAAGAAGGCTTAAGTATCATGGGTGAAAGAAACCCATGAAAGAAACCTACATACCTTAGCTTAGAGATGAAGTTGGTGAAGATTGGAGATGGAGACTTGAAGCTTGAAGAAGAACCTTGACGAAGAACTTTAGCTTAGGATGAGGGTTTGGGACTTGAATTTTGGGAGTGAAAACATGGCTAAGTGTTTAAGTGAGTATTGAGAAATGTTTAGGATGATATGAGGGTGAAATTTGGCTAAGTAAAGGTAAAAACATGTTTGGGAACACTTAGGCCCAAGACTTATAAGTCTTGGACTGAACTAAAAAAAATAGGCCACTTTTTACATAGTGGCGTGTTGCAGAAGTGATGCGGATTTGCCAATGAAAATTGCATTCTTGGAATTTCATAATTTCTAATCTTTCGCTCTTAAATCGGGGTTAGCCCCTTTTGCACCTAATTTTGACTCCTCTAAACAAGAATATGAAGTTGGATTATCGAAATAGCAAATGAACTTTGAGATATATGGAATTTAAAATTTTGGGCATTTCAAGGCACATTTTTGGGCACTTTTTGGGGTCGTTTCATCATTCTCGTATGTAAATGATAACTTTACATTATGACATCTCTGTCAATTCTTATCGAATAAAGTGAAATTTAAGTCTAAGTTATTTTTTTCTGAGATGAAAACTATGGTATGCTTGGATCACGATAATTTGACTGTATTTTAATGAAATTTTACTGAGAAGTTATGTAATTAAAATTTTTGATAAGAAGTGTAACCTCAATTTTGAGCTATTTATCTATCTTCTAGGATCTGTTTTGGGCTCAGTTTTAACTATGGACCGGGGTGATATACGAATAGTTTTTTGGGGGTTGGTTTGATATTTCAAATGTGGACCTCATTATTTCCCATTTTAGCTATAATTGATGTAATTTTACCCATTTCTTGAGATCTTATAGTCAAATCAACAATATTGACCTTGCAGTTCGTGTTTTGATAGCGGAGCAGCGTCCGAAAATGATCCAAAAAGACGAAGCCTGAGGGAACTGATCAAGAGTGCGAGAAACTACCTTCTAGGTAGGCTAGGCTTCCTTAAACCTTAAACTGAGTTGAAAGTATGGATGCTTGAGTTGAGATGTGTGGATATGTTGTAATGGACTAATTTTACTGAGAATGCGATATGTATGATGATGTGAGATGTTGCGTATTTGGTAAGTTATGAAAATACGACTTTTATGACGCTTAATACATAGAATTATTGTGAGTTCTTAAGCGCATTTGTTAGTTTAATATGTATTTTATGTTCATTTTGTAGGAAAATGAGAATCGCATGGAATTATGGGTGTTGGATTGTTCTGGAGCATAACTTGACTAAAATATTAAAAGACGGTGCTGGAGGGTGTCCCGGACATACCATATCATTCATGTGTGCGGCTGAAAAGCAAAGTAAAACAACAACAAGAGCCACAATGTACATGTCACAAGGTTATCTCAGAGAAAATCAAGATGTTGGTTGTGTATAGAGTGTATACTACCCATGATCAGTTACATGATACTATGATGGTGTGAAGTTGGTGCTAAGGTGGTAACCAAAGACTCCAAAAACATCCAGGATAAGACGGAACCAAAAAGGAGCAAAGGAAAGCTATCTCGAAAAAAATGATCAAGACATGTTGTTTATGTAGTGTTAGGAAGGTTCTTGTGCCCATGATCAGTGATGCAACTTACTTGAGGGTGTGAGTTGAGGAGAAGTAGTAGATAAAATCTCCAGGAGCAATTGAAGCCAAACGGGAACAAACAGAAGCAAGAACACACACCATAGATAGATGGATGGTGAAAGTGCTTGTCTTGGAGAGTGGTCAAAGAACACAGTCGGAACACCTCACCAAGAGCCCTTGCATGACTCATGGTTCACTCCATGAGCCATGAAGGTTCTCGTGGAAGGCACCAAAGTAGCGTAGATAATGCAAGGCAAGATGCAAGAATGAAGTTCTCAACTCGTTAACAACTTCACGAGTTGTGAAGTTATCCGTGAAGAGGAGCAAGCTTGTGACAGTTTTTTCACCAAGTAAAGGACCACGAAAGGCCCTTGTTGGTCGATAAAAGGACCATGGGTTATGGTCATGAAACCCTCAACAACTGGAAATCCAAGTCCAATTAGGACTCCTTTCCTACTTAGTTTAGGCTTACTTTTTCTACTTGTTTTAGGATAGTTTTAAGACTATAAATTGAGCTAGGTTTTATTTCTTTTGGGGGTATTATTCCCCATGACTTGGGTCTTATTTTGCAAGAACTTTACATAAATTTTCTATTTTTTTCTCTTAAAAAAATAGCTGGATAGTGAGCAAATTTCTAGCAACTTTAGTTGCTCGTCTTGATTATCATTTTGGGTTGAGATCAAGTGTTTGTCTCTGGATTCTTTGCGGGACTTAAACTATTGATTTTAATCTCCTTTGTAAGTAATTTTAACATGGATTAAATAATGATTCTTCTTCAAGATCTTGCAAGTTCGATAATCTAGACCTATAACTAGGGTTGTGGGAACCATGACATCATAATGAAATAGGCAAAACATAGGGTTTTATTGGAACTTGTACTGCATGCATTATGGTTTCCTTAGTCTAAAAGTCTTTCTTTTTGAGTGCATGCATTGAGAACTTTTCTGTATTCATTAGTTATCCTAGAGGAAATTAATGATTAAAAAAGGAGATTACAACTGGAGATAGAAGCAATCAATCTAAGTTTGAGTCACTTGAGCCTGGGAGGGGATGGTATACTTAGGCCTGGGGATTGGCTTGTATCTAAATAACTTGAGACTGAGAGGTGATTGTTTTTCAAAATTCATAAGTGAGGGTTAGTATTGAAAATATTCTAAGATTGGAAGGAGACGAATCATATACTTCTAGGAAGGACCGAGAGGTGAACTAGAAGTTACCCAACTCGCTAGATTTTGCATGCTATGTAATGTACAATAGACCCGATGTTAATTGCTCACTAGTCTAGCATCATGGGGACCACAACCTAGTCATCATCATTCTGTCTAAGCTTTAGTTTATTCTTCACATTCGTACTCATAGTTAGGATCTGAATTCAAAACCCCCTATTTTTACTTTTCTGCATTTGTTTATTTTTTGAAAATAGAACCAACGGTCGAAATATAATAACTAGTAGAGTTGTTTTAACCTATTCCCTGTGGGATTGACCCCAACTCTAAGTTGGGTATAATAGATCGGCTAACGATTGCCCATATTTTGTAAAAGGAGTATGCTTGAACATTATCAAAAATGACACCTTTGCTGGGGACTACATTTTTAAAATAATCTACTAGTTTTCTATTTAGGCTGTACTTCTATTTTCTAGTTTTACTGTTTGTTTTTATTTTTGTTTTGTTTGCTAGAGGGTTCAGGTTAGTACAAAACTAAGATGACATCCAAAGAAGTGTGTGGTGATAGGTGTGCTTTCTTGAATAAGCCTTGTACTAGTATTGGTTCTTACAGGGAATTAATAGATCTATTGGGAGGTTTGATGACACTATAAAATCTTCCATGATACATTTTCTAAAAGCAAGAATTTATCTAATTGATGAGATTGACATATTTGCCTCGGATATTGATGATTTAGATGTTTTATTGAGCGCGAAGGTTGATTCTTTTAATACCCAACATGATAGTTACAAATTTTTTGAGGAAGAAAAGATGCTTGTGAACTAACTTGAAAAGTTGAAACCAGAGAGCCAACTAATTGATCATATTGTTATGGATGTTGTCCTTGTTGAGAAGAGTACACTAGAGTTCCGTGAGGGAGTAGATAATACATTTAATAACTCTAGTGCGTGTTAAAATGTGGGTGTGAATAATGATAATACAATTCAAGAGTTCGGACTTATTGGACCTCATTCCAATCATTTTTCTACCCTATGTTTAGATAATGAGATATTAATCAAATCATCCTAACATATGGAAGGGTATAAGGAGGAATGATATGTCTATATTCTTGAATTTGTTGGGCTAAAGTCAAAAAATTACATTCCTTAAGGCAAAATTTCACAAGGTGCAATATATTTTATTTGGTCTCTTTATTTTTATACCATCACACTTATAGCATAGTAGAAAATTGGAAAAGAAGCTAGGGGTGCAGTACATAAGTTCAAAGTGGAGGAAAAAGTGAAAGGCAACCCACGTGGATACTTCATAAATTCTGAGTAATTGGGTACACTACTACTGATGCCTAGGGCATCGTAGGTATGATCATTTCCCTTGGTTTATACATCGCTTGACATGCATTGGGGACAATACATTCAATTTTGGTGGGGAGTGAGGCATCTTAAATCCTGAGGAGTTTTTCTTGCCATGTTTCTTTTCTCTAAAGGTGTATTATCTAGTAGAATTGACATGTTTAAGTTGTTTTGTTTGTGTAAATATAAGTGTTTATGGGAGTCTATAGTAACCCATAATTTTTCTTTTTGTGCAAAATTTCCCAATTTAAAAAAATTTAAAAATGCTTGTATATGCATGCATACCATCCTGACTAACTTGTATGATCCTTGTAAAGCTTTATATACACTTTCTAGTTGGCATCTTGATGAATGAAACATGACTGCATTGGTTAAATATTGAATAGTGTAGGATATGTGCCCTGTGTGTGTGAGTTTATTTGTTTAATTTGATTGATGCATTTGTAAGCTAGAACTTGCTTGGTTAGTCCCACTAAAGCAATTGAATGACTGGATTAGGATAGGATTTTAGGCCATTTATGTTGTGAAGTCACTTAGCCTAAATTGGGCAACAAAATGAAATTATTCCCTTTGAACCAAAAGTTGAGCTTGAATATACCTTTTCTTTGTAATCACCAACTCACCTCCCCTATCTATTTGCAGATCTTTACTTTGGCCCTAGTCTCTTCAAGGACATTGTGAACCTCAACCTAGGCCAAAAGCCTAAGTTGACGGTGGCTTATACTAGCTCTGGTCCTTTTAAAAGCATTGTGAATCTTAACCCAGGCTTAAAGCCTAAGTTGAGTGTGGCTATTGTAGGAAAAGCAAAAAAGTAAGAGTTGAAAAGAGACAAGTGATGAGAGAGAAGGAAAGTTTGGGGTGTGACCTTGAGTAAAACAAAGGAGCCAAAAAAGAGGAAAAGAAAGAAAAAGGATGAATGGAAATGGAAATCACTTCCAAGAGCAAAGAAAGTTGGAAAAATAGGGCTAATAAGAGTTTAGGGGCTGAAAGTAGAGGGCTAAGCCAAAGTAGTGTCTTGGAGGGGAAAATTAGTTACTTTAATCCAAAGTGTACCTCACTCTAACCCGATCCTACATTACACGCCGTAAAAGTCCTAAAGTGATCTTGAAAAGGTCATTCGAGAGTCAAGGTGGTGAAAATAAGGGCAAGCATATGGTCTATACTTATGCGTCAGTTCAAAATCTTTTATGGGCATGAGGTCTACATTCCAATCTTTGTTTTGCATTTACATACTATGTTTGAGACTTCATTGTAGTGAGCGCACTATTTGGTTGCTAAACTAACTAGTTCATCTTGGTTCTTGAAGCTTAATTGGGGCAATTGTATAAGGTATAATGCTTAGCTTGATCTATGTGAGTCTTTTTGAGTGCAAGTACTTTGTAAGCTTGCTTTCTGGGCATATGTGTGATAATTTAAGGGTTATTGTATGATTCCTGTTTGATACTTGTATTTATGCGTTGTTATGTTTTGTTTGTGGTCATAGCTTAAGGACAGACAATAATTTTAAGTTGAGGGTGTTGATAAGTCATGAAAATATGACTTTTACAACACTAAATATGTAGAATTATTGTGAGTTCTTAAGGACACTTGTTAGTTTAGAATGTGTTTTATGTTCGTTTTGTAGGAAAATGAGAATCATATGGAATTATAGGGTTGGATTGATCAGGAGCTTAACTTGGCTAAAACATGAAAAGAAGGTGTTGGTAGATGAACTGACACACCATATCATTCATGTGTGTGGCTAGAAAGCAAAGTTAAATAACAAGAAGCGCTAGAATGTATATGTCACAAGGTTATCTCAGAGAAAAGTAAGATGTTGGTCGCGCATGGAGTGTATACTACCCGTGATCTTACATGACAATATGATGATGTGAAGTTGGTGCTAAGGCAGTAACCAAAGACTCCAGGAGCATCTAGTACAGGATGGAACCAAAATGGACCAAAGGAAATCTATCTCAGAAAAAATGATCAAGACTTGTTGTTCATATTGTGTTGGGAAGTTGCTTGTGCCCATGATCAGTTATGCAATTCACTTGAGGGTGTGAATCTGAGGAGAAGTAGTAGCTAAAGAGCTATTGAAGCCAAAGTGGAACAAAAAGAAGCAAGAACACATACCACGAATAGGTTCACAATCCATGGTGTTCTATATGGATCATGAAATTGCTCGTCCTGGAGAGTGGTCCACGAACATCATTGAAACACCTCACCATAAGCCCTTGCACGACTCGTGATTCACTCCAAGAGCTTTCAAGATTCTCATGGACGGCACCAGGGTAGTTCAGATGTGCGAAAATGCAAGAATGATGTTCATGACTTGTTGACAGCTTCACGATCATGAAGTTGTCCATGGAAAGGAGCATGCATGGGACAATTTTTGCACCATGTAAAGGACCACGACATGCCCTTTTTGGTCATAGAAAGGACCATGGGTTATGGTCCTGGTCAAGACCCTCAACGATCGAAAATCCAAGTCCAATAAGGACTCCTTTCCTACTTAGTTAAGGCTTACTTTTCCTACTCATTTTAGGATAGTTTTAATACTATAAATAGTGCTAGGTATTATTTCTTTTGGAGATATTATTCCCCACGACTTGGGGCTGCTCTTGCATGAATTTATACTATATCAAAAGCATGAAGGCCATTAAAAATATTGTTTGAATTTTTTGCCCTTCATTAAAAGACTCTACTTTAGATAAAATCGTCTTTTCATCATTTTTTTAAACTATTATTTAATTATATTCATAATATTAATTTTTAAAATATATGAAAAGAAATAATAAAATAAGGACTTCTAGCCGTGGCAACACTTCTGAATCTAATAGATTTCTACTTCTTCCTTATTTGAATCAAGAAAACATCCTGCAATCATTTAGGAATTTATCATATGTCCTAATTAGTAATAAAATCTCTATATATATAATCTTTATAAATAAATAATTATCAAAATTACTTTTGTAGTGAATTATTTATTTTTTTGTAAGTTCATAATTTAATTTATCTTTTCTCACTTTAATCATGCACAAAGTGCATACATAACAAGAATAGTTTTACATAAAATTTCTAGTTTTTTTCTCTTAAAAATGTAGTTGGACAGTGAGCAAATTTCCAGCAACTTTAGTTGCTTGTCTTGATTACCATTTTGGGTTTAGATCAAGTGTTCATCTCTGGATTCTTCGTGGGACTTCAACTATTGATTTAATCTCTCTTTTAAGTAATTTTAACATGGATTACATAATGATTCTTGTTCAAGATCATGCAAGTTCGATACTCTAGACCCACAACTAGGGTTGTGGGAACCCTGACGTCTTAATGAAATAGGTAAAACGTAGGGTTTTATTGGAACTTGTATTACATGTATTGTGGTTTCCTTTGTGTTAAAGTCTTTCTTGATGAGTGCACATTTAAGAACTTGCCCATATTCATTAGTTGTCCAGGAGGAAATTAAGGATAGAAAAAGCAAATTACAATGGGTGATAGAAGCAAGCAACCTAAGTTTGAATCACTTCAGCCCAGGAGGGGATGGTATACTTAGGCTTGGAGATTAGCTTGTGTCTAAAGAACTTGATACTAGGAGGTGATAATTATTTTCAAAATTCAAAAGTAAGGGTTAGTATTATAACATTCTGAGATTGGTATGAGACCAATGACATACTTCTAGGAAGGACTGGGAGGTGAACTAGAAGTTATTCAAATTGATAGTTTTGCATGCTATATAATGAACACTAGACCCGATGTTAATTGCTCACTAGTTAAGCGTCATGGGGACCGCAATCCTAGTCATCATCAATCTGTCTAAGCTTTAGTTTATTCTTCGGGTTTGTTCTCATAGTTAGGATCTGAATTCAAAACCCCCTATTTTTACTTTTTCACATTTATTTATTTTTTGGAAATAGAACCAATGATTGAAGTAGAATACCTAGTAGAGTTGTTTAAACCTATTTCTGCGGGATCGACCCCGACTGTAAGTTGGGAAAATAGACTGCTGACGATTATCCATATTATGTAAAAAGAGTATGCTTGAATGTTATCAGCATTGCGTAAGGTGCCATATTAGCTGTAGCTATTACATTAGTTGTGTTTTGATTCCGTTAAACTATGAAAAGGTTAGGTAAAAGCTGGATATGGGCCGGTGCCATATGACAAGCTTGTATTCTGGCTTGACTCTTGTGTGTATGTGGGTGTAGCTTGGTGCTAGAGAGATATAGTAGTTATAATACTAGCTGCTAATTATACTTTGTGTCGGGATCTTTCTTCGATGTGTAATGGGTTCTGATAACCTAACTATTTTGGTGAAACACCCCAAAAATATACTTCAGAAATGCTCATAATCGTAATTTCTATATGTCTCAAAATTCGTGTGTGATATCAAAAATCTGACTTTATATTCTTGATCAGGGGACAAAATTGAGTAGAAAATATGCATAACCCTGATTTTAGAAGACCTATACTAAAAAATGATTTTTGCGAAAATTTTTGGAACAGTAAGGGCACGCGATGGTTCCGCGATGTGGACCGCATCATTTTCTATTTCAGACTTAAGGCATTGGGTCATGGCCCCATGCTTACTTATGCGTGAAAACACCTTAGCCATTTTTCAACTCCATATCACTCAAAAACCCTCTCTAAAACCTCTCAACCATTTTATCAGAATTTTCATCCAAATTCAAGTGTCTCAAGCTTAGTTCCAGATCTCAAGAACTCCATTCAAGCTTTAAGTCTCCTAACGAATCCCCAAATTAAGATAAGTGGGTTTCATACATTAGGTCCTTTCATCCATGGAGGCCAATCTTCGTTTTTATGAAAATTGCATGTTTTCAAGTTGTATTATCTATGGGTATCTTTTATTATGAATTATGAGCATGAAATATGTTGGGGTTTTATGAAATGTTGATTGACTATGCATGACTGTCTACTTCAGGATTGCACTATGAATAGGTTTTGTCTATTGAGACTACGCATATTTTGAGCTATGAAACTATGATCTATTATGAAATTTGATGATGGATTTTAATGTACCCTATATGAGGATTTTACAATATGTTAGTGGATTGATTTGCATTGAGTTTTCTTACATGATTTCACACTTGAATTGCATGATTTTGAACAAGCATTACACACCTACCAAGTGTTTGACAATGTCACGACCCAAGCTTAGGGCCTACATGTAACATAGTGATTGGGAACCCAAAGGGGATCACAAACAAGCCTCTTAGCATATCATTTACACATCCTTGGTCGCGGAAGCAATTGAACAACAATAAGAGAATAAAAATAAGGATAGGGAGACTAAGGGAGATCTTTAATAGTATAGATTATCAAAAGAGTCAAGCTTAAGCATAATTATATAGCTTGTCCAACAACACCTCTAGCATAGGTTGGGCGTCGACCAAGACACTTTTCGGACTCACCCTTTTGATAAGGAAAGAGCAACATAAGGAAAGAGCAAAAGTAAGAGTGCAAAACTAGGGTCCCCGAACTTGAGGACTCACCAATAGCTTATCTTCAAAATAGTCAACTAGCCACAGGGAGGATGATCATGAGGGGCTCCAGTTCCTACATGATAACATCATATAGGCACATAATATGCGTTAGTATGTTTGAATGTACTAAGTATGTAGGATGCAATGCAACAACAGATAGGCAACTTAATCAAAATGCATAATCATAAGCAAGAGATAATATATTAACAACATGGCATGCATGGTCAATACTTGAAGTAAAACATATTTATATAGAACATAATACATATGTAGGAAGAGACCATCATCATAGACCAAGCAACTAGTACTTGGAATCTAAGGCCTACCACCCCCTTGGAAGGTGATTGAGGTATCTATCTCTCAATTGGTAGATGGGCATAGCACCACCATCAAAGTGGTCAAGGTATATACCCCTCAACATGGTAGATATGAATAGCACCCCCATCATAATGGTCAAGGTATATACCCCTGAACTGGTAGATGGACATAACACCCTCCATCATAGTGGTCAAGGTATATACCCGTTAACTAGTAGAAGGACATAGCACCCTCCATCATAGTGGTTGAGGCATAGCATCCCCTTAACAAGGTGTGGTTAACTTGTAACCCAATAGGTAATTTTCATGAAGTCAACACATAATTACATTAATTTCATCATCATAAAGTCATTTGACTCATAGGCCATGCAATAGATCATTAATAACTCAAGAACCCTAAACTGGACATTTTTATCAAACACTTGGCGTGTGTAATGCTAGTTCAAAATCATGCAATTCACGAGTGAAATCATGTGAGAAAACTTAATGTAAATCAACCCACCAATACTTGGTAACATCATCACGCAATATACATTGAAATCCTTCATCAAGTCTCATAATAGATCATAGATTCATAGCTCAAAACATGCTTAAACAATCACATTTTATGAAATCCAACATAGTTTATATTCAAATTTCGTAATAGAAGATACCCATAAATAATCAACTTGAAAACATGCAATTTACATGAAAAAGAAGGTTGGGCACCTTGGTTGAAAGGACCCAATGGTTGAAACCCACATACCTCAACTTTGGAGATTTCCTTAATGAAGATTTGAATGAGAACTTGAAGCTTGAATGAATTCCTTAAGATCCGGAAGTGAGCTTGGGACACTTGAAATGGGGTAAAAAATTTGGCTGTGTATTTGAGAGGGTTTTGGGGAATATCTTGAATGATATGGGATTGAAAAATGACTAAGTATATGTGTTTGTATGCATAGGAAGACTTAGGCCCAAGACCCCAAGGCTTTGGATCGAAATAAGAAAACTGGCAGCAAAATACACAGCTTCGCATCACAGAGCCTATGCGGACTGCCACTGGTTTGCGCAAACTTGGGAAAATCAAAATTTTCTACGGTTGCTCTCAAATTAGAGTTAGACATATTTTCCACTCAATTTTGCCCCCTAACCTAGAATATGAAGTCAGATTTTTGATATCACACATGAATTTTGTGATATAAGAAAATCACGATTATGGACATTTCTGAAGCACATTTTCAGACACTCTTTTTTAGTGGTGGAGCATCTTAATATCTCCCCCTTGGAAGCATTCGTTCCCGAATGTCAAAGAAGCATACGTAAGCAAAGTAATCATAAGGAATCAACCCCAACAAGAATGTAACAATGCACTTAAACACCATTTTCAAAAATCTCAACAGAAGTGTCAAAATCACCGTGAACTTGTCAGTATACACATGAATGCATGCCAATGTCATAAAGATTGATACATAAGACTTGAAATCACATAGGGGACTTGAATTAATACCTTAGGCTTGAGTGGAATGGAAGAGATAGGGGTATCGCTTTTGCATGTCCGCCTCGGCTTCCCATGTAGCACTTTCAACTTGTTGGTTTCTCCAAAGAACCTTGACTGAAGCAACATCCTTATTCCTCAACCTCTTCACTTGTCTACCCAAATTTTCTACTAAGACCTCTTTATAAGTCAAATTGTCTTCAACAACACCCAAAACATGAAGAGGTACAATAGCACTTGGGTCACCCACACACTTCCTCAACATAGACACATGGAAAACTAGATGAACCATATTCATATCATTGGGCAATTCCAACTCATAGGCTACCTTACCGATCCTCCTCAGTACTTTATAAAAATCCATAAATCGTGGACTCAATTTACCCTTTTTACCAAAACAAACCACATCCTTGATGGGTGAGACCTTCAAATAGACCCAATCACCAACCTTAAATTCAAGCTCCCTTCTCCTCATATCAGCATAGGACTTTTGTCGACTTTGGGCTATTTTCAACCTCTCTCTTATCAACCTTAGCCTCTCTATGGCCACCATAACCAAATCCAGGCCTAACAAAGCCATCTTCCCTGCCTCAAACCATCCAACCAGGGACCTACAATGTCTACCATAGAGACCCTCAAAAGGAGCCATACCAATGCTAGAATGATACCTATTGCTGTAATCAAACTTAATGAGTGGAAGATGATCATCCAAACTACCCTTAAACTCCAAAACACAAGCTCTAAGCATATCCTCAATATTTTAGATAGTTCTTCTGGCTTGGCCATCCGTTTGAGGGTGAAAGGCCGTACTAAGCTTTGCCTTGGTACCATGACCTCTTTGGAAGGACCTCCAAAAGTGAGAAGTGAATTGAGCACTACAATCCGATATAATAGACAAAGGCACCCCATGCAATCTAACCAACTCATGAATATACAGTCTAGCATAATCTTCGGCACCATAAGTAGTCTTAACCAACAGGAAATGAGCCGACTTTGTCATTCTATCAACCACAACCCAAATGGAGTCAAAATTTCTTCTAGTCTTAGGCAACCCAACCACAAAATTCTTGTTAATTTCTTCCCACTTCTAATTAGGAATCTCTATATCTTGGGCTAGGCCATCCGGCCTTTGATGTTCGGCTTTGACTTGTTGGAAATTATGACAACTGGATACAAACTTAGCAATATCTCTCTTTATGCCACCCTACCAAAATGCTTCCCTTAAATCTCTATACATCTTGGTAGAACCAGGTGAATAAAATAGGAAGAATTATGAGCCTCATCTAAAATCTAATCTTTCAAGTCACCCTCACTTGGAACACACAACTTACCTTGGTACCTAAGGGCACCATTTCCCCCTTGGGAGAAAACCTCCATCTTGCCATCTCTTACCAAGGCCTTCAATTCTAACAATGAGGGATCAAGATCTTGCTTTGCCTTCACCTCCTTAATCAATGAAGATTTTGAGCTATCAACAACCACAATACCACCATTATCAACCTCCTCCAACCTAACTCCCTATATAGCCAACCGTTGAACCTCCCTAGCCACTTCTTTGTCCCACCATTAACATATGTGAGCTACCCATAGACACCTTATTCAAAGCATCGGCCACAACATTAGCCTTACTGGGGTAATAATGTACACTCATATCATAATCTTTAAGAAGCTCTAACCACATTCTTTGTCTCAAGTTGATATCTTTTTGGGTGAACACATATTGGAGACTCTTATGATCGGTGAACATATAAACATGAACCTCATATAAGTAATGATGCCAAATTTTCAAAGTAAATACCATAGCGGCCAATTCAAGATCATGGGTAGGATAATTCTTTTCCTGCACCTTAAGTTGTCTAGAGGCATAAGCTATCCCCTTACCGTTTTGTATCGAAAAACACAACCCAAACCAATTTGTAAGGCATCACAATGCACAACAAACCCCTCCAAACCTTCTGGTAGAGACAAGATAGGAGTGGAGACAAGCTTATCCTTCAAAGTTTGGAAACCCTTTTCACACTCATCAGTCCACACAAACGTTGCCTTTTTTGGGTCAACTTAGTCATGGGAGAAGCAATAGAAGAGAACCCATTCAAAAACCTCCGATAATAGCCCGCTAAGCCCAAGAAACCTCTAATGTCCAATGTGTCAAAGGTGTAGGCCAATTTCTAATTACCTCCATCTTCTTAGGATCCATCTTAATACCATCACCTGACACCACATGACCTAGGAAGGCAACCTCTTTCGACCAAAACTCACACTTCTCATATTTGGCATACAACTTCTCCTCCCTCAAGATTTGTAATACCACCCTCAAGTGATCCACATGCTCCCCCTCACTATGGAAATAGATCAAGATTTCATTCATAAATACCACTACAAACAAATCAAGGTAGGGTTTAAAGACCCTATCCATAAGATCCATAAAGATAGCCGATACGTTTGTCAACCCAAAAGACATAACCACGAATTCATAGTGCCCATATCTAGTCCGGAAGGCCGTCTTGGGAATGTAACACTCCCTTAGCTTTACTTGGTGATACCTGGACTGAAGATCAATCTTAGAGAAGTGACTAGCCCCTTGATGTTGGTCAAAAAGATCATCAATCCTTGATAGAGGGTACTTATTCTTGATGGTGACTCTACTAAGTTGCCGATAATCAATACACATTCTAAGAGAGCCATTCTTCTTCTTCACAAACAACACCGATGCACCCCAAGGTGATTGGCTAGGACTAATAAAACACTTCTCCAATAAGTCCCGTCATTGCTATTTCAACTCTGTCAACTCAGCCGGGGCCATAGGGTAAGAGGGAATAGAAATGGTTTGAGTATTGGGAAGGAGGTCTATGCCAAATCTATTTCCCTTTAGGGAGGAATACCAGGAAGCTCATTAGGAAAGACATCAAGGAACTCATTCACTACTAGGACCGACTCTATAGGAATGATTTTAGACTCAACATCCCTAACCCTCACAAGATGATAGAGACACCACTTAGAAATCAACTTTTGGGCTTTAATGCATGAAATAAACCTACCCTTGACCACCACATCATGACTCTGCCACTCAAGGATTGGTTCATTAGGGAATTTGAATTTGACCCTACGGTTTCTACAATCAATAGAGGCATAATATATGTGCAACCAATCCATCCCAAGAATGATATCAAAATCCACCGTATCCAACTCAACAAAATAACAAGGGAACATTTTATGCAAAATGGAAATGGGACAATTTCTATAGACCCTTCTAGCAACAACGAAAGTACCAATGGGAGTAGACACCTTATAAGGCTCATATAATATTCATGTTCAACATGAAAATTTTTGGAAACAAAAGGAGTAACAAAAGAAAGAGTGGCACCCAGGTCTATCAATACATACACATCAAAATCAAAGACTTTTAACATACCGGTGACGACATCGAGCACCTTATCAACCCCTTGCCTCTCTTGAAGAGCATAGAACTGATTGTTCCTTAGGGCACCACATTGTTGACCTCCTCTTCTATAGGAACCATATTCGCACCTCGACCTTGTGGACGACCATCTCTACCCTTATGTTGTACACATGGATAATCAATCACCTTATGACCTACTTTACCACACCCATAACAAGCATTGGTATCCTTCAAACATGGGCCATCATGGCCTCTACCACATCTTGGGCACCTGAAATTAGGCGCCATACCACCACCACCTTGGACTCTTGGGCTGTTATTAGCAAACCTTCTAGTAGGAGCATTAGAAAAACCTTGGCCTTGATGGAACAAGCCACCCTTGGGACTTTGGAATCTACCTACCCTTAACACGGGCCCTCTTGGCCTCGTTACCCCTTTTCTTTCTCAACTTTTCCCCCTCCAATTGTTCAGCATAAGTCATTAGGCACGACATTCTTCATTTATCAAGTCGGACACACCCATCACAAACTTGTTCATCCTACACCTTGGCTCGACCACCAATTGTAGAGCATATATGGAGAGTTGGTTGAACTTTAAGGCATACTCCCTCACGACGTTTTTGCTTCAAATTCACGAATTACATCATTTTGGCCTCCCTTAGCTCAAAAGGGAAGAAACGATTGAGAAATGCCGCTTAAACTCCTTCAAAAGGATCACATTATTGTTCCCCTTCTCCTCCTTCCATTTAGTAAACCATATTTGGGCTACCCCCTTGAGTTGATAGGCCGCCAACTCCACTTTCTCTTCCAATCTAAAACCCATGATGGATAACACTTTGTACACCTCATCAATAAATTCTTGAGGGTCCTAATCCACTTTAGACCCATGGAACTCTGGTGGGTTCATCCTTATGACCTTACCTTAGATGCCGAAGTAGGAGCATGTGGGACTTGGGCCCCTTGGTTGATTTGATTAGTCATAGCTTGTGCTAACATGTCAATAGCATCCTTGAAGTCTTCATGAGCTAGTTGTTCTTCGGGTGTATGAGCTCTTCTTCGTCCTGGGATAGGCATGATCTAGCATAGCAAAGAACATTCATTAGGGAAAAGCCTTACCTTAACTTATATAGTATGACATAGATCAAGAAGAAGGGAAACATTTCCTAAAATGCCTCATAGCCTCTTACTTATAGTTGTGGTGCACTTCACAACCATAAATAAGACTTTAATCGACGCAGTGTGTTGGATGCTGAGGACCATTAACAACCTAGTGCTCTAACACCAAGTTTTTCATGACCCAAGCCTACGTCCTAGATGTGACACGACAAATAGGAACCCAAAAGGGACCTCAACAAGCCTCTTAGCATATCATTTACACATCCTTGGTCACGGAAGCAATTTAATAACAATAAGAGAATAGAAATAAGGATAGAGAGACTAAAGGAAATCTTTAATAGTATAGATAACCAAAAGAGTCTTAAGCATAATTACATGACTTTTCCAACAACACCTCTAGCATAGATTGGGCGAGGGCCAAGACATTTTCTGGGCTCACCCTTTTGATATCAAAGTGCAACATAAGGAAAGAGTAAAACAAAGAGTTAAAAAATAGGTCCCTGAACTTGAGGACTCACCAATAGCTTATATTCACAATAGTTAAGTAGCCATGGGGAGGATGATCATGAGCGGCTCCGATTCCTATATAGTAACATCATGGACGAATAAAGTATGCATTAATATGTTTGAATGTACTAGCTATGTAGGATGCAATGCAACAAGAGATAGATAACTTAATCAAAATGCATAATCATAAGCAAGAAATAGTATATTATCAACATGTCATGCATGATCAATGTTTGAAGTAAAAAATCTTATATAGAACATAATACATGTGTAGGAAGAGACCATCATCATAGATCAAGCAACTAGTACTTGGAATCTAAGGCATACCACACCCTTGGAAGGCGATTGAGATATCTACCCCTCAATTGGTAGATGGGCATAGCACCCCCATCAAAGTTATCAAGGTATATACCTCTTAACATGGTAGATAGGCCCAACACTCCCCATCATAGTGTTTAAGGTATATACCCCTTATTGATAGATGGACATAGCACCCTCCATCATAGTGGTTGAGGCATAGCACCCCCTTAACAAGGTGTGGTCAACTTGCAACACTCTAGGTACTTTTCATTAAGTCAACACATAAATACATTACTTTCATCATCATAAAGTCACTTGACTCGTAGGCCATGCAATAGATCATTAATAACTCAAGAACCCTAAATCGGACATTTTATCAAACACTTGGTGGGTGTGTAATGCTATTTAAAATCATGCAATTCAAGAATGAAATCATGTGAGAAAACTTAATGTAAATCAACCCACCAACACTTAATAAAACCATCGTATAATATACATTGAAACCCTTTATCAAATGTCATAATAGATCATAGATTCATAGCTCAAAACATGCTTAAACAATCACATCTTATGAAAACCCAACATAGTTTATATTTAAATTTCATAATAGAAGATACCTATAAATAATTAACTTGAAAACATGTAATTTACATGAAAAAGAAGGTTAGGCACCATGGGTGAAAGGACCCAATGGTTGAAACCCACATACCTTAACTTTAAAGATTTCCTTGATGAAGATTTGAATGAGAACTTGGAGCTTGAATGAATTCCTTAAGATCCAAAAGTGAGTTTGGGACACTTGAACTGGGGTGAAAAATTTGGCTAAGTGTTTGAGAGGGTTTTGGAGAATGTCTTGAATGATATTGGTTTGAAAAGTGACTAAGCATATGTGTTTATGCATAGGAAGACTTAGGACCAAGACCCCAAGGCCTTGGATTGAAATAAGAAAACTGGCAGCAAAATACACTGCTCCGTGACAGCTCCATGTCACAGACTATCACTATTTTGCGAAAACTTGGGAAAATCAAATTTTGCTAAGGTTGCTCTAAAATTGGGGTTAGACCCATTTTCCACTCAATTTTCCCCTGATCAAGAATATAAAGTCAAAATTTTGATATCACATATAGATTTTATGATATAAGAAAATTACGATAATGGGTATTTCCGAGGCACATTATCGAGCATTTTGCTTTTTAGGCATTTCAGATAAAATGCCAAGTCAAGAATTCTTAAGTTACTTAAATATGTTACAAGTCAAGTGATTTCATGATGAATATGAGCTATCAAGTATGTTATGAATTCATGAAATCATCTATGATTATGCAAGCATGAAGTCAAGTCCTATTTTCAAGATTTTACCTCTTGTGAGCCATTCATGTTAAAGCAAGGGTTTATGTATGATTATGATCTATTCTCATGTTTCAAGTTGGGCTCACCATTAGAGGTCAAGTATGTTTAAGAGCTACTCATGTCATGATTGCATGTTTATTACAAGTTATTAACATTATAATTATTTCAAATATACCATGGGAATATTATACTTAGCACCAATGAATTGCATGTTAGCGTGGACTATCTTTAAAGGTCCATACTTCTTTCCTCAAACTATGTGCCAACATAGGATTATGTTATACCCTTGCTATACTAGTGGATCTATTTAGTGCACTATATCATGAAATCTACCGCGAAATAGGACGGGTTCCATTAGGGGGGGTTATTGATGATGGTCACGCTCCAATAAGAAAGCGATCGCTATCAATAATTAACCTAACCAAGGTTAGGATAAAATCCATAGGAAATATAGGGCTTGACTATAAAATTTCACTACTAATTATTCCTAGTATCTATAATTACAATCTCTAGATGGGGTGGGGGGGGGGTTGTTGTGATTCAAAGATAACATAAAATAAGCACTAATTAAAATTCGGGAAAACACTCAATTTTGGGGACAACTTGGGAAATTGTGTTTCCCATTGCTCACAGACTCAATTACCCCAGTTAACATAACTATGATCGGTGAATCACATGCAGGATGGTAACTTAGGTTCTTTCAGCCCTCTTGTGAAGGTGAAGGTTGAATTTCACCATGGCGCTTGGTCAGCTACCATGGCGTGCCCACTAACCATTACCTATTGTCCTAGTCAACCTCCCCTTGGCCAGGTTTGGTCGATTAGATGGAAAAACATCAACTGAATCCTTTCATCTACTTCCCTTTTTCTATTCGTCACTACCTTGGTCCAGATTGTGATAGTAGGCAGGGTTTTGTGTTGGCCACCACCAAACAATATTAATCATGAGGGGAAATAAACAATACATGCAAAACACCAATCATAGACATGCACAAACCCTAGGTCATCTCAAGTCAACTACCCATGGTTCCCACAACCCCAAGTTGTAGGTGTTTAGCTACTCAGTGCTAAGATAAAAAACACAAAAATGCATATAATAGACATAGTTGAGAGTTTCATCAATAACAATGAAGGAAATAGGCACCACAAGTTGCAAACCCACAAGCTTGATTGATCAACAGTGAGTACAAAGCAAGATTTGCAATCCCCAAAATGGGTTTCCTAAAGAGAATAATAATCTACTCTAACAAACTAAGAAAAGCTTCAAAATGTAGTGGATAAATGTCTATTATTCGAACTCCCTTCAAAAACCTAACTTAAACTATTTATAGAATTTACAAAATAACCCTAGGAATTATGCCAAAAAGACAGTTGACATCTGATAAATTTTGCAGTTGATGACTTATAGGTTGACCTACGAGTCATGGTCGAGGTCTCGTATCAACTTATTGGCATCTTGGACCGAACTTGTACAACCCATAGGTACGAGTCTTTACTCGAGCTATGACTCGTATGTTGGTCTCATAGTCTTGGTCTTCAGTTTTTGGTACAAAAATTTATCTCTCTGAGTCTTGTTATGAGTCCACCTATACGAGTTGTAGTGTATCTTATGACTCGTAGGGGTGATCTTCACTTGGAAGATTTTTTATTTTTGGTCTTTGATTCCTACTACGACACAACCTATGACATGTAGGAAGGCTCGTACAACCTATGCTTCAGCAAAATCTGTAACTTATCTTCAAAATCATGGAAACCTTACTTTTCTGCAAGATTACCACAAAAACACATCAAAACACTAAAAAGTCACTTTAAGAACTTACAAAATCTCTTGTTTTAGGCACCAAATGTGCTGTAATTTGATAGCACTCAGTTACTTCTCTGAAATGGGATGGGATCCTGTAAGGCAAGTATGGTTTACCTTTGCAAGTAGACCACCTCTTTACGGATGAGGGGTAATCATCGAGATTCCAAGTTGTAGCACGCTTGATCTTATTCTTTTTCAGTTGAGGTCTCTTCCCATATATATATCATGTTCTATGCAAGTTGAATGATTTATAAACATATTTTACTTGAAGCATTGATCATGCATTCCATGTTGAGATTATACTACCTATTGACTATGATTATGCATTTTGACTATATCGGCTTATGTCTTGTTGCATTACATCCTACATACTTAGTACATTCAAATGTACTAATGCATACTTTTGCCTACATGATATCACCATGTAGGAACTAGAGCTCCTCTTGATCATCCTCCACGTGGTTAGTGAGATTATTCAAAAACAAGCTTGGTGAGTCCTCAAGTTCGAAGACACTATTTACTTTCTCTTGCTATCTCTAAGACTTCTTTTTGTTGAACATTTGACATTATGAGGTTGAGCCCAGAAAGTGTCTTGGCCCCAGCTCCATTCTAAGTTTAGATGTGTTGTTAGAATATTATGATGTATTTATGCTATAAGATTGACTCTTTATGCTTTTATTATATCAAAGACTTCCCTTAGTTCCACTTCCTCTTTTTATTATCTCTTATTGTTGTTTACTTTGCTTCTACGACCAAGGATATGTGGTTAATATGCTAAGAGACTTGTTTGGGTCCCTTCGAGTTCCCATTCGCTGTGTCATGTCTAGGCCATAGACTTGCGTCGTGACATTTGGATACCTGTGATGCAGCTGTGACTTTTATGTTATTCTGAATACTTGTGATTGGCTAGTTTTGATATGCTGGTCTTTTGTTAGACATGATTCAGTACTATTTCCGTGATATATATGCCTAGATATGCTGTTGTTAGCTATTATACACTTGCTAAACTTACTTGATACTGAGTAACATGCTATATTCTGGAAAATGTTATTGTTGTGTTTTTGATTGGGCACTGTGGCCTTTGATATGAGATATGATAATGCTAAATCTTTGATGGGCTAGAGATGGGAATATGATTTGATTAGAAGGTCATATGCTATATCCTACAAGATTCATTGAGCTATTTGTGATAAGATAAATTATCGGTATGAATTAGTTCTCTAGTCTACTACCTTATTCTGGGGATCATCACATTACCGGTAGGTTGGTACATAGTAGCCTTGGTAAGTTATCTCTGTTATTAGCTGGGCTGCTATATGATTTTATATATGTGGCACATATCTAATTATCTATTTTCATTGGGCCTTAACTTAGACTTAAGCCAATGCTGCCCTAGAGTTGCTATACATAGAGCCACACAATTACGTATACCTTATAGGAGTGGGTGTCATGACCTGTCATAACATATATGTATTGGAGTAATTAACTACTGGTCGGATATGTCGGGCTTCCTGATACTAATGAATAGGCTATGCTGATATGCTTCTGGGTACTTGTTACTTATATTAGAATTATATCTTGTGAAAGGCTAAATCTAAGCCTATGTTTGTGACTGATACATATGATATGTCTATTTCATTACTTGTTTACCTATGTGGGTGTTCTAGTACGAGGGTTATGTGATATTGTGAGGCTTGTTTTTGGTCGTACTTCTAGCTATGGCTTGTGACTTTATGATTACGATCCCATTGTCATAGTGTATGTACTGTATTCCTGATTCTCTGGTAATTGAATTGTTACCTTAATAGGAAAATGTGTGTCATTCTTTACGTTAATTGGGTTATCATTATTGGTTGGGGTATTGTTGCATTATCAACTAGACTGCCTGGTCTTTTTCTCTGAGGATCTATTATAGTTGCTAGATAGCCTAGATATTGTTAGCCTGGTTACAATTATTCTAGATGCTTTCCATATATTCAGCTAGGATGAACTTGTTGACAGCAAGACATGATTCTATACTACTCTTGTTGAGACGTACATTTAGGTTGATTATTGTCTGCTTGTTAGAATGTCAAAATGCTATGAGACCTGTTGTATTCTACGAACTGATTCTTGTTATACTCCTGATTATGTGCAGAGGGTATTACCTATAGTCTAGTATAGGGTGCTGAGGTATTGCCTATAATCCAACACATGGTATAGTCTTCCATCTTGCACTCGTGGTTACGTGCTGAGGCTATCAACTATAGTCCAGCACAGGGTGTTGAAGGGATTGCCTATAGTTCAAAACCTAGAATGGATTGATCCTAGACCAAGTCACCTATCAAGTCATAGCCGCGATTCCAGACTCGAGTTCTATGTTCTTCTTTTGCCATCAGAGTTGGGACTCTGGTTCAAATTTGGTTGGGCAGTTGAGTTCTCTATTATCAATTATTGATCTGTATATCTACACCTCTACACCCTATGGTTGTGCATAGGTGTACCTTCTGGGCTTATGGAGGCCCAATAGACGTATAAGCATAGATACTTGGGTGTTACACCCACGTACAACACTATACCTCAGTTCGGGAGCAGTTATGATATGGTTCTGCTGGGAGTTTGACGGTTGGTTAAGTTGTCTGGGTCAATTGGTCCCTCCTATTTCCTCTTCGTTGGCTTTTCTAGGTTTTCCCAGTGGTCTCCACAGGCCACATATGTAGTTGACACTTGATCTTTGGGTTTTTCCAGTCGGCATCATTACATACTATGTTCGTTATCCAATTAGAGTTTCTGCGGTACTTTAGATATGCTTATTCCTTGACCTGCGTTCAGATTTTCTAGATTTACTATATTTTCTACATTTGGGTATTCAATATTACCATATTTCACTCAATCGGTCGGTGATGCCCACTGGGTTCCTGTTATTGGCACTCACCCCTACTTTCTGCATCTTTCCATGGTACAGGTCAAGGTATTAGTAGTTATTGTTGAGTTGGGGATTCGTGGACATTTTAGGAGACTTGGGTGAGTATCTCCAATTTCAAATATTTTTTAGTCTCCTATATTGACGACCGTATATTATACTCAAATATTAGCCTTGTACTCTATAGTTTTGGTTTGTATGTAAGGAGTTCTCCTGGCTATGTGTATTATTACTATTATATATATGAGTGTGTGTGCTTGAGTCTATAGTAAGTCTATGTACAGATGACTTCCAGGTTCTGGGTAGGCTGTGCTGGTGTTATGTGAATATAACCTATTTTACCATGTTAGTAATCCAGGATAGGTACCTTGGGTTAGGATTTGTCTTGCCTATAGGTGGGATCTAACTGGTGCCATCATGACTTGAAAATTCAGGATATGACAAGGTGGTATCTAAGCTTTAGGTTCACTGGTCTCATCTGTACAAAGCTACTATCTAGTAGAGTCTTCTGGATGGGTGTGGAGATATTTGTGACTTATCTTCAAGAGGCTGCAGGATGCTTAGAAAAATCTTTATGTTATTGATACCTTTCGGGTGATGTTTTCAATCCATCGATTTACAAAAATCTGAATGGTTCGTTCTTTCACAGATATGCCAGGTGGAGGTCAGACTCCAGGCAAGGGCAAGGTTACATCGTCGATCCTGGAGAGGAAGTAGCCACTAGAGCCGTTGAGTAGAGATAGGATACCCCAACTCTTCCACAACCAGAGGCACCAATTCCCTTATAGGTCCTAGCCGCTTTTGTGATTACACCAGAGGCACGTGCGACTCTCAGATAGTTGATAGCTGCACATTGGGACAATCAGACAGGTCTAGTTCCTCCAACACAGGTTCTAACAGGGTATGCCCATTCTAAGGAGTAGTTTAGTCATGAGGCCCGGGGTGCAATAACATGCAAGTGCGGCGTGATAGAGTTCCTAGCATATGCAAATTTAGATTCAGGAAATCGAACAGTAGACTACCACGAGATTTTAAACAGGGCCATCGTATACAACCAGTCAGAGCACTAGGGTCTCAGGGGTAGGCTATATGACTGCTATAGTTGGCGTAGTAGAGCTCGAGCTTTCCTAAAATGTCATGGTTGTAGAGAATTAGACCACTGGGCTATAGATTGCTCATAGTATAGAGAAACATATTTAGCTTAATGAGATATTGGATAAGCTTCCTCACCAACCATCAGGGCTAAAGGGTCATACCTGTGTCATAGAGATGACTGATATAAGCACAAAGAGGATCAATAGGGTTCTTGGAAAGATTGGTAGGGCCTCAAGGGTATTGTGGGAGGCAGCGGAGGGTAGAGGTGACACCAGAGATGGGGGCAATCTGGGCTATACTCACACTAAACCTATTTGGTCAAAGGATGAGATGACAGATGAGTCCACCTACAGGTATTACGATTTTCTGCTAGTAGCCAACTTCAGCATTATTTGATTTGGATTCTACACTATTATATATATTGCTTATTTTGTCTCTTACTTGAGTAGGGGTTCTGAGACCCTTTTATCATGGGTTATGCATTGACATAGTGAGGGATTTCTTTTTATTTGTGGGGATCAGGTGTGGTGACTTCAGGATTGTGATATTCGGGCAGGGATGACATTATCAGATGGGCTTAGTTTTGCTATTATCTAGGGCGTGGATCAATCAGCTTCTTATCCTATTACCATAGATGATTAAGCTCAGATTGTTACCTTGGCTATACTTGATGTGTATCCAGTAGCATGGTAGAGGTTCATTGGTTATGCATTGGTTGGTATTCTTCCACATATGTAGGTTTATAAATTGGAATGAAAGAATGTTTAGTATACTTGTCCATGCTCATGATATGATAGTTGAGGCCCTATTATGGGACACGGTTCCTGTAGTTGTGAGCCCTTAGATATGTCCCTACCGATTGTCAGGTTATCACCACAAAGAGGGGTTTGATTATACCATAAGGAGGTTGAATTATCATTGGTTGAGGATTTGGGCAGAATATATTTCAGAGATTGCACCCCGACATGTTATGGCCATTGTGAGTGGCTGATTATGTCAGTTGGGCTGACTACTGCCCTATTGTAGCATGGATTCAATGAATTATAAGTATCAATTGCATTTGTTATGGTAACTCGTGGATGACCCTACTTGCTAAGGGTTGATTTGTTAAGTATTACAAGGCTATGGTTGATATGCTAAATGTTAGAACTGCTAGATCTTTTTCGGTTGAGGCGACATATGCCAGGTAGAGAAAGATGCCCATAGAGACAGAAGGAAGCTAAGAGTGGTATCTCAGAATAAATTGTCTCTCAGAATAAAGTCTTCATAGTGATTTTATATATTTGAGTATAGCATAACAATAGAGTTTAAGGTATTTGTCAGGACCCAAGCCTAGGGCCTGGATGTGACACGGCGAATGTGGAACCCGAAGGAATCCCAGACAAGCCTATTATCTTATCATCACACATCATTGGTCGTGGAAGCATTTAAATGATATACAGAAGTAGAAATAGGGAAATGGTACTAAGGGAAAAAACTTGCATAATATCATAATCAAGAGACAAAAGAGTCAAAGCTCATATTATAGATACATAGCTTGTCCAACAACACCTCTACCACATAGATCGGGGGCCAAGACAAAGCAACCAGGATCACTCTCATATCTAAAGTAAACAATAAAGAAGAGTGTCACAATACATAATAAGAAAAACTTAGACTAAGGTCCCCGAAGTGGAGAACTACCAACTAGCTTAAGTAGTACCGAACTAACCACGTGGAGAAGGAGGATGATCAACTTATGCACCGGCTTCTACATGGTGATATCATATAAGAAAGAATATGCATTATTACGATTGAATGTACTAAGTATATAGGATTCAATGCAAAACAGATAAGTGTCACGCCCAAAATCCCATTAAGGTGGACTAGCACCCGTTGCCGATAAGGCCTGGGAGAACCAACCTGTATCTATGTGCTTTCTACACATATTATAAGAGATTTCTATATTCAACCTGCCTAACAAGCCAAAAGGAAATGCATATGCTAGGCCGTTAGGGCCACATTGTCTAGAGTATGAGACATGACCACACTTTAATTCACATAGTCTACAAAGTCACTAGATAAGGAAAAGTGTCTAATAAGGGTCAGGATAGGCTCTGCCTCGACTAACTATACAATACAAAAATATAAGCTCTAGACACACAAAGTTCTGAAGCAACCTGAAGCTTGGTAACAATAGTTGGATATCCTATACTCCTACTAGGGAGATCTACTTGCACCTGTACCTGCAACATGAAATGCAGGTCCCTCCTATGGGACGTCAGTACAAGATAATGTACTGAATGTGTAAGATAGGAAATACAATATATGAAGTAACAACTCAAATGAAACTACACACTGGTGCAGAATAGGAGACCACCCTTAGTTATATTATGGGATCATGTAATTTATGTTTTTTTATTACTTTACCTTTACTATATAGTCTTTGCACTGCATGTAATACAAATGACCAGCTGATTAGTGGTAATCTATATTGGGATCGGCCCTGGCTAGGCTTTTCCTTTCACCCCTTGGGCTATCTTCCGTGATAGGATCAATCCTGGCTAGGTGATTCTTCCACCCCTCGGGTTACCACCCATCAATAAATAATATACTTTACCTTTCAATTACCTTTGAGATGATTCTTTTGGTGGTCACAATATTGGA
>JAOTQR010000097.1:11536745-11562731 GCA_025774065.1 Solanum ossicruentum | reverse complement strand
ATATACTTAAGTTCAAATTACACGACATCCACAACAAATTTTCCCAATTGGATAGTTATCCTTAATTTAAAGAAATACGGGGTCTAACAGTCATTATTCATGAATTATAATCTAACCAACCCAAGTTTCTTCATCTATTCATGAGCCTCTAATAAAATCTTAAATCATAACCTAGGGTTTCAAGAAGATGAATTTAAGAATCCCAAGAAATTATTTTTTGATTCTTTTTTTTCAAGAATGTAGGATTCTTCATCAAGAACTCTAAAGATTCGAAGTCAAGAACTCAAGAATCAAAGAGATTTCCTTTAACCAACATCCTTCTAAGTTCTTTCACTTTGAAAGAACTACCAAGATCGAGAATTTTCTCCAAGCAAGCTAGTACTCATCAAATTTCGATGGTAATATCCACTTTTCAGGTATGTAAGGCTACCCATAGCATTGGACTGAGTTCATCCATGTGCCCCACATGTTTATTCTCCAAAATTGAGTTCAAATAGTGTTTTACCCTAATTCGTGAATTCTAAATGAGTTAATTCCTCTTCCATTGAGTTAGATATATTTATGCACTGAGATTATAATTATTATTATATCTTATATTGTTAGAATTTTCGTTCGTGGATACTTTCCCACGAACCATAAGGAAGTTGATGATCATGACTTTCCTATAAATTCTTTAATATTGAGATTGATGATTTTTCATGCATTAAACAAGTATTTTGAATAAAGGTTTTACATGTTTAAGTAAAGATGATGACTATTCTATGCATTGATAAAAGAGTAATTTAAACTAATATCATATATGTATTTTATTGAGTACAAAGTGTTACATGTTGGAGAATATGTTTTGATGAGATGATGCATGATTTAATGAGTTTTTGAAGAAAAACATGAGATTTACTAAAATCTTCTACTAAATTAGGGTCTTAAATTGAGATACTACTTTTAATTGTTAAACTAGTTAAACCCCAAAGTTACTAAATTTATGAATCTTGATATCTTGTTTTAAACTCGAGTAAAGTATTAGTATAAGTATTTTATGAATTGTGAAGCATGAAGCCTATGATTTTAGACAGTTTTGAGAAAAGTTAAGGGAATGTTAAGTTGGGTTAAGTTCCAAAGAGAAGAAAGTAATACTTTGAGCAAGAATATTATTTTAAGTATGAGCATATAATTAATAATTTTGGGAGTAGTATTGAGCACCGGTATGAGTGAGAGCAATAATAACAACTTGAACTCATAAGTATATAGCCAGCATAGGATAGGATTGTACCAAGGTACAACTCCTCACTTGCCATTGAGATGACCCAGTTTTGGATGGATCCACTCCCCTAGTTTTCGTTCCTTACCCGGGCAAAGTATAGGATGGCTCTGGCAGCGTGGGCAAGACGTTGTATCATCATGAAGCTCATAGTGATGGGTATCAGTTAGAGAAACTCCCCAAGAAGTAAAGTGTATTATTTTACACACTAAGATTTATTATTTCTTTATTAAAGTATTTCTTTTTATTATGTTACATATTTAATTGAGTTGAGGCATTTGCAGAGCTAAGCATTTGAGTATAATAATTCTTATATATTTTGTTGTGCTCATTAATGCATTAAAGTCAGTATTTCTTTATATTAAGTTGCACTTTTAAACAAGTTCAAAAACACATCGTTCCATGATGCAGACAGGTTTTAGAGATCCTCAGCAAGCACTTTGTTGAAGATCTATTCATTCACAAACAGCGGTGAGACCTCCTTCCTTTCGGAGGAACCCTTTTATTTTAGTTCATTCTTTTTTCTTATTGTCTTGAGGTAGCCTTGAACATGTCATGGCACATTCTTATAAGTTGACAGAGGCTTCATAGACTGATTTAGATAGAGAATAATAGAGTTTGTCTTACTTTCAGAGTCAGTCTTACTTTCAGAGTCAATTTTGAAAAACTATTATTATTTATTTCAATTGAAATATTGAGTTATTCTAATACAAGATATAAATTGTTTTACATGAGAATTTGTATGCCCACTTGATTACTTTGTTTTATTTTATTAAATCTTCCACTAATTGAATAAGTGAATTGAGCTACGTGGTTCGCCTGGGAACCATCAATAGTTTTTGAGTGTCAGCCATGTCCAGGGTATAGGCTCAGAGCGTGACAATTATATTTTAACAAAAAATATATCTAAATTTGCAAAATGATTTATGTCACCTGATCCCTTATTAGAAGTCCATCACCAAATTAATAGACTATAAAGCTAAATATGTTATTAAACTTTGAAAAAGATTCATCTACGCTATCGTTTGATCGTTGAGCTCAATCATGTTATTATCGTTAGAGTCCATTCATATAATTATTTTTCTAGGGAAAAACTAAACTCATGTTTCTTTGAAGCAAACTATTTATACTCATATACCCCCTTACATTTATGTACCCCTAATTTGCACGCTGACGTCAGTGCCCACCCTATATACTATCGATATGGTATTAATATACCGACAGAGTATCGCAGAGGATTAAACTCAGTCCTTTATGATATCGATATAATATCAATATACTAATGGAGTATCGCAAAGAATATATTTTCTATTAATTTAGAGTTTAATAAATAAGATTGTGACTTTAATAATTTTTCATTAATCGTTTCTTATTTATTTCTTTAAAAAAGAGTCATAAACTATATGATACCAATAGGATATTAATATATTAATGGAGTATCAAAGAGGATTAGGCTTAGTCTTATATGGCACTGATATGGTATCAATATATCGATGAAGTTTTATAAAGAATATATTTTCTATAGATTTAGAGTTTAATAAAAATAAGATTATGACTTTAATAATATTCTCTTATTTATTTCTTAAAAAAAAGTCTGATCCTATATGATACCGATAGAATATCAATATAACGAAGGAGTATCTCAGAGGATTAAGATTGGCTCTATATGATACCGATACAGTATCACTATATCAACAGAGCATCAGAAGGATTTTGTTTTTTTTACTAATTTAGAGTTTTATAATTTTCTTTTAATTGTTTCTTATTTATGTGTAACTATATGACCCAACACTGTGAAGTATTTTCCGCTCTTGGGCGTAGCGCATCATGGATTTATCCCTTTGGGCTCACCGCAAAAGGCGCCTCATAGTATATGGCTCAGTCCTTTACACATATACCCAGCATCTCTCCTGTGTTTTATCAATGTGGGACATCTCATCTCAAGATGGGTTATTACATACACCCTCTCTATGGACTCAACGTCCTCGTAGAGGTTTGCCCCACCGCATGGGATTCGCCTAGACTCGGCACTGAGGTTTGCCCCGGCTTTCCGGGATTTTCCTAAACTCAGCTCTAGCCCCACATCAACAAGGCTGACACAGGAGTGACTCTGATACCATTTGTAACGACCTGGCCCAACACTGTGAAGTATTTTCCGCTCTTGGGTCTAGCCTATCACAGATTTATCCCTTTGGGCTCACCCCAAAAGGCGCCTCACAGTATATAGTTCTTTACTTATATATCCAACATCTCTCTTGTGTTTTGTCGATGTGGGACATCTCATCTCAAGATAGGTTTTTACATTATGTGTTAAAAAGAAGAGTCAAATCGTATATGATACTGACAGAGTATCAATATATCAATAGGGTATCAAAATACCAACAGAGTATGACAAAAGATTATTTCATAATAGTTATGTTGATGTCATTGGCGAAATAAAAAATGAAAAAGTGGGATAAGAAGGTAAATAGTTTGGGTTATGGATTCATTAAGAGTAAATAGTTTGGGTTAGTTCCAATTTGAGTAAATAGTGTTATAGTTGAATATATTTTGTGTAACTTTTCTTATTTTCTAATGGACAGATTTGATGTCTTGCATTTCTATGTTGCTTTTTATTAGAGGCCCACTTCACCAAAATTAAATCAATTTTAATGAGCAAGTTACACAGAGTAACACTAAACTTAAAAAATTACAAAAAAAAAAAAAAATAGTCCTTGTTGTATATGTATGCATAGTCAGTGTTTATTTATGTATCATAATATGTATTTAGGGTATAGATCATGTATAAGTAAACTACATTGTATAGTAGTATCTACTCTCTATAAATTTTTACAAACTATATTGTATAGTCATGCATAATTTTGCTGATTTTGGACTATTTTTTATGTAAATAAAAAGAGTAGTTTAATATTTTCAACATAATTTTGTTTTTAAATTTTTTATATTAGATATTTTTATTAACAAAGTAATTGATAGTCAAAATTTTTATTAAGTATTTACATAGAATAATCCTAAGTAATTCTAATCCAAAAGCGAATCTAGAAACTAAATTATAAAAAAATAAATAATAAATTAGGAACAATAGTGAAAAGATGATTTTGTCTAAAGTAAAAAAGTATTACCTTACTTGAGATATTATTTTACCTGAATAGATGACACTTGTAAATAGAGTGAGATGTCATTCACAAAATAAAAGAAATTTTTAAATAGCGAAAAAATTTATTAGATTCAATTGACTAAACTTAGGGCATAATATAAACTGAAATAAGCAAGTTAAGCTGTCATAATAATTAATATTATTTTCACACTAATTAAATTAGCATAACAATTAATATTAAGTATTTTCTATATAATCGATAAGAGAAGTCTTTTCTCTTTACTATTATATGTTAAATGGACCAAAAAGATAAAATGAGCAGAAATTTGTATATATCAAAGGAAATAAGCATGTGGAAAACAAGACAGGAATTCTCTATAATTACACCGTGGAACAATTGAAGCAATGTGGCACAACTTGGTAGCACATTTGTTTTGGTAAAGGAGGAAAATTCAAGATTTTAACGTCTAGAGAAGAACAAACAAAAAGAGAAGAGAAAAAAGATTATTTTCTTCAAATTCAAAAAGTAAAAAAGAAAGTGAAACAATATGAAATAAAGAACGTGAGTGTGTAATATAAGTAAACCTTGAGAATCAAATTGAAGTTCGAAAAAAGTGTAAAATATGATTCATCACTACTTAGCACAAATCAATGAATAGGATGAATGAATAAATTAAAGCGAGAAAAAATTTGATTGCAATTCTAAAATAAAGATACTACAAGCCAAATTGTTGATTGTTAATGATTTATAAATCAAAAGTTGAAATTGAAGTGTTTATATAGAAGTAGAAAAGTTATCAATCAAAAAGGATAGGAAATAATATTTTATCATATTTAGGAAGAAATCTTTCATTATATAATTAGGATTCATGATGAAATTAGAAGAACTCTTACTGAAATAGTAGAGTTATAAAGGTAAGGGAAAAAATTGACAAACTAATTAGTTATGGTAAAAAAAAAAGGTTGACAAACCAATTAATGGTAAAAAAAAAAATACTTTTTTTTAATATAAGAGAATAATTACGGAAAATTAAATTACCTTTAATTTAATGAATTCTTTGACATGAATTTCTCAAATCTTCTTTTTAACTTTTTTTTTGTGTGTGTGTGTGTGTGTGTATGTGTGCCTATTTTTATGAGAGATGGCCTTTCAAACCCTTTTTTGCTTATTATATGGAAAGTTTTTTATTTTTTAGATCAAGTCTATTCTAGTTAGAAAAAGATTCTCCATATATAAATTTAATTATAATAAAGAAATATGGGCATACGCAAGAGGAATGCAGGAAACTGAAACCAACCAAGGGAAAGGAAGTAGTAGTCACAGAAACTAGTAATGAAGGAAAGGAACCAGAAAAAGGAAAGGACAAAGAGATAGTAAATAGAAGACTTGGAGGGTATCAGAAAAGGATCAAACAAGTGCAAGAATACCACCCCATCAAGATAACAAGTACTTTTGAACAATAACTAAGTAATGTGGGGGACCAGGATGAAGTTAATTCAAAGGAAAAGGAAACTGATGCTGAACTAATCCCTTTGGTGAATGGCTAATCATTTATGCTAGAACGTAAGAGGCCTAAATGGCCTTAGTAAGCAGAGTGAAGTTGCATTCCTCTGTGATAAACGAAAACTAAATTTTGTAGGACTGGTAAAGACAAAAATAAAATAGAAAAGTATAGATAGGGTTCGTCAATCCATGTTTGATGGTTGAAAATATTACTATAACCATAACTCTCATTATAATGGGAGGATATTGGTGGTATGGAGGGAAGATATAAATGAGGTGAAGGTGGAAGTGAATCAGATCAAGCAATAACATGTTTAGTGAACTACAAGTTGTTGATGAAAGAGTTTTACTATTCTTATGTTTATGCTCAGAATGTGTCACGATCCAAAAATTTGGCGTGATGGCAATTGTTCAATCCCACCAGAACAAGTCAACCTTAACTCAAAAGAGATAATAAATATAACGCGGAAGCATTTTTAACTAAAATAAATAACTAAAATAGAGAATTTTCATAAACTTAAATTCCACCCAAGGATTGGTTCTCACGCACACAAGCCTCTAGAAATACAGAAAATCAAAGAAATACTAGTCCAAACTATTCTTCTTCTCAAATAGAACAAGTACAGAAGAAATAGGAATAAGAGAGTCAGACAGATGACAACAGCTAGCTCTTTACGTCTCCTGAGAGTCTGCGATGCTTTAAGGAATTTCTATTCATAGTCCGGATTCACCACCTACACGAGTGTAGAAGCAAGGGGTGAGTACCAAAATATCACGTGGTACCCAGCAAGTCAACTAACAAAACGAGGAAGTCTAATAGAATACACAAACTCCTTCCACTCCAGTCGATATGCACGACTACAACTTGCACGTAAATATTATTATGAGCAAGCAATACATGATACATAATAAAGATGATATTGCATCAGATTACCATTTCCAAAACACAAGTTAAGAGCACAATCAATCATATTGACAACATCATGCTACACAATGATATGCAAAAGTGATATGCAATGCATTATGCCTTTATAACATCACATCATCGCCGACAGAAACCTCGGCGTCACAGTATCATCATGAACATACCAGCAAAGACCTCGACATCACAATAAATTCGCCGGCAGAAATCTCGGCGTCACAATATCATCATAAATTCACCAGCAGAAACCTCGGCGTCATAATATAAATTTGCCGACAGAAACCTCGGCATCACATCTCGACCGGTAAAGACCTCGGTCCCAATATCATTATAACTTCGCCGACAAAGACCTCGGCATCTCGATCGATAAAGACCTCAGTCCCAATATTTCCATCTTACTCATATCAATGCAAGTATACATGTCATGGAATGAATGAACATGATATGAATTTCACAAACACATCCACACATTATTTCCAACCACAACAATATATATATATATATATATATAATAAATATAGAATTCTCATCACTTGACCATATTTATCAATTCAAGTACCATAACAACATGTCAACTCGCATTTACATTTTTAATCATCTAATTTCTATAAAAATAAAATATTTCACGTATCACAAGTAGGAGAAAGGAAATTTGAGAATTCTACGAGAATTACAAAGTCTTGAAAGTCCACTTGCCTTAGTCAAATCGTGGTCAATCTAACACTTTGGCCTTTCCTTTTAGAATGGAATCCATAGCACCACGATCTAGTCACATAAATTATTACACCTCAACTTAACTGTGATCCATCAAGATAATTTCATTATAATAATATTTTCATCATGAAGTACTTAAAAGTACACGAATATAGATTTACTTATATAAAATATCTTATTATAAAAGATTTAGAAATAGAAGTAACTTACAATAAAATTGTCAAAACTTCACGCAATAAATCACCTCCCTTCAACTTAATAAAACTCTTAGTTAATATTATGTAGTATATAAATATATGTATGTATCTTGCTTTGTTTTGAGCTCGTGTATTTGAGGCAGATTTCCCCTGCCTTTTTGTAGGCAACGAAATGCCTTCATTTGTAAGTGCCAAAGGCACTAGAAAAAGATTGTCTACCAATATCCACTTGTATTATTATTCATTTGGAGCAATAATAATGAAAATAATATAAAAATGGGCCCAACATAAAATAATTCCAACTCAAGTAGGCAAAATTTTTGAGTTGTTATATTATCCACCACTAAAAATCATGTTCGTCCTCGAATACAAGTTAAGATAAAGTACCTGAAGTTTCAAAAAGATGAGGATGTATAACACGCATTTTCGACTCTGCCTCCCAGGTCGCTTCTCGAACTGAATGATTCTTCCATTGTATCTTTACGGAAGCAATCTCTTTGTTTCTAAGCTTGCGAACCTGCCTATCAAAAATAGCAATAGGCTTCTCCTCAAATGACAAGTCTGGATTCAATGCTACTGAATCAAATGAGAGTATATGAGACTCATCGGGCATATACTTCCGAAGCATGGAGGCGTAGATGATAAGCTAGGTGGCAAGGCCAGTCTATAGGACACCTCTCCAACTCTCTCTAAGATCTCAAATGGGCCAATAAATCGAGGTCTAAGCTTGCCTTTCTTCCCGAATCGTATTACACCCTTCATGGGTGATACCCTGAACCAAATGTGATCGCCCTCCATAAAATTCAGGGCTTGAACCCTCCTATCCGCATAACTCTTTTGTTGACTCTGAGTAGCCCACAACATATCTTGAATCATATGGACCTTTTCCATAGCATCTCTCAAAAAGTCTGCATCTAACGAGTTTGTCCTAGCAGAATCAAACCAACCAATTGGAGATCTACACCGCCTACCATATAATGCCTCGAATGGAGCTATCTGAATACTGGAGTGATAACTATTATTGTAGGCAAACTCTACTAAAGGCAAGTGCTGTCCCAATGAGAACCAAAATCAATCACACACACTCGAAGCATATCCTCCAACACTTGAATAGTCCGCTCAGACTGTCCGTCTGTCTGAGGGTGAAAGGCTGAACTCATATCTTGCCAAGTACTTAGACCATGCTGCAAGGCCCTCCAAAAATAAGAAGTGAAAAGTGAAGCACGATCAGAAATGAGCAAACGAACTATCTGACTGATGCAAAGCTCAGCCAACTTCTCTATTGTATACTTAACCTTGACCGGAATGAAATGGGCAGACTTAGTTAACCGATCCACGACAGATAGAGTTATAACCGCCTACAGTAGTAGGCAATCCCATCACAAAATCCATAGAAATTCGCTCCCACTTTCACGTAGGAATGGGTAGCCTCTGAAACTCACCTCCCGGCTGCTGGTGCTCACACTTGACCAGCTGACAAGTCAAACACTTAGCCATAAACTCTAAAATATCCTTCTTCATACCACACCACTAATAGTGCTGACTTAGGTCATGATAAATTTTCACTGCTCCTGGGTGAATGGAATAATGAGTACAGTGGGCCTTCTCAAGAATCAATCTAACCAAATCACCTACCTTAGGCACACAGAATCGTCCTCCAATTCTTAAAACACCATTAGAATCGAGCATTGCGTCCTTAGCCTCTCTTCTGGTCACTTTGTCCCTAATGAGGCATAATTGCTCTTCCTCAAACTGACGTTCTCGAATCTGGTGCATTAAGGAAGAATGAGCCTCAAGGAAAGCAAGTACGCCACCCTCATTAGACTCGAATCTGGTGCATTAAGGAAGAATGAGCCTCAAGGAAAGCAAGTACGCCACCCTCATCAGAAAGCTGTAACCTGACTAGACCATTTGCTAGGCGCTGAACATCCCTGGCCAAAGGTCGCTCCTCTACCTGAATGGTGGCTAGATATCCCATGCTAGAAGCCTTTCTACTTAAGGCGTCAGCTAAGACATTCACCTTCCCCGGATGGTATAGGATGGTTAAATCATAGTCCTTTAGTAACTCCATCCACCTACGCTGCCTCAAATTTAGGTCCTTTTGACTGAAAATATACTTGAGACTCCTATGATCCAAAAAGACTTCACAATGCACACCATACAAGTAATGATGCCATAGCTTAAGCACAAAAACAACAGCTGCTAACTCCAAGTCATGAGTAGGGTAGTTTCTCTTATGAACCTTCAACTGTCTAGATGCATAGTCAATAACTTTTCCTTTTTGCATCAATACACCCCCTGATCTAACTCTCGAGGCATCACAATACACTGTGAAGTCCACACCTACCTTAGGTAGCGTCAAAATAGGAGCTGAAGTCAGCACGGTTTTGAGCTTTTGGAAGCCTGCCTTACACTCATCAGACAAATGGAAAACTATATTCTTCTAGGTTAATCTAGTCAGTGGGGCTGCAATAGAAGAAAAAATTTGAATAAATCGACTATAATACCCTGCTAACCCTACAAAACTATGAATCTCAGTAGCTGAAGTTGGCCTCGACCAACCTTTAACCACCTCAACCTTGGTCGGGTCTACTTTGATTCCCTCTTTACACACCACATGCCCTAAGAACACCACCGAACCAAGCCAAAACTCACACTTGGAGAATTTTGCATATAGTTTTTTCTCCCTCAACCTTTGTAACACTATCCTTAAGTGACTAGCATGCTCCGCCTCAGTCTTGGAATATACCAAGATGTCATCGATGAATACTATAACAAAAAAATCTAAGTATGGACGGAACACCGTATTCATCAACTCCATAAACGTTGCAGGAGCATTAGTCAACCCAAAGGACATCACCAAAAATTGATAATGTCCATAACGAGTTCGGAAAGTTGTCTTAGGAATATCTGATGCCCTAAATCTCAACTGATGATAACCAGACCTTAAGACAATCTTAGAAAACACAGCCACTCCCTGAAGCTGGTCAAACAAGTCATCAATACGGGGAAGAGGATACTTGTTCTTGATAGTTACCTTATTTAACTATTTGTAATCTATACATATCCTCATAGACCCTTCTTTCTTTTTCACAAACAAGATCGAGGCACCCCAAGGTGACACACTAGGGCGAATAAATCCTTTACTTAACAAGTCTTGGAGCTGTTCGTTCAATTCTTTCAATTCAGTTGGAGCCATTCTATACAGAGGAATAGAGATTGGCTTAATGTTTGACTCTAGGTCAATGGGAAAGTCAATATCCCTATCGGGTGGAATACTTGAAAGGTCAGCAGGAAACGCATCGACAAACTCCTGAACCACAGGGATAGACTCTATAGAAGGTGGTTCAATACTAGTATCTCGAATGAAGGCCAAGTAACACAAACACCCCTTATCAACGAATTTCAGGACATGAATGTAGGAGATAACCTTACTAGGGTAAGAACCACTCACCCTTCCACTCAATCTTTGGTACACTAGGCATGGCTAGGGTCACAGTTTTTCCTTAGCAGTCAAGGATAGCATGATAAGGAGAAAGTTAATCCACCCCTAAGATAACATCAAAATCTACCATATCCAGGATAATCATTCTACCCAAGTATCATACCCAGCCAAAGAAACAAGACAAGATGGATATACCCGATCCACCACTAAAGGTTTACCTACTGGTGTAGAAATTTGAACAGGTACTGACATCCGATCACATAGTAAGTCAAACCCAGATGAAAAGTATGTAGACACATAAGAGTAGGTAGATCCAGGATCAAATAACACAGATGTAGGCCGATGACAGACAGGAACAATACTTGTACTGACTATGTCTGAGGCCTTTGCCTTGGGTCTTCCGAGAAATGCATAGCATTGAGCTCCTCTTCCACCACCAACCTGAGCCACACCTCGATCTCTACCATGTGGAACCAAAGTACCATCATCTGGAGTTCTTCCCCTTTTAGTAATTTGACCCCTGCACCCTCCTCTGGCCGGGGGGCATAATCTCTAACCAGAGCTGTCGAATTAGTACGATGGGGTCCCGAATTTTGAAAGGGGCAGTGTCGAATCATATGTCCTGGATCCCCACACCCAAAACAAGACCTCGATGCAGAGGACGGTTGTCTACCGAAAGAACTACCGTGACCACCGCGGGTAAAACTCTAGGACCCACGATGTGTCTGACCATCCTCAGAAGCAGGTAGCGATGCATGTACTGGCCCTCGACGCTCGGATGAGAGACCCCCTTTATCCATATGAGGTACCAAAAAATTACCCCGTAGTATGAGCTTTCTTATAATCTCCAAACTCCTCTCGAACCAGCAATTCTGCCTCCTTGGCAGTGCTTACAATAGACTAAAAAGAAACCCCCTCATGAGCTGCTCTGAATACATAGGATCTAATCGAGAAGTTCAACCTCTCACAAACCTACGGACTCTCTCCTCCTCGTTTGGAATCATAGTTAAAGCATGTCGGGATAATTGACAAAAATGGGATTCATACTCAGTAACAGTCATACCTCGCTGCATTAAATCCTCAAACCTCAATCGGCTCTCTTCCCGCACACTCCAAGGAATGAAGCGCTCCATAAAAGCTTTAGAGAACATACCCTAATCCACTGGAGGGGACCCAGTTAGTCTAGATGCTACATAATTTCTCCACCACTCCCTGGCTAGTCCACTGAGATGAAGTGCCACAACGCGAACACCACGCTGATCAACCAACCCTACTGCATCTCGCATCTCATGGCATAAAGTCAGAAATTCATGTGCATCTTCGTTCTTACCACCCTGAAATTAAGATGGTTTCATCTTCTGAAACCTTTCATAGCTAAGCTGATCATCTGCAACTAGGACTGCCTCCAAAGTGGTTTGTACCCCACTACATAGTATAGGAACCACTGGGGGCTGACCCACCTGATCCTGATGAACTACACCCTGATGTGGTCTTGAACTCTGTTCTTCCACTCTCAGTTGGGGTATTCCCTGTGCACCAACCCCCTGGGCAAGGTTTTCAAGCATACCCATCATCTTTAATAGAGTGCCCTGAAGTAGCGACCTAATTATGGGCTCTAGAAGGGCCTGATCCTTATTAACCTCTATTTGTGGATCTGGAAAAGCCCCTCTATCCTGCCCTCTAACTGGTGCTACTCTTCGGGCACACCCTCTCACTAACACCACTCCATGGGAACAACCTCTAGCTCGACCCCTTTCCCTACCTCTAATTGGGGTCTCAACAATTTCCTCAGCAGTAGCCTAAGCTCTACTAACAGTAGCTCTAGTCCTTGCCATCTGTTAAGAGAACATAGGCATCACTCGCTACTAACGAAAATAACTACGCATGATAAGGGAGAATGAATAAAAAGAAGTTTCTTAATAGTCTTCATAGCCTCTTAAAGATAAGTACAGACGTCTCCATACAGATCCTTAAAACTCTATTTAGACTTGGCTTATACACATGTGAGACCTATGAACCTAGGGCTCTGATACCAACTTGTCACGACCCAAAATTTGGCGTGATAGCACTTATTCAATCCCACAAGAACAAGTCAACCTTAAGTCAAAAGGGATAATAAATATAACGCGGAAGCATTTTTAACTAAAATGAATAACTAAAACGGAGAATTTCCATAAGCTTAAGTCTCACCCAAGGATTGGTTGTCACGCGTACAAGCCTCTAGAAATACAAAAAATCAAAGAAATACAAGTCCAAACTGTCCTTCTTCTCAAATAGAATAAGTACAGAAGAAATAGGAATAAGAGAGTCAGCCAGATGACAATAGCTAGCTCTCTATGTCTCCTGAGAGTCCGCGATGCTTTACGGAATTTCTATTCACAGTCCGGGTTCACCACCTACACGAGTGTAGAAGCAAGGGGTGAGTACCAAAATATCACGCGGTACCTAGCAAGTCAACTAACAAAATGAGGAAGTTTAATAGAATACACATACTCTTTTCGCTCTAGTCGATATCCACGACTACAACCTACACTAAAATGTTATTCCGACCCAGCAATACAAGATACATAATAAAGATAGTATTGCATCATATTACCATTTCCAAAACACAAGTTAAGAGTACAATCAATCATAATGACAACATCATGCTATGCAATGGTATGCTAGGGTGATATGCAATGCATTATGCATTTATGACATCACATCATCACCGGCAGAAACTTCGGCATCACAATATCATCATGAACATGCCGACAAAGACCTTGGCATTACAATAAATTCGCCGGCAGAAACCTTGGTATCACAATATCATCATAAATTCGCCGGCAGAAACCTCAACGTCACAATATAAATTTGTTGGCAGAAGGCTCGGCATCACATCTCGACCGGTAAAGATCACGGTCCCAATATCATTATAACTTCGCTGGAAAAGACCTTAGCATCATGATCAGTAATGATCTCGGTCCCAATATTTCCATTGTAATCATATCAATGCAAATATGCATATCATGGAATGAATGAACATGATATGAATTTCACAAACACAACCACACATTATTTCCAACCGCAACAATATATATATCATAAATATAGAATTCTCATCACTTGACAATATTTATCAATTCAAGTACCATAATAACATGTCAACTCGCATTTACATTTTGAATCATCTCATTTCTTATAAAAATAAAATATTTCACGTATCACATGTAGGGAAAAGGAAATTTGAGAATTCTACGAGAATTACAAAGTCTTGAAAGTCTACTTACCTTAGTCAAATCGTGGTCAATCTAGGACTTTGTTCTTTCCTTTTTGAATGGAATTTGTAGCACCACGATCTAGTCACACAAATTATTACGCCTCAAGTTATCTTTGATCCATCAAGATAATTTCATTATAATAATATTTTCATCCTAAAGTACTTAACAGTACACGAATATAGATTTACTTATATAAAATATCTTATTATAAAAGATTTAGATATAGAAGTAACTTACAATAAAATTGTCGAAACGTCACGCAATAAATCACCTCCCTTCAACTTAATAAAACTCTTAATTAATATTATGTAGTATATAAATATATGTATATATCTTGCTTTGTTTTGAGCTCGTGTATTTGAGGCAGATTTCCCCTGCCTTTTTATAGTCAAGGAAATGCCTTCATTTGTAAGTGCCAAAGGCACTAGAAAAAGATTACCTGCCAATAACCACTTGTATTATTATTCATTAGTTCAAAGTGGAGCAATAATAATGAAAATAATATAAAAATAGACCCAACATAAAATAATTCCAATTCAAGTAGGCAAAATTTTGGAGTTGTTACAAAATGGGAGGGAAGAAAGGAAAGAATTATGGAAGTATTTGAATCAGTGGAGTGTTGGTACGTAGAAACCATGTCTCATACTAGGTGATTTCAACAATGTGTTACATAGTGATGATAGAATTGGTGGGGTAGTTGTGACTTTAACTAAGGTAAAGGACTTCCAGGAATGCATAAAAACTTGTATGCTAGAGGAAATGGGAACGAAAGGACAACTCTACACATGGAATGATAAGGGAACTATAAACAAAGTGTTCTCAAAGGTTTATTGGTTATTTATTAATGGGGAATGGGTGGATGAGATGCCAACCTGTATAATAACCTTTCTAAATGAGGGAGTGAGTGATCACAGTCCTATCCATGTGCAAAAGAAGGGAGGTTATATAAAAAGAAAGAGAGAGTTCAAGTACTGCAACATGTGGAGCTCACATGATCAATTCAACAATACGGTGAAAGAATGGTGGCAAAAGCAGATAACAGGCTGCAAAATGTATCAAATAGTTTAGAAACTGAAGTTGCTGAAGAGAGAATTGAGAAAGTTACATACTAAATATTGCAGTAAGTTAATGGAGGAAGTGGACATTTTGAGGGAGA
Organism: Solanum ossicruentum; assembly: GCA_025774065.1. Lineage (NCBI taxonomy): Eukaryota > Viridiplantae > Streptophyta > Magnoliopsida > Solanales > Solanaceae > Solanum > Solanum ossicruentum. The sequence continues at coordinate 11,547,178 of JAOTQR010000097.1, read as the reverse complement.
AACTAGCTGAGAAATAGGAGAAACGACAACAAAATCCTATGAATGCAGAGGCGCAAAAGAAAGAGTTGCAAGCAGGGAAAGAGTTTAAAAGAATAAGCTATCTGACTGAAATGATGCTAGTCCAGCAAAGCAAAGCAACTTGGCTGAGATCGGGGGAAGACAACACAAAGTATTTTTACTCAGTTCTGAAATAGAAAAGGCTCAAACATGTATAACTCAGATGCAGGATGAGAACATGCAGGTTCAGACTCAACCAGAACAAATTGCTGGAATATTTGTGAGGTATTTCTCTAAACTATTAGGGAGGAGTGGGGGAAAGGAGAATAGGGAAGACAAAAGGCTGATGACTACTACTTAAAAAGGGGACACACTTTAACTGTGTAGCAGCAAATGACTCTCCTAGAACCTGTTACTAATATAGAAGTGAAAGATGCAATGTTTAGTACAAAAATTACTAAGAGTGTAGGTCTAGATGGGTATAGTAGTAGCTTTTATAGGGATGCTTGGGACATAGTGGGTAAGGATATCACTAGTGTTGTAAAAGAGTTCATGGAAAATGGGAAATTGTTGAGTGAGATAAATGCAACCTTCCAAAAATTAAGAATCCTATGTGTGCAAGTCAGTATAGACCTATATCTTACTGTAATATCATCTACAAAGTGATATCTAAGATCCTGTACAATAGGCTCAAGAGAGTGTTGCCATTTTTGATAAAACAAACACAAGCAGCGTTTGTTGAGGGTAGATCAGTGATGCATAATGTCTTAGTATGTCATGACATTATGAGACATTAAGAGGAAAACTACTATAAGATGCCTGATGAAAATTGACTTGAGGAAATCCTATGACATGGTGAGTTGGGAATTTGTGGAGGAGATGTTGAAGGGTTATGGATTTTTTGAGAGATTTTGTCAAATAATAATGAGATGCATTACATCCACAAAATTGAGTAAATGGTACTAGCTATGTATACTTTGCAGGGAAAAGGGCGTTAAGACAAGGAGATCCTACGTCTCCACTTTTATTTATTCTGATTACGGAATATTTGTCAAGGGTACTAATAAAAATGGGGCAACTACCAGATTTTAGATCATCCTATGTGCAAGAGACTTAGATTGAATCATCTTATTTTGTTGATGATTTGATGATATTTTGCAAAGGACAAGAGAAATCAGTGCAAAGGATTACAGAAGCTCTAAACCATTTCTCAAAGATAACAGGTTTGACTGCTCACACTGAGAAATCCAACATCTTCGTAGCATGGGTTTCAGATGATGTAATGGCAAGATTGTTGAAATTAACAGGTTACTCTGAACCAAGTTTTCCAATTAGATACCTTGGGCTCTCATTATCTCCAAGGAAGTGGTCAAAAATGGAGTGTAATCAACTCTGCCAAAAAAGTACAGAGAAGATTAGGTTAGTTTCAAATAGACATGTACCCTATGCAGGAAGAGTACAAGTGATCATTTCACTATTATTCTCAATACATAACTTCTGGGGGCCTGTTTTTATACTTCCTCAATTTTTGGTAAAAGAAGTAGATAGGAAATGCAGAGAGTATCTATGGGGTGGTTCAGATGAGAAGAGAAAAGCAACATTAGTATCTTGGGATAAGATTTGCAGAACAAAGAAGAAAGGGGGTCTAAATATCAAAAGTTGTAAATTCTGGAACATTGCATCAGTAGGAAAACATATTTGAATTATTGTGGAGAAGAAGGAGTTCGTACGGGTCAAATGGATCAATAAACTATACATGACACAAGGGGAAGAATTTTGGACAAGTACACACCAGTAGATAATAGTTGGTACTAGAAGACTTTACATAAGATAAAGCTGAAAATGAAGGATTGGTACATTGGAAGGAAATATTGCCTAAATACTCAATTACCTTGGGATATGAGAGATTAATTGGAGCAACAGAGAAGTGGGAAATGTTGAGCTATTATGGATAAAATATGCAATACCAATACATTGTTTCACAAACTGATTGATTGTACATGACAGAATTTTGACAAAGGAATGATTGAAAGATAGGGGAGTGGATCTTGAAGACACGAAATGCATTCTCTATAGTACAGGATCACTGGAAACTACTAAGCACTTATTCATATACTGCTCTTGGATCATAGAAATCTGGGGGGAGATATAAAACTGGCTGAATATCAAATTACAGAACAATGGAACAAAGGATATGCTACTGAGGTCACCGAAGAAAAATTGGATGAGAGATAGAAAAGAAATAATAGTTGCTGCATATGAGGATGCTGTTTACCACATTGGATGGCCAAGAACACAATGATCTTTAGAAAAACAAGGGAAAAAGAAACAATTGTGATTCAATAGTTGAAGAAGGAGACATAGGAAAAAATAAAGATAGCAAATGGCAATAACAAAAGGAAGAGATGTACAGAACTAATTCAAAGAATCTGTGACTTATTGAGGCCGAGAGAGGAATGAACTAGAACCAACATGTTGGTTTACTAGTGTAGAAACTCAAAAACTAATGTAATAGCTATTATTTGATGGTATGACAATATTTCACCATTTATTGCTAAAAAAATATTAAGTATTATTAAAATAATAATATAATAATTAAAAATAATAGTGAAAAGACAATTTTGTCTAAAATGAAGTATTTTAATGAAGGTCAAAAAATTCAAACAACATTATTAATGCCCTTCACACTTTTTAATATAGTATAAATTAGCTAAAGATTGAATTTTTACCATCAGGGCATTATAAATAAATTAATATTTCCTAAAAATTTATTTTTTAGGTTTTGGATATATCAAAATTGGATAAAGATTGAAGTTTTACTCTCCAACTATTATCGATAGTTAATTAATTTTTTTAATGTGATGACATTATTTTGAATTTATAGGGTCCACTCATTATATTTTTTAAAGTCATTAACTCAATGACAATAAATTGAGGACATAATAAAAAAAGTTACTATACATTGATTTGTCAAAAATGACGAGTAAATGTGAAAACTAAATTAAATACCTTTTAATAACTAAAAGTGAATGGAGGGAGTATGAAGTTGAACACATCAGTTTTAGGTCATTTTGATTTTTTTTAAAAAAAATCTTTTGATGATGTTATTACTATCCCTAGGTTTTATGGCAACTAAATGATACACAAATAATTTTATGGCAGCTCATTTTGAAGATGCACAAAAATATTATTTTAGCAATGTGATTTTTATTTAAAAAAAAAAATAATAATTCCATTGTTTGCAGCAACACCCTTACTTATCTTAGTTTCGTGCTCGCTCACTCACTTGGCTTGTCCTTATGGTTTTTTAGACTATTATTGGTGTTAAGGGTGTCAAAAATGAGCCTAAATATGGGTAACTCGTCTAATTCGTCCAAAATTTTATGGGTTTGGTTAAAGATAATTTGAATTGGCTTCAATCTTCACCCATTCAAGTTTCAACCTATTACAAAAAAAAAATCTTCTATTGAGAATTGAATCTCCAATTTCAACCTATTCTAATTCTCTTTACTTGCATTGATATAATATTTATTTTTTTTATCTATTTTATATTTTCTATGATTTATCTATATGTAACTTTTTATTTTTAATTTCTTGAGTTCAAATTCAATTTGTAGCTATAAAAAGTAACTAATAATATATTAGAATTATTGAGATTGAGCATGTCAGATTAGACGGGTCATGACCCAACCCAAAATTTAGCACATTTGAGTCCAAAGTAAATTTGAACGGATCACAATCCAATTCAATCTCTATTTTAACTCATTTTAATATTCTCAATTTCAACCTAACCCGTCCGTTTAACGCTCCTATTTGGTATGATTAGCTTTAGGACTCAAAGAGCACTGTTTAAGACAAAAATGTAGGAAAATTAATTATATCTTCAGGAATAACCTACATTATCATTTATTGTTCAAACTAAAAAGTAATCAGATATTTCCACCACCGAAAATTGAATGTAATTTTCAAGGAATCAATTTGTTGGTGTCAATTCACTACAAAATAACCCTCATTAATCGGGAGAAGGCTCCTCTCCATTTTCTCTCTCTTTATTTTTTTTTTTTTTGAGTTTCTATCTTGATTACTACGCATGACATAAGTTAAATTTATGACTAAATTTTAATCAAGCTATGTTTAAGATGTATTTGGTCAAATAAATCTTGATCGTTAAATTCAATCTATGTTTTGTGTCATTCATCAAGATAAAAACATGAGAAAAATGGAGAAAATCTTTAGTGTCTACATAGATCAGCAACCCCCAACCCGCGCACCCTCGCCCAATTAATTGCAGGAGTTCTTTAAAAAAAATTGTGAAAATAAATTGCAGGGCGATCTCAAATGTAATATTAACCCTCACTATTTAATTGATTGTTGCAGTGTAACCTATAATGCATTTAAGGATGTCCCTTAATATTAGATGAAGTAGGTAAAGTCCATAGGAGATAGTTATAAAAAGAGTAAATTTTACAAATGACAAACGTATTAAGTTTAGTAATCTTCCATGGTATAAGTTGCCTAATCATGCTCCATAGTTATAGTTAAATTTGTTAGGGAAATTATGTTTGTGTATTTGGAGATTTATTTGAAAAATTATACAAATTATTTTTTAACAAAAAGACTAAAATTACAATCATTAAGTTACTTAAATGGTAATAAATCCCTTGATTTATGGAAATTGTATACTAGTCGAAATACAATTCTTTGTGATTGTTGTTGTGGAATTTAGATGTGCAAATGTATATAGGAATTATGTGTGAGTTATATTTATATAAGTATATTGGTGATGTTATATATTTTGTGGTGATTGTCTAATGTGTGTGTCTATCGATGTATCTATCTATGTATCTCTCTCTCTCTCTCTCTCTCTCTCTCTCTATATATATATATATATATATATATATATATATATATAAACAATAGTTATGGGTGTTTTATATGTTTTATCAAAGGCATTTACAGTAATGACACTCAAGGTCATTTTTCTTATACTATGTCTATTTCATCGTTTAGAGCATTCCTATAGCAACCTCAAGTAATTTATGACTTTTTGACCCCGGTAGCTCGATTGTCTAGTCGTTCGTTTGGTTTTTGTGCAGGTTTCTATATTGGAAGGTCTTTATAACTTGAAAAGCCATTTTTCGAGTTAAGATATGGGAAAACGACCCCCCAAAATGGATTTCTAACAGTTCCATCAGCTCTAAAATGATAAAATTAGGCTAAAATAGTGGTTGACTCAAGTCTCGAGGCTTTCAGTGTGAGTTTGTACCATTTTTAGCATTTTGGCCTTCAAAATTGGCCAATAGTTGACTTCCATCAGTATTTTTGAAAAGCATATCCAAATCAAAATTTTGACGATGCATTTAGCTTCAAAATATCATGTTTGATCCAGAATAATCTTTCATTCTATTTCCAAGGCTTCTGGACTCATTCTTAGACCCTCCGTAGATATTGAAAAAAGTACGACATTAGAAGTGGGGACCCACATTCAGTTATAACAATCTCGTATGGAACTTTTGATTATCCCATTGAGTCTGGAACATCATTTCCACTGAAAATTCATATATCATTTGTTTATTCGACTTCAAATGAGGTCGGAGCATTGAAATTAATTTTGAATGGTCATTGAAGCAAAGTGCCCACATGGCACAATGACATGCTGCCACGTGCCAAGTAGTCTATATATGTGTGTGTATTTCTTACACAATTTCAGCCATTTCACGAAGTTTAAAATTGTGATTTCTCTTTCAAATTGAGTCCAAATTTACTGATTCAAAAGGCTAAATTCAATGAATTTTCATAGGGAACGTGCGAGTGAGTTCAGAAATACGTGTTGAGGCTTCGTATTAGGTAAATTTTGAGATCTAGCTACTGCAATTATGCATTTTAAGAGTGATTTGCTTGCAAATTTTGGGAACTTGTAACTTGAGCTATATAGGTCCAAATTTAGCCATTCTTGACTCTATCTTGTGTAAATTTTCACAAGGATTACTGTGATATAATTACTTCTGCCCAAAAGTATCTTATTTTTGGTAACCTTTGAATTTTATCTACTGCATTTTATGAATTCGGAATGAGTTTTCTTGCAAAATTTAAAAGCTTATATCTTCTTCATTTTGACTATATTTTCTTTGATCCTTGATGAGATTTTGGGAAGAATTTCACGAGGGTCATCATGGATTTGTTATCTTGAGTTGTTGGTGCCCCAATATAGCTAAAATCAATAAAATAGTTGTTGTAAAGGTCAACTTCTTAGCTCTCTTCTTGGGAATTTTTATTGTATGTCTGCGTAAGACCTTTCCCAACACCTCAAATTTGGTACTAATTGACTATGTATGTTTGGATGGCTATTTTGGACTTATTTTTGGGGTTAATTCTGGAATTCTGAATACAAGTTCTACATTTATCGTTTTGGATTTCGAAATTGATCCATCTCTGAAAATTATGAAAGTAGTGTTAAAACGATTGTAATGATATTTTCATTCTATTTTTGATAGCGTGGCATTGTTTGGAGGTCGTTAAAAAAGGAAAAGTTGTGGTTGACCTCCGGCCAACCGACTTAAAGCGCGCGCGTTCGAGTTTCAGGTAGGCTACGATTTTTCTTTCTTTAGATTGAGTTGGAATATGTAAATTCATGTTGAATTGGTTGGAATTATGGGCTTGGGTAGTATATTTTCAAGCTTTAGTCTAAAATCCATGTATTAGGCACTATTTCTAGTTTTCGAGTAGTTGAAAACAAGTTATTTGGTTGTGGATTGCTCATTCTACTATTTCAGCTTTGATTTCATGCTATTGGTATTGTAAATGATATTAGCCTTAGTTTAGGGGGATAACCTGCTTTAGAATGCCCTGGCGTCACTCCAGAGGGCCAAGATCATTATAGCACGACATAGTGGACTAGAATTTGTTAGTTAGGCCTTAGCTAGGCAGTAGCTGAGATTTTATAAAGTACCTTACCCATAATATCCTGAGTTTGGCGATTTTGAAATCTGATGGTGATCTTATACCTGTGTTGGAACTATTTCTACCTTGAAAATAGCCTGGTATGACTATGAGTTGGAAATCTACGAAAGTATCTATGTTGGGTTGGTTTTGTTGAAATCATGAATTAGTTGTGGCTATTATAAGGATTTGATTAGTCTATATATCAAGGAGTATGGAAAGTTGATCGACACCCTAATTAGTCACTTATTTGAGAGTTCGAGTCCCTACTTTGACAGTACCCCATTTGAGATTAGGGCCCAACCCCACTATTGCAAATTGTGGCTTCGAGTACCACCCCTAGTAAATCATCTTTTGAGTCTAGGGCTCCATGATCATTGATACATTAAGATACATTGATCAGAGTATTGGGGCACTGCCCTATGTTGTTGAGATTTGCCATTAGTGGGTTCGAGTCCCTTCCTTTATTATCAGATAAACTAGATGGGTTTTGGTTAAAGTCCTGCACTTCTCCCTAGGGTTCACTCCTAGAGAATCCAAACTCCTATCCTTTATAGGATAGAAATTCTATGTACTTGGCTGGCTTATGTGGGTTCGCTTAGATTTTACTTTAAATAGCGGATGTTTGTCCTATTTGGGACTACGACGGCATGTTAGGTATTGCTAGTGTAGTATTCAACTTTCCTTCAGTGTTAGTCCTTTGCCATAAAATGTATATTCTAACACTTGTTTAGATTTTTATTCTCCTTTTTCATATTGTCTTTACCTTTCTTGCTCAGTCGGCCTATGATGCCTGCTGGGTACCTTATTATCTGATACTCAAACTATACTCTGCATCTCCTTCATGATGCAGGTCCGAGCACTAGCGGTGACCCAGTCCAGCTTGCAGCAGCCAATTTCGGAGACCAGGGTGAGCATCAAGCGCTTTTGGATCATTTTTGTCTTTATCTATACTTTTGGATCGTCTTTTATGTATTTTGAGACTAGCCTTTACCTTGTTTTTATATTAGGCCATTTGTCGGGCTTGTACTCAATTTATTTTATCTATTAGCTCAATACTAGTGACTTCCATATCCTGGGAGGGACTCTATTTTTATTATGCATATATTTATCATGTCCTCTTTATTTATCTTATTTCTGTATCACTAGTTTCCCACCTATTATTTATTACACTTAGTTCTAGGTAATGGGGTAGGGTTTCATACCCGAGGGGATTAAGGTAGGTGCCATCACGACTTGGTAAATCGGGTCGTGACAAGTTAGTATCAGAGCTTCAGGTTCAACGGTCTCACTTGTAGAGAGCTAACATCTAATAGGATCCTGCCAATTGGTGCCGAGATATCTATAACCCATCTTCAGGAGATTACATGATTTCTTGAGGAAAAACTTACTATGTTGTCTTATTTCATGCAGTATGTGTCTTATTGGTTTGTGGAATCACATCTGTTCCACTTTCGCTAGGATGGTACGATCATATAGGCCCAAAGGCGAGCCACCGGGCAGATATAGAGGTGTACCTCTAGCTCTCAATGTATATATAGCTCTTAATCATGGAAAGGAGCATCAACACGCCCTAATTTATCCTCCACTAGCGGAGCCCTCACTAGCATCATTATCTCGGCCATCCGAGCTATGACCCCAGCAATACAAACAACCATATCTTAGCTACATGCAACTATTAGGGCTATACCATAGGCACCATCCTTAACTATTGACATTGCAGCCTTGATAGCACATATTCTTGCACCTCAAGATCCACTTCCACCACCAGCACCTGAGTTTCAACTGCCTCCTCTATCGATTATACCTCCACGTTAGGTTGCACTCCTACGCATGGATCTAGAGGGAGTTATATCTCTACGAGAGTAGAAGATGTTGGAGGTATTTTAGGATTATCACTCTGATGTTTACTAGAGCTACTGGAGAGGATGCTATGGAGTTTCTGACCATTATCACGAGCAGTTGCAGTCACTAGGTATTGTGGTGTCAAAGGGGCTGACTTCATCTCCTGTCAATTTAGGGGGCTCACCAGGCAGTGGTAGCACTCTTATATGTAGTCTAGACTAGCATGCTTCCAATCTCTCACCTAGGCACAATTTTTTTGAGTCATTTTTTGCAAGATATATTTGTAGGAGCATTAGGGACTGACTCTAAGATTAGTTCACTAGCCTAGACCAGGGCCAGATGTCTGTTGCTAAGTATGAGGCTTAGTTCCACCAACTCTCCCATCATTCCACTATTATATTACCCACAACAGCAGGTGCATTGCTTTGTTCTTGGGTTAAGACTGCCCTTGAGGTTGGGAACTGAGCATCTGGTTACACTGGACCATTCCTTTTTAGAAATTGTTGATTATGCCTGCACCATTGAGATTGTCCACTATCAGGTCTAGGGGTAGTGATAAGAGGGCCAGACCAAGACAGCTATAGTGGGTCCTAGTCTAGGGGCCATGATAGTTATGATAGGAGCGGCTTCAACATGATAGGTTTCATCAGGGCCAGTCTAGTCTGCCAGTTCAGGTAGCCTTACTGGTAATGGAGGGTGGCCAACCTCATTTAGGAGGATTTAGTGCTGGCTAGAATTCGAGAGGTTTTTCCCCTCCCAATAATGAATGCACATATAGCGGGTGCTCTTATGCGGGTTGCTATGACTGTAGTTCACTTCAGCGTTGGGCCTGGAAGTGTCCTAGTCGACCTAGGCCATTAGTAGCAATACCACACCTACCTAGGGGCATATATCAGTGTCAGGATCATGGAGGTGGAGATAAAAGGTAGAGACATGACAATGGCTAATAGGGTAGTATAGGAGGTCCTCGAGGCATCAAGTCAAGTGGCAGGACTGATGTATACGAGGGATGCAGGCATGGTCATTTCTATGTCGCACCTGCTAGAGTAGAGGTCGAGGCATCAGCTGATGTTATTAAAGGTACTATTCTTGTTTGTCAGTAGTTTGCCTTTAACTTTATTTGGTCCTAGTCCTACATATTCCTATGTCTCTATATACTTTGCTCTTCTGCTGGGTATTACTTATGATTCACTCGAGGTGCAGTTGCATGTTTCTACTTTGATAGGGGAGTCTCTAGTAGTGCATCAGGCATGCATATCTTGTGTTGTGACTATTCAGGGGAATGAGACCCAGGTTGACCTTATTTTGCTAGATATGTTGGATTATGATACTATATTGGGTATGGACTGTCTTTCTCCTTATCATATAGTTTTGGATTGCGATGCTAAGACCGTTTCTTTAGTTGTTCCTGGTACTCCACTGGTTCTATGGCAGGTTGCTTATAGCAGCAAACTGAAAGACCTTATATCATTTATATGGGCTCGATGACTTGATGCTTTCAAGTGTTTGGCCTATCTTGCTTATGTTCATGATGTGTCTAGTGAGGCCTTTTCCATTGACTCAGTCCCTATGGTCCTGTAACACCCCACATTTTATATGTACTAATGCTATTTAAGTGAATTATGTTATGGTTTGGTTAAATTTGCATCAAT
>JAOTQR010000097.1:11519478-11536645 GCA_025774065.1 Solanum ossicruentum | reverse complement strand
AATAATAATAATAATAATAATAATAACAACAACAACAACAACAACAACAACAACAACAACAACAACAACAACAACAATACTCTCCCCGTCTCAAATTAATTGAATTTTTGAAGCTTTTTTCAAGGTTCAAAATAATTGAATTTTTCAAAGTTCAAAATGAATGTTTGAAACTTTTTTTATATTTGTCCTTTTATTTATTGAACTTTTACATTTATTAGGAAATAAATTAGACTATATATTTATAATTTTACAAAGGACAATAGTGGAAAGTATGGTGTAAAGTTTGTCTTTGAATGTTTTTCTTAATATATGTGCATTATCTCACAAATTCAATTAATATGGGATAGAGGGAGTAATAATAATAACAACAACAACAATAATAAAATATATTTTTTTTAACAAACAAATTTTGAAAGTTGAAAAATATATGTAAAAAGAATATGTAATTAGTGGATAAAATTGAAAATTTATTTTAAAAAGTTCAAAAAATATATATTTAATCATATGACGATTCAAAATGAGTTATAAATCGATCAAAATTGGGTGTCAATACCTGTAACCCAACTATAACCCGCCAAACCACACAAAACAAATCTGGATTAATTCATTTGGGAGATTAGTTTTGTCTCCGGTTGGAGCGGGTCATAGTTGGGTTAGGGGGCGGGTGAAAATTTGGGGCGGGTCTTTTTTTTTTTTTAAGAATTAGTTTTAAATAATTAAATTTGACCAACAGATGATTGCCACAAATTTTAAAAATTTATTTAAAATATTTAATTAATACTTTATTAAAGAAAGGATAATTTTGAATTCAAAGATGAATGACAAGGACATTTTAAATTCAAAAGGTAAATAAAAGATATTTTATACTATTATCAATAGTTTGAAGATATTTTAAGCCCTTCTTAGATAATAAATTGAAGCAGGGTAGACAGTTAATGAATACCGGATCTATTTATTTGTGGGTATGGTTTATTTTCTAAGGTAGACAAGATTGATTTAAATATTACCAAAAAAATATCATGTGAAGTGAAGGTAAAGACAAAGGGATGAGGGACGTAAGCAGCGTTTGCCTCTGATGGCTAAAAACACGTAAATTGATGAGCTTAGAATGTGGACACTTTCTCTTCTCTACTATTTCTCACATCATCTTCACTCGTCACCTTCCTTCCTCTTTCTTTTTTGTCTCTTTATTAATTGCTCCTACAAACTTCAAACTAATTTTTTCTGACGTTTTGACAATTGAAAATTTTATGCAAGTTGAAATGGTATTCTCATAGTCATCGGATAAGATTTTTATTTTATCTTTTAACTAAAAAAATTGAAAAATCAAAAATCTATTCAGGCCACAATTTTTTTTGTTCAAAATCCATTACTCCTTCCACTCTTTTATTTCTTAGATTTAATTATAATTGGACTAGACACAATTAAAAACAATAATTTATTTTTATTAATTAATGTGTCAGATTTTAAAAAATAAAGTAACTAATTACTAAAATAGAATATATTTTAAAAGTGATCAGTAAGTTACTTTTAAAAATAGCGAACAATTAAACGTTCCTCCTTTCTCCTTTCTTTTGACTTCACTCTGACTGAGAAAAATGGCAAAGTTTGAGTCTTTTGTTTTACTGTACCTCCATTTCCATGGGTTTCTCCTCTTGTTTTCCCTTCTTCTCTTCTCCTTTTCCTCCCCCACCCTTCCCAATTCCTATTATAACTAGCTAGAGTCTGCCTTTGTTCAATTTCTTTTCTCTCCCCAAATTCAATGGAATGATCCCTCTCTTTCCCCTATTTACCAGTAACCTATTCTGTAATGGATAGTAGGACTGCTTTTTCCGATTCCAATGATATCAGTGGAAGCAGTAGCATATGCTGCATCGGCGCCATGAACGAGCCGGAAGCCAACGTAACCTCCCTCAAATGCCTCTCAGAAACACTAGAGTCTATCTTCGATGCGGATTTCGACTTCTTCGCTGACGCTAAGATTGTGCTTCCCGGTGGTAAGGAAATTCCGGTGCACCGGTGCATTTTATCGGCGAGGAGTCCTTTCTTTAAGAATGTATTCTGTGGGGAAGACAAGAAAACAAAGCTGGAATTGAAGGAGATGATGAAAGAGTATGAGGTGAGCTTTGATGCGGTGGTGAGTGTGCTGGCCTATTTGTATAGTGGAAAAGTTAGGCCTTCGCCCAAAGATGTGTGTGTTTGTGTGGACAGTGAGTGCTCTCATGTAGCTTGTAGGCCAGCAGTCGCCTTCATGGTTCAAGTTTTGTACGCATCATTTACCTTTCAGATCTCTCAATTGGTCGACAAGTTTCAGGTATGGTGCTTCTGCTGATGTTCTTCTTCTTGCAACGTTGTGAGTTTGGATTGAATGTAATTATCCTTTAACATACAAGATTCTGATCAGTCTAGGGATGCCCCTCGGCAAAAACCAACTCAATGTTAGTGTAACAATAACATATGATCTTATTTGAGTATCATTCCTCTCAAACGCTACATTTGCATTGCATATACCTTTTTCCTACTTATCCTAAAACACTGACTATCAACATTTATTCTAAAATCGTTCTGACATTTATTGGCTCATTATAACTAGAATAAACAAGTATCTGCTCAAGGACAATCTGAGGTGTAAATACGTAGATAGGAGAAACTCCTTACTCGCTCTTTCAGCTATTCTTACACGCCCTTGTTTAGTGCTCCCTCACATATATCCTGTATGTCATTTATTTATTTGAAATTCATTCCTATCTTCTCAAGTACCCACCAGAGGACTTCTTTTTGCACATTATAATATGTCTTTCAATGTTGATGGATATGATGTGGTGATATTACTTCCTTCTCAGTAAATTTTCATCAATCTTCTTAGCAAAATTATAACCTTTCTTTTTGTGTATAATAAGAAAAGATTAGCTAAAACTAAATCATAATGGGAGAAAACTCTAGGGTACTTTCCTTTTTTGGTCCCTAGTACCATAACCAAATGGTCCTTGTTCTTGGTCAAAACTATTACTTGGTCTACCCACATGTTCATTCAGATCTTTCCCAATAAAGATCTATTGATCATTTGAGATCCTTTTGACCATGTCTTCTCAAAAGTGAGTTTTTGTTTTACCATCTTATTCTATTTGTGGATTATACACACTAATGGTGTTGATTGTCTTTCCAGATTAGGTATTAGATAAAACTACTATAAAAATAATATTCATCTTCATTAATAAAAGGATCGGTTTTTAGATTGCCTTTTGTGGGAAAGGGTTATGGATTGGATTGCTCTATATGACAGCGTTATTTCTTCAGAAAAAACAGCCATGTATGTGGCGAGGTACATCTACGACTGATTGCCTACTTGATCAAGTTTCTGCAAAGACAGAAGTGTCTTTTGTTAAAAGAGAAGTGCTTATTTTAGAGAATTGAGGGGTTTGACCGAGCTTTTAGGAAAAGGATAAGTGCTTTTGAGTAGTAGCAGAAGTTGTTTTCTGAAAAGCTAAAAAAAGCAGCTTCTCCGAAGAAGCACTTTAAGAACTATGGCCAAGAACAAGTTGCTGCTCTTATATTGACAAAAATGGTCTAAATTACTAGCCAACAGAAACTGCTACTCTCCAGAAGTACTTTCTTGAGTTGAAAAGTAATTTTGGCAAAAATTACTTTTCAACATAAGCAGATTAGGGACGTTTGGTCAGACAGGCTATGAATCTCCTTACATAAAATTGGGGAACATTATATCTTTTCTCAGTTAGATTAATAAAAGGACACTTAGCAAAACCATATTCACTTTGCGATCATTCAATATAAGTTGTTGAAAAGTCAGTTTCTTGTGAACTTCCTTTTTATCACTTTAGATACATTACTAACTGTACTGGCAACTAATGTATCTTTCCTAATGTTGCATTGCATGTTTCCTGCCCTTTGCAGAGACACCTATTGGAAATTCTTGACAAAGCTGCAGCAGACGATGTAATGATGGTTTTATCTGTTGCAAACATTTGTGGTAAAGCATGTCAGAGATTGCTTTCAAGCTGCATTGAGATTATTGTCAAGTCTAATGTTGATATCATAACCCTTGATAAGGCCTTGCCTCATGACATCGTAAAACAAATCACTGATTCACGTACTGAACTTGGTCTGCAAGGGCCTGAAAGCAATGGTTTTCCTGATAAACATGTTAAGAGGATACATAGGGCATTGGACTCGGATGATGTTGAATTACTAAGGATGTTGCTTAAAGAGGGGCATACTACTCTAGATGATGCATATGCTCTCCACTATGCTGTAGCATATTGTGACGCAAAGACTACAGCGGAACTTTTGGATCTTTCACTCGCTGATGTTAATCACCAAAATCCTAGAGGATACACAGTACTTCATGTTGCTGCCATGAGGAAAGAGCCTAAAATTATCGTGTCCCTTTTAACCAAAGGAGCTAGACCTTCTGATCTGACATCTGACGGCAAAAAAGCACTTCAAATTGCCAAGAGACTCACTAGGCTTGTGGATTTTACTAAGTCTATGGAGGAGGGAAAATCTGCTCCTAATGATCGTCTATGCATTGAGATTCTGGAGCAAGCAGAAAGAAGAGATCCACTACTAGGGGAAGCTTCAGTATCTCTTGCTATGGCAGGCGATGATTTGCGTATGAAGCTGTTATACCTTGAAAATAGAGGTAGGTTGTCATGTTTCTGTGTATTTCTTCTCTTATAGTTATGCTCTTATTTCTTAAGATCCAGGCCATCGCATATGATCCACTTAGTTTGCTCCTGCTCCTTTTCTGACAGCCCATGTCTAGAATTTCATATTTACTAAACAGTCTTATTTGCTATGGAAGTTTTAAGTGATATTTTGATCTGCCTAATGGAGAACAAATTGAGGATGAATTATACTATTATGTAATGAGACATGGAGGATGACATATACTGTAGTGTCATAACAAATGAAGGATGAGATGCTACAGTAATATTTCTCAATTACCGTATGAAAATCTTCATATAGCATGCAGGGTACGGGTGGGAAGAAAACCTGAAGACATGCTTTTCTTAATCTGGAAGTAGCTTAGTAGCTTAGGGTACATATCATGTTGCATGCAATCCATGATTGCGAGGTCAGTACCTATGAATCGGTGATTCCAGTGGTTTCTTTGTTTGATAATCTTCATCCTCTCTACTATCTCTCTAGCTTTAGACATTTATCCATGTTACTGGCTTAAGTCTATTTCAAGCGGCCTCCTCAGTCCTAGGAATAGGGTGGTAATGTTCTGTTAAAAGTGCAGCTAATTTACCCCACCTGCTTCATCTCCAATCTGGCATAGCATTGACATTAGGACCCTCTTTTTTTTTCTGATAACAAGTGACCTCATGTCTCTCTTTTTCCCCTCATTATGTTATAGATCTCCCAGTTTGCTGTAAATTCATTTGTAATCTCATGATGAAGAACTGTTCGCTCTCTATGTTGCATTACTCACACACCTATCTTTTACCATTCCTGAGCCCATACTGAAGATTATCCCGATAAATCTCTTCAATTTGCTTCCCTATATGAACTTACTGTTAAGAACATTCTATTTCTGTTTACTGTCCATATACTTAATTTAGAAGAAATATTTGTTTCAGCTTATTGTCCATCCAACTCTCTTCAAGAATAGCATTTGTCACTCTATCATGCTTTTTCCATCCTTAGAAACTTTATGATTCATATAGTTAAAGCAATAACCCAGAGGCACTTTAGAGATCAGGGCTTTTTTCTTTTTGGATAAGGTGGCCGTAGAGATAAGTAGATTTTACAATGTGGATGTCTTCATATATCTTTACTCTTTCTTTCCCGCTTGGATTATGTTTAAAGGTACAACAATGTATCCAGTGTAACCTCACAAAGTGGGGTGAGGGGAGGGTAAAGTCAAGCTCAAGGAGAAAGCAGTCCAAAGCAATATAGAGAAAGAAATATCAAAAATGGAGAAGCCATGGCAAAATACTATAGTCAAATCGACAAAACATCCTGAACAGTAGTCATAACAAGATAAAATGATAATCGAAGTGCAAAAAGCAACAGATAATAACAAACTCAAAGAACAAGAAACTACAAGAATGATATTACAACTAATTAGTACAGAGGAATAACTGAGGCAACTCTTAACTATCTGACTAACCTTCTACAATAATTTGTGTCCTCCATAACCTTCTATCTAAGGTAACGTTCTCCGTAAATTGAAGTTGTGTTATGTCTTGTCTAATAACCTTTCACAAATGCTTCTTTGCCCTTCCTCAACCTTTCTTGAAACCATCCATTGCCAACCTCTCTTGAAATAATCCATAGCCAACATCTCTTGAAACCATCCATAGCCAACCTCCCAAACCTCCACACTAGAGCATCCCTGCATCTCCTCTGTACATGCCAAAATCATCTCAACCTCATTTTCTGCATCTTATTCTCTATCGAGACCACTCCTACATTGTCTCGCGTTAAGTTGAATAGTGGAATGAATTGCTTTCAAGTGTCATTGCTTGTTTAATTAATTAGCACTTGTTGGTATCAATTTTTGCTCCCGCCCCTTGACCCTTAGGAGGAGCGGATAAGGGGGACTAAGAGCAAGTCAAAACAACGAGAAGGGCAATTGGGGCCCAAATATCTTCATTTTTAATTTTCTCTCTCCTAGCATGTCAACATATCCATCTCACATCCTCATCTCTACAACTTTTATCTTCTTAACGTGGGGGTTCTTGATTGTCCCATACGTTGCTCTATATAACATAGCTGGTCTAAACATCATCTATAGAACTTGCAAGTTTTGGTGGCACCTTTTTATCATACAAATTTCAATGCAAACTTCCATTTCATCCACCTTGCACTAATACTATGTGTGAAATAATTGGCGATCTCCCTATCTCTGTAGATAATAGACTCAAGATACTTGAAACTTCCTTTCTTTTGACTGACCTTTGTATCAAGCCTCACTTCCACGCTAGACTCACGTTTGTATTGTTGAACTTGCACTCCAAGTATTTTGTCTTGGTTCTTCTCAACCTAAACCCGTTAGACTCCAAGGTCTGCCGCCATACCTCCAGCTTAGGACTAACTCTGCTTCAAGTTTCGTCAATCAGAAATATGTCATATACAAAAAACATACACCATGACACTTCTCCTTGGGTATGTTGCATCAATTCATCCATCACTAAGACAAATAAGAACAAGCTAAGAGTTGATCCCTAATGCAACCCATCACATCTGTAAACTGCTTTGACCTCTCCCTGTCCTTACCTAGATTTTGGTTCAATCATAGTAGTTGTTGATCACCTTAGTGTATGCCATGGATACACCTTTAGCCTCTTAGCATCTCCATTGTGTTTAAAGGTAAAGTAGATTTATCCTTACTAGTTCCTGGACACGTTGCACGTGTATTTCATACAAATTTCTATAAATCTATTAGAATGATCAAAATTCTAAGTAGTAAATTATACTCTCTCCGTCCCATTTTATGTGGCACCCTTTGACTTGACACGGTGTTTAAGAAAAAAAGTAAGACTTTTGAAACTTATGATCTAAAATCATTCTTAGATATTTGTGTGGTTGAGATTCATTTCATTAAGGGTAAAAGGGGAATTTTAAAGCCAAATTGTTTCCAATTAGAGTAAGGTGACATTCTTTTTGGGACAGACCAAAAATGAAAGGGTGCCACTGGGATAGATGGAGTAACAATTACAAATAAATCTTTTAAAAAGTGGACAAGAAACACCATATGAGGAATATGTGTGTTTATGTAGAATCAAAGGTGAAAGATGATAAAAATAAATTATCTATACTCGAAATCTACATATTTAAAGAGGAGAATCAAAAGGCAGAGGGTATGATAGGGAATTACTTGATTGACAAATGCTATAATTTGTAAATTATGTACAAGGAAGCACGCATGCATCATATTTTTCTCAAGAATAAGATAATATAGTACTTTTTTTTGACATAAGTAGAGACAAAGAATATACCAGTGATGCTTGTGTGAGCATTAAGCCAAGCATATTTATTTTTTCACACATCATATATGATATAACATATATATAGTTCCTTCATTTACTATGAAAAGATGAAAAGACAATGGAAATGAAAGGTTTTAGAAACTGAAAATGGACAGAACATAATTGACAGAGTAAATACAACAAATTAATGTATTTTTACTTTGTAAAGATAACCAAACGGCAGTAAAGACTTTTGTTTAATAGGGAGGACTTTGGCTTCTTCTTCTGTTTTTCTTTTGTATTTTTGCAACTTTATTACCAACACTTATTAATAATAAATATATTTGTCAATGAGTGTAGCCTATAAATGTACAGATGTAACTGCTAAGAAAAAATAAAGGTAACATAAATTATTGCCTTAACTAAAGAATAATGTTTGCAGTAATAATTAATAATAGCTAAAGGGATTTGAAAAATCATAACTAAGAAATCAAAATGCAGTTTAAAGTTACTATTTTATAATACAATAATAATATATTAATGGTATTACTGTAATTACTCAACTTTGTAAGGTTATTTTGATATTTCAACTTTCAACTTTTTTGTTCCCACTTTTATTTATAAGCAAAAATGGAAGATGTGTTTATCAAGAAATATGAAAGGTACCATCTGGATTTCTTCTCGTAGTTTTTGATTTGTGACATGCGATATCTTTTCTGATGAAGAAGTGTATTAATAACAACGCATCCAGAGGATGCAAGATTTATGGAAATAGGGATAATCAGCTCTAGAAAAGGCAAAAACAAAACCTATAATAATACAAGAGAGCTGGCAAAATTCAAGTATTGTTCTATACAGTAAGGTTAACCCAACTAAAGAGTAAGATTAAGCATCTTCCCTTGAAATTGGAGCTGTTTATTGAGATGCCTTTAAAACATCGTTGATTTCTTTCTGTCCATAAGCCCCACACGACAACAGCTGGAACCATAGACTGTAATCTCCAGATGGACTTCTCAATTTTCCAATTGCCCCGGCTGACAAAAACTTCTCTGAGACTATTAGGCATAACCCACTATAGACCAAAGAGGGAGAAGAACATTGACCGAATAGCTACAGCAAAAGGGCAGTACAAAAATAGGTGGTTTGACAGTTTCTAAACTGTTTAAGCACATATAGCATCTCTTCCTGAGCTTGTCTAAAGTGAGACATGACTTGTTTATATAGCTATCCAGCGAAAAACAGTAATCTTGGGACAACTTAACCTTCTATATTAGCTTCCACGGCCACTGATCAATTAGAGTTCTGGTGAACCTCAAAAGTTCGTAAATTGACTTTGACAGGGTATACCATCCATGCTGTTACCCCATTTGAGCATGTTATTTTTCAAGGGGTTGACTGCAGTAGACCATAATCTTCCCATAAGTGCTGCTGCAAGTTCTTCAAACTCCCAATCATTCAGGTTCCTTCTCAGTCCAGGGCACCAAATATGCCCCTCCCAATTTTGTGAAACAGTGGAATCAGGATTGGAGACAACAGAGAATATTATAGGGTAGAAGCTCCTTCAATAGATTCTGGCCAAGTCAAGGGTCTTTCCAGAAGAGGATAGGGTTCATTGCCTACATGTAGAGTTGTTTTAGAATTGAAGTCACTCCACAATTTCCTAATTTCTCTCTTCAATTCACAACCATGAGATAATCAACTAGTGTTGGTAACCCAATGGCTATCATGCCCATGTTTAGCTTGAACCACTTCTTTCCAAAGTCCCATGCCCTCTTGATTATACCTCCAATGCCATTTCAAGAGCATGCTTTTGCTATGGAGTGCCAGGTCCTTCACTCCTAATCCCCAAGTGATTTTGGGATAGTAACCTTATCTCATTTCACCAAGTCAAGTTTGTGGGCTCGTTATTAATATCCCACAAGAATGAGTACCTAACACTATCAAGCTTCCGCAATATTTAATCTAGTACAGGGAAAAAGGACATGAAATAGGTCGGAATGTTGTCTAACACACTGTTAATCAAAGTAATTCTTCCTCCAACAGAGAGATATTGTTGTTGCCAGGTGGCCAGTCTTCTCTTGAACTTTTCAACCACCCCATTCCACACCTCAACAGATCTGTAGCTAGCCCCCAAGGGGAGTCCCAAGTAAGGTAGTTGGGGAAGTCCCTGTATTGCAACACCTATCTCTACTATTTCTTCCAACCCATTAACCATATTCACTGGATGGATAGCACTCTAAGACATGTTTGTATGGAGACCAGAGAGAGTCTCAAAGAGCATTAAGGTGATACTGAGATATTGAACCTGGGACCTGTCAGCCCCACAAAATATAAGTGTCTCATCAGCAAATAGTATCTGTGATACAGAGGTTAATTGACCAGTTCTGCTGCCCACATCAAAACCCTGCAACCTTTAAGTTCTTTACCCTTGTCAAGCATCCTGCTAAGTCCCTCCATTGCTAAGATGAAAAGGAAGGGTACAAAGGGTCCCCTTGCCTTATTTCTCTCTTAAGAGACAAGAATAAAACTGGGCTCCTGTTAACCAGAACAGAGTATTTAATAGTAGAACCTGATCCATCTGATCTACCTATCTCCAAAATCCATCTGCCTCAAAATAGAGATCAAGTAATTGCCAGTTGAGTTTGTCAAAAGCCTTTTCTATGTCTAGTTTGAAAGGGAGCACATGGACAGCATTTCTCAGTCTCCAATCTAATACTTCATTAACAATGTGAGAAGCATCCGTGATCTGTATGCTTTTGATGAAAGCATTTTGATAACCTGAGATCAGCTTAGCAGGCTGATGGGTTTGAAGTCCTTTAGTTCAATTGCCCCTTTCCGTTTAGGGATAAGGGATATGAATGAAGTGTTGAAAGATTTCATCATATGACAATTGTTGTTATAGTGACAGAAGGTGTTCAAAAACATCCTGTTTGATTGTGGCCCAACATTTTTGATAAAAGACCATTGTGAATCCATCTGGTCCAGCATTCTTGTATGGGGCACAAGAAATAATGGCATTTTTTAAAAAAATTGGTAACTTAAGAAATAATGGCATTAAGGGACTTCATCTTCTTCAAAAGGGCATTTTACAGCTTCTACGACATCATTGTCAAGGGAGTTCAAATCACCAAAAGCAGCAGTAGGCCTCCATTCTTCATTTGCAGGATGTAATTCTTGGTAGTCTAGGATCACCTCCTTGATATGATACTTATCCTCAGTAATGTCATCCTCCACTTGCAGTTTGTCAATACAGTTGTATCTCCTATGAGAATTGGCAATTATCTGAAAATACCTAGTATTTTTATCACTTCTTTCAACCAAATAGTACATTTGTAATTATACTATAATTACATTGTGGCAAACAAACAGGTAATCGAGGCTGTGTAATTACTAGACTGGTGATTATTACCCTAGTAATTATATTGGTTCTAATTACCAAGTGGCTTTCCAAACAGACCTTGAATGTCTTATGGCTTCTTTTATTTGTTTAATACATTTTATTGAGCTCTCATACCCTGCACAAAATATAGAAAAAAGTTAATGTATTGATGATATGATAAATACAAGACACCTATTTGTAGGTGTTAGGTATATTAAACATGATATTTGTCCAGTATGATATCTAATTTAGGAACTTTAACACCTTTAACATTCTAAAATCAAACAGTTCACACACGTAACTTGTCCGTCTCAATTTCCTTTCATTGTTATCTTCTTCTTTCTTTTCCATGCCTATGAAACACAAAGAAGGCTAGATAAATGAAATTTACGTTCTTTTATGTTTCTCCTATCAGAATTTATCATCATTTTATAATTTCTATTGTCTTTATCATATTCTTAATTGAAGGGATTATTTTAGTCCAACATTGTTGCACCCATGTCAAATCCCTCAAAATACACTACTTTTGGCGGATCCGACACACCCGGTGACATTTTTGAAAAATCCAAGCAACATAGATTGGAACTAGCCAACTTCATATTAAATGTGTGGGACACAATGCTATTAGTTTGGAAGGAACATTTGACAATTTCACTGAGACTATATAGAGGATATTTTTAATGTTTCAGGGAGGAGTGTTTATGTTTGTTACACTTAATATTTGACCTATTTAACCTTATATTTTTTAACAGGAAATGTGCTTCATTTCCAAAGGAGGTCACAAAGTTTGTCTTGTTAATGGTGGGCGGTCAATAACATTTGGCTATGGTTAATGAATTATTATATTAGTGAAAAGGGAAAAGTAAACCATTATACTGAAGATTGACTAGTTGATTGTGTTTCAGTTGGTCTGGCTAAACTCCTCTTTCCCATGGAAGCAAAAGTTGCAATGGACATTGCTCAAGTTGATGGCACGTCTGAATTTCCCCTGGCTAGCATCAAGAAGAAGATGGCTGATGCACAGAGGACAACAGTGGATTTGAACGAGGTTCCTTTCAAGATAAAAGAGGAGCACTTGAATCGGCTGAGGGCGCTCTCTAGAACTGGTAAAGATGTTTGCAGCTACATTTATCATCGAAGTTTCCTCATTCTTTTATGTTGAAGATGAGATTTGAAATTAAAGCATTGTGTACTTGCAGTGGAACTTGGAAAACGGTTCTTTCCACGTTGTTCAGAAGTTCTAAATAAGATCATGGATGCTGATGACTTGTCTGAGATAGCTTACATGGGGAATGATACAGCAGAAGAGCGTCAACTGAAGAAACAAAGGTACAGGGAACTTCAAGAAATTCTATCTAAAGCATTCGCCGAGGATAAAGAGGAATTTGCTAAGACTAACATCTCCTCATCTGGTTCCTCTACATCTAAGGGAGTAGATAAGCCCAATAAAATCCCTTTTAGGAAATAGATTTTGTAGTACGATAAAGAAAATTCTTGTAACATACCACTCTTTCCTGATGCGTCATACATACAACTCATGTACCATATACTTGTATTCTTCCACCTAGATTTTATTTGATAGGATTCTGGTGTTATACTAGTTGAGAGGCTCCATTGAGCAATTTGTTTCTCTCATACAAAACTAAGCACCTAATCGTCGAGGTGGAATGAAGTGTGCTTAATTTGATCTGGAAAGTACCATCATCTTTAATTAGAATACATTTGGTTTTTTATTAAACAAAAAGAAAGAGGAGCCTCGAACTAATTGGTACAGTTGGGCTTTTAGTGCACCCGATTTATCTTTTTTTTTTTATTATTAAAAAAAAAAAGGAAAGACATCAAGGGGTCATTTGATAGAATATATAATAATAATGCAAAATAGAGCATATTAATAATGTTTGCATTAATAATGCATGTATTAGTTATACTTGTATTAATTATAGTATAAATTATATAAATCACATACTGTTTCAAGAGAATTCCCAAAAATTCCGACTCTTTCATAAATTACTAAAAATATTGACTTTTACCACAAATAATGATACCTAAAACTACAGCTTGATACCTGAATTTGTAATACCGAAATTTTCAGTTTTAGCGTCCAATTAGTTGTCAATCACTATGCATTAGTCAATTATCCATAATTAATTTCAAATTAAAGCTAACCCATAATTAATTTTCACACAATTATTTCTTTTCTTTTCAAAATTTTCTCTCTTTTTCAAAATTAATTTTCACACAATTATTTCTTTCCTTTTCAAAATTTTCTTTTTATTCTTTGTTCCAAAATTTTCTTTTCTCAACATTAGGAGTGAATATAAATACCAAAAAATCGAACCGAACCAAACTAATTTGGTTCTTCGGTTTCGGTTCTTTGGTTTTCGATTCAATATCGGTGTTCTTTTCTCAAAAGTTTGGTTCTTCAGTTCAGTGTTCCGTGTGGGGGTCCCAAAACTTCGGTACACCGAAGAACCAAAATTTTATTAAATTTTTAAAAACTATTATATATATATATATATATTAGACCAAAAAATAAAATTATATATATATATATACATATAAATTAATTAGCAATTAAATCATTCGTGAAACATGTCAAAGTAGCAACAAATTTATAATTCATATAGTTAATTTGAAATATTATTTTCCAAGAGAAATTCAAATATATTTTTTAACGATTTATGTCATTTAAATGATGTCTTCATGCTTGTTTTCTTCAAGTAATAATCGGAGGCGCAAGTTCTTGACAAAGATAAATATAATTTTTTAAGCACAATAAGTGTTCCATGGAAGCACACCATCACTTAACATGATTTCAAGTTTTTAAGTGTCTTATACTTTGATTTTGTCTTCATGTTATTTTTTATTAGTTTGTACCGAAAAATCATTTTAAAAACACCGAATAAAATCGAACCAAACTTGAAAAAATCGTACCGAACCATAATATTTTGGTTTGGTGTATGGTGCACATTTTTCAAAATCAAAAATCGAAGAACCGAACCGAAATTTGGTAGAACCGAACGCCCACCCCTACTCAACATCATTGTTTGATTTTTATACGCAACAGAATCAAAATTCAAAAATTAAAAAATTTACAGTAATTTGCATTCAAAACAATACGGAAGGCCGACATTAGATCCAGGCTGAATTGGGACAAAAGAAGAAAACAAAATATTAGATACTTTGTAGAAGGTTCTTCTCCCATAACTATAAGAAACGATATGGGTGTGAAATGAAAAGTACACATGCAATTTGTTTTTTTTTTTAAATTTATTTTTTATATACATGTAGTTTGGAAAAAATTTAATTCTGATACCTACATAATTTGGTTGATGATTTGTTATGTGATGTGTATAAAAAGTCACAAGAATAAAATGTTTGAAGTACCAAATAAGTCTAAACATTATGATACTCGTTGGACAAATTGATAAAAAAGATAATGTTTATTGGAAGAATTACAAGTATCAATCAAAATAAATGTCGTTGTTGTGAGTATTCTGGTACTTAACTTGCATTATAGGATTTAGTTTCTCTATTTTGTATAGTTAGTAATTTTTAATTGTTGATGAATCACAGAATAGTATCAAGAGTTATACAGAGTCATCGTTAGATACTCACAAATGTTTTTCAATTTTAGTGACTTTAGTAAATACATGTTGTAGCTATGTGTTAAAATGTTTCTTGGGTGATTGTGGTTGGAGAATGAAGGCATCATGCAGAGAAAACAAAGAAGTATTTAAGATTAAATACTTCAATGATATTCATACATGTCCCATGAGGGAAAAGATGTTGAACAAAGTTGCACCGAAGGATATTGTAGCTGAAATTGTCCTTCTATCAAAATATAAAAGGATGCCTAGAAGATCGAGAAAAAGGAGGAAGAAAAGTGCGTGAGAAGATAAGCACAAACACAAATTGTTGTGGGCGTTGTGGTCATGACTGCCACAACAGAAGGACATGTACTTTTTATTCGAAGGAAAAGTGATAGGTTGATATGTAGTTATGGATTTATTTGTGATAGTACGAACAACAAGTGTGGAAAAACATTTAATTGGAAAAATAAATTATCATATTGACTATGTCTGAGTTAGTTGTTATAAGTTGTTTTGTGTTATGATTCGTAATATATCATGTTAAATTGATGCATACATGTGGATATATCAAAATATTGATACTTGATTACATACTTTTTGTTTCTTCTTTCAAAAGACATGAGTTCAGTGCTATTGAATAATCCGAAAATTGAAACAGAATCTTTAAAAAATCTTAACTTAAATTCACAAAGTTATCGTTTAATGCAAGGTATCAAATAACTAAATTGTAAAACTAATTGATTATGTATCATTCGAAACTTGTTATTTATGTAATTATCTAAGTAAAAACATAAAAATGCCATTTAATGGACATGTATCTTGTGTAAACAAGTATCAAGTATTTAAAGTATAGAATAGTTCAAGTATCAGGTATGTAACATAGCTATTCAACAATTGTTGTAAAAGTAATAGATTATGTACCATTCGATACTTGATATTTATGTAAGTATCTAATAAAAATACAAAAATATCGTTTAGTGGACAAGTATCTTGTTTAAAACAGGTATCAAGTATTTAAGATATAAAATAGTTTTAAGTATCATGTAACAAAAGATTTGCTTAATATTTTGCAAGCAGGTATCATGAGGTAAAAAAAGTGTAAGTGTTAAAAATCATAGGGCAAAACATAGTTTGAACAATTTTATGCTTACTGCAATGTCATCTGGAAACAAAAAGTATTAACTTAGTTATTCAACATCAAAAAAGCAAAGGCAAACACAATTTGCCTTAATAGTCTAATCAGTAGTTTCAAGAAACAATTTTGAAATTTACAGACACCGAAATTAAGAAAACTCGATTAGTTTATCACTATCGAGCATAATAAAATAATCCCTAGACTTGGGTGGATCATCATTTTCACTAATGTAGTCATCGCAAGCCTTGTCACTATCATATTTCCATAGTAGCACAACATATCTCCTTCAAAGGTACTCAACATCCAGTGCATGAGTCGAGACACCGCCGTCTCTTCTTGAAATACTTCATCAATCGAATTAGCCGCAATGTTGGCATCAACGTCTTCCATTGCATCTGCTGAAAATTGAGGGACATTGCCATTATCATTAAAGGATTGGGTTAAACCAAGACTAAAAGAAGGAGAAGAATCCATGCGGGCGTCTTATTATCCCACCACACTCCCCCCCCCCCTTTTTTTGCTAAACTGATGCTATTACATTATTTTTTTGTCCACCTGACATAGAAAGTGTATGCACTCTCTTAAAGAGCGTGATAAACCTCAAATAATGAATATAATTTTATTTTTATAAGTATTTTGTTATAAAATATGTTTTCTTATTTACTTATTACTTTAACTTTTCTTCTTTATCTTTTTTCGTTTTTTTTCTTTCAAAAATTCATTACTATCTCCATTAAAACTTCTCACTTTCAATATCATCATTTTTACCATAACTTCACCCTTCTTTTTGAGCACATGCTTCACACGTGTATCCTGTATGAATGAGTATATAATATTTTAAATAAAGTTATTAGATAATGTATTCAAATAATAAAATAAAGTTAATAAATTATCTTATCCCATCCTTTTGTAAAAAAAGTATTTTATAATGGGCCGACCCCTAGCAAAACTTTTTGGAATTCAAATTGCTATATAAATGCATTTAATCTAAATGTATAACTTTTTTTTCCTTGCATACTATGAAAATTGCCTATTCAATACATTCATGTGTGCTATAATATATTTAATCATAAAGTTGGAATGATTTATCATATCTATAATTATTTATATATATAGAAATTGA
>JAOTQR010000097.1:11494674-11519378 GCA_025774065.1 Solanum ossicruentum | reverse complement strand
TATATTATGCAAGATGAATGATGTACAAGCATGTTTTATTATGAGCATTGATCATGCATGTCATATAGAGATTATATATCCATCGCTTATGAGTATGCATTTTGACTATATTGGCTTATGTCTTGTTGCATTACATCCTACATACTTAGTACATTCAAACGTACTAACGCATACTATATGCCTACAGATATTACCATGTAGGGACCGAAGCTCCTTTGGATCATCCTTCACGTGGCTAGTTCAGCACTTCGGAGATAAGCGTTGGTGATTCCTCAAGTTCGAGGACACTATCTATATTACACGTGCTATTTTGAGACTTCATTATGTTGAACACTTGTTATTATGAGCGGTGAGCCCGAAAAGTGTCTTGGTCCTCACTCTATTCCCAGCTAGAGAAGTTGTTAGATATGCTATGAGCTTGACTCTTTTATGCTTTTATGAATATCAAGGTTTCCTTTAGTCCCGCTTCCCTTATCATTATATCTCTTGGTGTTGTTTAGTTTGCTTCTGCGACCAAGGATGTGTGATTAATATGCTAAGAGGATTGTTGTAGGTCCCTTCGGGTTCCTATTCGTCGTGCCACGTCAAGGCCCTAGGCTTGCATCGTGACAGTGATTGAGCATGAGATGTATGTTGCATTGATGTCATTTACATTACTACACATGATATCTTGCATGCATTATATTATGAGTAAATTGATGAGTCTAAATGACCGTATTGAGTTTGAGTCAAGTTTGATTTCTGGCATTCATTGATTTAATTGTTGAGTAATTGAGGTGAATTGAGATTGATGAGATAAGATGACCCTATGTGGCTGAGTTTGAGTTAAATAATGAGACGATTGACGAGTTGAGATTGATGAGATGATGATGAGTTGTATATTTTAGTCTTGGGAGAAGTATTGAGCATTGAGCGGGGAGCGATTAAACTTCTACTTTAACCCATAAAATGATGTTTCCACCATAGGATAGTCACTACCACTAGCCTGGCGACTCTTGTCCCGCAAGTGGACATATATTGTGGATCCAAGAGAGAGTTGATCGCCCTTTTTCGTGGCAAGTTAAGGAAGGGCGTGGCAACTATGTTGATTCCTTGTGCATCACCTAATTAAAGCTGGTGGGATAAGAAAGATGGTTAAGAGAAACTCCCAAGATACATTGATTAAGCATGAGATTTCAAAATGAGTCCACTTTACTGAGATTTCTCTACAAGCATGATTTACTCTAAACCTGCATAAACTGTTTTGAGTGTGAGTTGTTGAGTTGAGGTGAGTGAATCCAGTTTTACTTTTCTTGAGGTATTTTACATATCAGTATATTCTATATACTAATGTCTATTTTGGGCCTACATCATTTTATGATATAGATATAACAAATACAGGATCTCAGTATGTACACTATTAAGGCCCATATTCGGTACATTTTCAGAGTTGGTAAGCCCTCCTTATTCTTCAGAGCAGCCCTTGTTTTATGAGCTTGATTTAGTCTATCTTTTCTTTCTTTGAATTGAAGTGTTCATAGTCTGTCATGACACCATTCTAGACTGAGTAGAGGCTTCATAGACATTTGAGTAGAAGTTTTCGATGAATCTCTGTATCTAATCTATTTTCCCTAACATTATGATACATTAGAGTTATTTTATATACATATATGATGCCTATTTATTGAGTTACTCTTCTGCTATTGAGATGATGTGATGATGAGGCCAAGTGGTTGGCTCGGAGGCTAGCAATAGTCTCTGAGTGCCAGCCACGCCCCCTCCCCACTAGTGATAAACTTGGTATCAGAGCACAGAGTTCAAGAGTCCTATGGAGTCTATGAAGTTGTGTCTAATGGAGTCTTGTTTAAGAGTATGTTGTGCATCACACTTCATAAACAGGAGGCTACAGAACATTAGGAGTTGTTACCGAACTTCCTTGTGACTTGAGTTCGTGCGATAAAGTTGAAAACTCTATTAAAAAATTCCTTTTTTTAATTCGTGAGTTATGCGATTATAAATCATGCCTCCTGACGCACATTAACCCAGAGGAATTCTTCAGTTAGAATTGTTGAGAACCCTACTTCAGAGGTTCCTCCTCAGGTAGAGATGAGGGGCCAAGGTCGACCGCCCAGGACTACTGGTATTCCTGTCACACCTACTGCTCCACCTACTCCTACTTCAGAGGCCAACTTTCGAGGAGCCATTGCTATGCTTACCCAGTTAGTAGTTTCTTAGAGTGGGAATCGGGATTCACCAGCCCTTAGATCTAGCTCTCACAAGCCCACAGCTACTTCTAGACTGAGAGACTTTCTGAGGATGAATCCACCTGTCTTCATGGGGTCTAAGGTTGAAGAGGACCCTATGAAATTTATTGATGAGATGTGGAAAGTGCTGAAAACCATGTATGCGACTGAGATTGAGCGAGTTGAGCTTGCCGCCTACAAGCTCAAAGAAGGTCGAGGTGATGATGCTGAGCCTGCTGATTGGGATGAGTTTGAGAGTGCCTTTCTTGATCACTTTTTCCCTCAGGAGCTGAGAGAGGTTAAAGTTGAGGAGTTTGTGAATCTGAAAAAAGAAGGGATGATCATTAAAGAGTATAGCCTGAAATTCATCCAGTTATCCAGGTATGCTCCGAAGATGGTTCCGAATATGAGGGCGAAGATGAGGAAATTTGTGTATGGATTGGGTAAGCATAAGAGAAGGGAGTGAAAGGTGGCATTGTTGATCTCGAGCATAGATATTTCCAGAATGATATTTTATGATGAGGAAGATAAGAAGAAAGACATAGAGAAGCATTTTAGTATGTAGGCCAGATCAATAAGGCCCGAGCCCAGTTAGAGCAAGCAGAGTAAGGGAGATAAGTTCTATTTCTAGAAGAGGTCTTCTAGCTATTGATGGTGTTCACACTCCAATAAGAAAGTCATTCCTATTAGTAATTAACCTAACCGAAGGTTAGGGTTGAATCCACAGGGAATACAGGGCTTGACTATATGAATTCACTATCAATCATTTCGAGTATTTATAACTAAAATCTCCAAATGGAAGGGGGGTTTGATTTAAGAACAAAAGTAAAATAAACACTATACTTCTAGGCAAGGAAACACTCAAATTTAGGGACAACTTGGGGATATGTTCCCCATGGTTTGTTGACGCAATTATCCTAGACAATGTAACTACAATTGGAACTTTGCATGCAGGACGATAACTTAGGTTCTTCCAGCCGTCTTGTGAAGGAGAAGGTCAAACTGCACCATGGCACTTGCTCAGCAACCATGGTGTGCCAACTAATCATTACCTATTGTCCCAATAAACCTCCCCTTGGTCAGGTTTGGTTGATTAGATGAGAACACATCAATCGAATCTTGCCATCTACTTTCCTTTTCCTATTCATCACTACCTTTGGTCAGGATCATGATAATAGGCAGGGTTTGGTGTTGGCCAACACCAAACAACAATCAAAATGAAGGGAAATAGACAATACATGCAAAACTCCAATCATAGAAATGCAATAAATCTAGGCTATCTCAAGTCAACCATCCATGGTTCCCACAACCCCAAGTTGTGTGTGCATAGCGACTAATGCTAAGGCAAAACAAACCAAAAAGCAAATACAAGACATAGTTGAAAATTCAACCCAAAGCAATGAAGAGTGATAACACCACAAGTTACAAACCACAAGCTTAATAGATTGAGAATGACTACAAGGTATGATTTGCACTCCCCAAAAGTAGGTTTTCCAAGAGAAAATTTAAATCTACACTACAACCCTAAAGTAATCTAGAGAGAATATACAAAGGCTCTCTCTGTAGTATTCAAGTCCGGTATATCCCTCTAAAATAAACCCTAACATAAAGTATATATTACAGTTACAAATTTAACCCTAAAAGTTACACAAAAAAGACAGCTGGCAACAAGTACGTCTCACAGATACAACTCGCAAGGTGACCTACAAGTCGTAATTGGGGTCTCGTATCAAGCACTTGGCATTTTGGATTTGACTGTTACGACCCACTAGTACAAGTCGTTGCTTGAGCTATGACTCATATGCTCTTCTTGTGGTCCAGGCCTTCAGTTTTTGGTCCAAAATCTTGGCTCTCTATTTCTTGCTACGAGTTCACCTATACGAGACATATTGAGACCTATGACTCGTAGGGTGGCATCATAGTGCTGACCTTCACTTAGAAGATTTTAGATTTTTTTCTCTCTATTTTTGGCTAAAAGATCATCCTAAGACTTGTAGCTTCGGCTGTGACTCATAGGTGAGCTCGTATGTTCTAGACTTCAGCAACATCTGCAATTTTTCTCCAAAATCATGTCAACCTACCTTTTTTGCAATAACAACATAAAAACACATAAAAACCTTCAAACCTCGCATTAAGAACTCTCAAAATTCCTTATTTTAGGCATCAAATGTGTTGTATTTGGCAGCAGATCAGCTATGAACCATCTTCAACTAGCACCAACCCTGAGCCATAGGGTTCGTATGGTCAACCAAACTTTAAGGCACAGGGTGCACAGTCTCAAGTAATTGCGGCTATTGACTTTAGAGGGAAACCACCTAATGGGAAATATGACCGGATGCACTTGGGAGAGTGTAGAGATGGAGGAAATTCTTGCTGCAAATATGGCCAATCAGTTCACTTTCAGAGGGACTATTCAATGTGGGGAAATAAGGCCCAAAGGGGTAATCAGAGAAGTGTTGCAGCAAGAGCAGGCGATAGGACAAATCGTCTGTATGCAATGGGGAAACGACAGGATCAAGAGGTTGCACCAAATGCTATGATGGGTATGCTTTGAATCTTTACCTTTCCTTGCTATGCTTTACTTGATCAGAGTGTAATTTGCTTTTTTGTGATGCCATATATGGCGAGTAGGTTTGAGATTCTTCCTGAGTTTTTGCTAGAGCCATTTTCTGTTTCTACTCTTGTTGATGAGTTCATTTGAGCTGAGAGAATCTATAGAGATTGAGTGGTACCATCTATCATAGGGACACTCTTGTTGATTTGATTAAGTTAGAGATGGTTGATTTCGATGTGATCCTCGGTATGGATTGGCTTCACGCTTGCTATGCCTCCATTGATTGCCAAACTTGGACTGTCAAATTCCAGTTTCTGAATGAGTCTGATATTAAGTGGAGAGGACAATTTGTAGCCCTGAAGGGTAAGTTTATTTCATACCTAAGAGCTCGAAAATTGATCTATAAGGGATGTATCTATCACCTCAGGGAAGTCAAGTCTTATGATATTGAGTCCCCTACTCTTGAGCTTATCTCCATCGTGAGCGAGTTTCCTGATGTGTTTCCTAAGGATTTGCTTGGAGTCCCTTTAGATTTGGAGAGGAGAATCTGTAGCCCTGAAGGGTAAGTTTATTTCATACCTAAGAGCCTGAATATTGATCTATAAGGGATGTATCTATCACCTCATGGAAGTCAAGTCTTATGATATTGAGTTCCCTACTCTTGAGCTTATCTCCATCGTGAGCGAGTTTCCTGATGTGTTTCCTAAGGATTTGCTTGGAGTCCCTTTAGATAGGGTGATCGATTTTGGAATTGATGTCCTTCCTAATACCCAGCCTATTTCTATTTCACAATATAGAATGGCCCCAACAGAGTTGAAAGAGTTGAAGGAGCAGTTGAGGGATTTGTTAGAGAAAGGGTTCATAAGGCCGAGTGTCTCTTCATGGAGTGCTCCAGTCTTGTTTATGAGCAAAAAGGGTGGTTCTCTGAGAATGTGTATTGATCACCATCAATTAAATAAGGTGACTGTCAAGAATAAGTATCCCCTTCGAAGGATTAATGATTCGTTTGAACAACATCACGGTGCCACTGTGTTCTCTAAGATAGAACTCAGATCAAGTTATCACCAATTGAATGTGAAAGAATGTGACATCCCAAAGATGGCTTTTCGAACCCTATATGGTCACTTGGAGTTCTTGGTGATGTCTTTTGGATTGACAGATGCACCTGCAGCCTTTATGTATTTAATGAACAGAGTATTCAGACAGTATCTTAACATGTTTGTGATCATATTAATGATATCTTGGTGTATTCTAGAGATAATGAGGAGCATACCAAACACCTTAGGATGCTTTACAGATACTCCGAGACAATGAGTTATATGCGAAGTTTTCTAAGTGTGAGTTTTGGGTCAAATGCGTGGCTTTCTTAGGTCATGTGATTTTTGGAGATGGAATTCGAGTGGATACTCAAAAGATTGAGGTGGTTTAGAATTGGCCAAGACCAACCTCACAGATAGATATAAGGAACTTCCTAGGATTTGCTATTTCCAAAGGTTTGTCAAGGGATTTTCTTCTATATCCATGCCATTGAGAAACTTGACCCAAAAGAAGGTCAAGTTTCAATGGTATGACAAGTGTGAGAAAAGTTTCCAAGAGTTGAAGATGAGTTTAACTACTGCACCAGTATTGACCTTGCCTGATGGCACAGATGGGTTCGTTATTTACTGTGATGTTTCGAGAGTAGGATTGGGATGTGTGTTAATACAGAGGGGGAAGGTTGTTGCCTATGCTTCTAGACAACTTAAGATGCATGAGCAGAATTATCCCACTCATGACTTAGAGTTGGCAGCGGTGGTGTTCGCTCTCAAGTTATGGCACCACTACTTATATAGAGCTAATGTTGACGTATTCACGAACCACAAGAGCCTGCAGTACGTCTTCACCGAGAAAGAATTCAACTTGAGGTAGAGGAGATGGCTTGATTACTCAAGGACTATGACATGAGCATTCTCTACCATCCAGGTAAATCTAATGTGGTTGTTGATGCTCTTAGCAAGTTATCTATGGGAAGTACTGCCCATGTGGAGAAGGAGAAGAGAGAATTAACCAAGGAGGTTCATAGAGTGGCACGATTGGGAGTTTAGTTAGATGAATCAGATAAAGGAGGAGTTCTTGTGCAAAATGGGTTTGCATCATCTCTAGTAGTGGAAGTTAAAGAGAAACAATACCAAGATCCGGTCCTACTACAGTTGAAAGAGGATGTGCATAAGCAAAAAGTGATGGCTTTCGCCAAAAGGGAGAAGGAGTATTGAGGTATCAAGGTAGACTATATGTTCCCAATGTTTATGGGGATCAAGAGAAGATCATGGCCAAAGCCCATAGTTCCAGATATTACATCCATCTAGGGTCGACTAAGATGTACCATGACTTGAGGGAAGTCTATCAATTGAGTGGAATGAAAAGAGATATTGCAAAGTTCACTTGCAAGTACCCGAATTGCCAACAAGTTAAAGTTGAGCACCAAAGGCCATGTAGAGTAGCTCAAAATTTTGAGATTCTAGAGTGAAAATGGGAGATGATCAACCTCGACCTCATCACAGGTTTGCTGACGTCCCGCAGGCAGCATGATTCGATTTGGGTTATAGTCGACAGGATGACTAAGTCTACTCACTTCTTAGCAATCAAGACAACTTAAACAACGGAGGATTATGCTCGGTTATATATAAGGGAGATTGTGAAATTGCATGGAGTCCCTTTATCTATCATCTTAGACAGAGGAGCTCAGTTTTGCAGATCATTTCAGAAGGGTTTAGATATGAAGGTGCTCCTTAGCACAACTTTCCACCCTTAGACGGATGGCCAGACAGAGCGCACTGTTCAGACCTTGGAGGATATGTTCAGAGCCTGTGTGATTGACTTTAAGGGTAATTGGTATGACCACTTGCCTTTGATTAATTTTTCCTACAACAGTAGTTTCTATTCGAGTATTCAGATGGCCCCATATGAGGCAATTTATGGGAGGAGATGTAGGTCGCTAGTTGGATGGTTTAAAGTAGGTGAAGCAGAGTTGATTGGTCTAGGCTTGGTTCACCAAGCTGTGGAGAAGGTGAAAACCATTCAAGATAGGCTAAGGATTGCATAGAGAAGGTAGGCATCCTACACCAATGTCAGAAGGAGAGACTTAGAGTTTGAGGTCAACGATTGGGTGTATTTGAAAGTTTCACCCATGAAGGGTGTGATAAGATTCAGAATGAAATGGAAATTGAGTCCAAGGTACATTAGTCCATATCACATTATAAAGAGAGTGGGCAATGTGGCATATAAGTTAGATCTCCAATCAGAGTTAGAGGCCATTCACCCAGTCTTCCATATTTTGATGCTCAAGAAGTGTTTGGGGGATCCACAATTGATTGTGCCTATTTTGAGTATTGGAGTGAGAGACAGCCTGAGTTATGAAGAGATCCCTTTCCAAATCCTTGATCGTCAAGTTTTCAAGTTAAGGAACAAAGAGATTGCATTTGTTAAGATATTGTAGAGGAACCAACTTGTAGAGGAACTACTTGGGAGGCGGAGGAGGACATGAAGGACAAATATCCTCATTTATTCCAGCCCTCTGATGATGAGGGAGTTAATGGTAATGAATTTCTTCTAAATTCTTGAATTTCCATCCCTTGAGTCTCCTTTCATTTTTCATATGATAGACGATAAAGTTCTAGAATTCGAGTGAGGATTGATATGATTTGATGTCTATTTGATTACATTTCTTGTTGATTTTCTTGATTTTTTGATTACATGAGTTAGATGAGAGTTGGCTGACTGTTAGAGTCCATAGGGAGATTTGATCCTTGTCTTTAATCCCTATCTTTCTCTTCATCTGATGATGAATGATCCCAAGGGAGAGATAATGTAATGCCCCCTAAATCTTTCTATCTGATTGGGAGTATAGGTGTAGATGATGATAAGGTGATGATGAGAAAAATTTGAGAAACGTTGAAGGATCAGACCTAAGAGGGTCACTACGAGTTGTATAAGGGGATTACAACTCGTATAGAGGGTTTTCGTAGAGAATTTCAGTAACTTAGAATTTCAGTACCCTTCAGATACGAGGTGAAGATACGGCTCATAAATAGCACTACAACTCGTAGTAGGGGTTTCATACTTAGTTCCAGTATTTCAAGTGTCGAGGTCTTCTAGCTATGAGAAGTCAGTTACGACTTATAGTAAGGACTACGACTTAAAACAGAGGGGTTTTGTAAAGGATTCCAGTGATTCAGGACTTTGAGACTTCCATTCTACAAGGAGCAGTTATGACTCATAGTGAGAACTATGAGTTGTAGACGGGGTCTCGTATGCCTATCGGCAGTTTTACTGAAGGGCATTTTTGTTCATTCCAATTTTTATTCTATTAACTCCTCACTATTTTTTCTTGTTAAAAACCTTAAAAGTGAACCCTAATCCATTCATATTCATTACACCCTTGAGGGTTTTCTTAAGAGCAAAAAGGAGAAGAGGAGGAAGCTCGGATTTGCAATTCAAGAGCAAGAGTTGGTTGAGGATCGATTATTCTTCAATTTTCAAGTATGT
Source organism: Solanum ossicruentum (assembly GCA_025774065.1). NCBI lineage: Eukaryota > Viridiplantae > Streptophyta > Magnoliopsida > Solanales > Solanaceae > Solanum > Solanum ossicruentum. The sequence continues at coordinate 11,510,078 of JAOTQR010000097.1, read as the reverse complement.
AAGGCTTACAAAAGTGTGGATGTATTTCTTCACACTCCCTTTCAATTATCTTGAGTCAAGATTTAAGAAGAGTTGAGATTTTTGAGAAATTCTTCCTATTTTGATACTTTATCCTTGTATTCATCATGTGGTCCTATTTTATTACATGAGAAAATTTCTACATTGCATGAGCATTGGTATGAGCTATATTTCATGACTAGAGGTATAAGATTCACACATGTATTTGATACTTAGCTATATGAATCTTACATCGCATGATTTGTGAAATTCTATACATAACAATGAGGTTGAGTATATGAGTTGAGTAATTTGACTATGATTGAGCATGAGATGTATGTTGCATTGATGTCGTTTACACATGCTACACATGATATCTTGCATTATATTATGAGTAAATTGATGAGTCTAAATGACCGTATTGAGTTTGAGTCAAATTTGATTTCTTGCATTGATTGATTTAGTTGTTGAGTAATTGAGGGAAGTTGAGATTGATGAGATGAGATGACCCTATGTGGTTGAGTTTGAGTTACATGATGAGATGATTGATGAGTTGATATTGATGAGATGATGATGAGTTGACCATATTTTAGTCTTGGGAGAAGTATCAAGCACTGAGCCGAGAGCAAGTAAACTTCTACTTTAACCCACAAAACTATGCTGCCAGTGTAGGATAGTCGTTACAGCTAGCCTAGCGACTCTTGTCCCACAAGTAGACACATATTCTGGATCCAAGTGAGAATTAATCGCCATTTTTCGTGGCGAGTTAAGGGTGGGTGTGGCAATAATGTTGATTCGTTGTGCATCGCCTAATTAAAGGTGGTAGGATGAGGATGTCGGTTAAGAGAAACTCACAAGAAACACTGATTGAGCATGAGATTTCAAAATGAGTCCACTTTACTGAGATTTCTTTAAAAGCATGATTTACTCTAAATCTGCGTAAACTGTTTTGAGTATGAGTTGTTGAGTCGAGGTGAGTGAATCGAGCTTTACTTTTCTTGAGATATTTTACATAACTGTATATTCCATATACTGACATCCATTTTGGTCCTGCATTGTTTTATGATACAGATACCACAGATAGAGAATCTCAGTACGTGCACCATTGAGGCCCGGATTCGGTACATTCTCAGAGTTGGTGAGCCCTCCTTGTTCTCCAGAGGAGCCCTTGTTTTATGAGCTTGATTTAGTCTATACTTTCTTTCTTTGAATTGGGGTGTTCATAACCTGTCATGGCACCATTCTAAAATAAGGAGTAGAGGCTTCATAGACATTTGAGTAAAGGATTTGGATGACTCTCTGTATCTAATCTATTTTCCATAACATTATGATACAACAGAGTTATTTTATATACATATATCATACTTATTTAATGAGTTATTCTTCCACTGTTAAGATGATGTGATGATGAGGTCAAGTGGTTCACTCAGAGGCTAGCAATAGTCTTTGAGTTCGACCACGCCAAGGGTACCCTCTTGGGGCATGACAGGTTGTGTGTTGGATTACGTTGGGAAGTGAGGATATAGAGTGTTTTGTTGCCATAAATCCAATTATTTTTGTGATAATTCTTCATATTTTTATTTCAATTTTGTGTCAAATCAATTTCTTATAGTTCAATTAGGCTTGTATCACTAGTAATTAATGATAGCCTCAATTTCTCGATCATATACATGAGTAGATAATTATAATTGATACCCAACTTGACTTACTTTAGTTGGCATCATTCTTGTCTTGTTCTATGGTTTAAGTATGCTAGCACGGAACACAGGAAAAACCTTAAGATAAAGTGATAGCTATATTATATGAAATCTTGTCCATCTTGACAATAATCCTAAATGATCCCTCATACTTCCGTACCATATTTATGTGCATATCTTGCAATGTTTAAACTGATTTGAGTTAAATTTCATCAAAACTATGTCCCCCAACCTTATATTCATGGATGACGTGTGCAGTCGATAAACTTATTCATTTTCTTTGTTGTTGTTTACAACATATTTTAAAGTGATGAAAAATAAATTACAATCACCATTAGAATATGAAGAAACATAATGTTATAAATAAATAATAAGGGTACAAATATATTTATCCCTTGATTCTTCTCTCATAAGATTTATCTGTGATTCAAGGACCAGTAGTGGTGTACTTCTCGAACTAGGATGGTTTAGACTTGGTCTCCATGAAAGGATTTGTATGGATCTTCTCGAAATATTTGATTAGCAAGAAGACTCTGGTATGTTTTGATCTTTTTATAAATATTCCAAGAGTTTATGGGATATTTGAGAATTTGATCTCATTAGGAATATGCAAGAATTTGGGGATATTCGAGATGCATATTTAACGGAGTATAATACCTTTTATATAGGCATGAATTAAGGTTTAGGAAAGAGTAGCCTCTAGGAAACCCTAACTGAAATAAGACTCATCTTGTAGAATCCTATAAAATATTAATGTATACAAATGCCCCCGTCTTCAAAACTTGTTAGAGTGTAGATTTGATGAAACTCGAAGGCAGGGCTTGAAGTATTCATTTTTCCATCATTGCTAGCTTTAGATTTGCGGATTTGATTTATGAGAGAAGAGATAAAGGGCAAATTTGGTCCCATTGCATATGCTAGAATTTGTAGATGATAAAATTTGTGTGAGAAAAATATTAAGCAAGAACGAAAATATCACAATAATTGTAGTACTTGATTTTAATATGTGAGTTTTACAATCTCTATAAATCCTTTAATTCTCCATTTCAAATTTAGATTCAACGACTCTTTAGCTTGATCTTGAATCTTATGAAACTTGAAGGATTTAATCTTGACTTGTTCTTGAATTCAAGGATTTTTTGGGCTTAATCTTGAATTAGGAACTTTATCTTGATTTATGGATTTGATGAACTTGATATAAACTTGTTCTTGAACTTTGAATTTATTCTTGAATTTGATCTTGAATTCAAGGTCTTTTAAACCTGTCTTGAACATGAATGCTTGAATGTTTGAATTCTTGAACTTGTAGAGAAATTTGTGGCATTTGATCTATGAGCTCTCTCTAGCTTCTTATTAGAATTCTTAATGCCCCTTTTAATTATGAAAACCTTATTTGTAGTTGTAGAATAGAGAAATTATAATAAGAAATACTCCCTTCAGCCAATTAGATATAAGTGACATGACATATCGGGTTTTAATGAAATGGACTTATCATTTTGACACATGGCATGATCCTATTTGTTTCTTTGTTTGATTGGCATACCACGTCATTTGACATATGGCGCCAAGATGGGCCTCTAGGATGAAATAATATTGGGCTTCACTTATTGTAGCCCAAATCAATTAACTTGAATTTTAATTAAATCCGTATTTATTGAACTTAAATAATTAACTCGATTATATTAATTCATAATATTTATTTGGACTAATACATTATTGAATTTAATATAATTCGAATCATTTTAAAATTTATATCTAATAAATTTTAAATAATTACAAATGCCCCCTAGTTCAATCTGGTCGAATTATTTTATCCTTTAAAGACTAGATTTGAAGTATTAAATTAATATTATAATAATTATTATTATTGTAATACTATAAGAAAGTATTGACATAATATTATAATCTTATTATTATAATATTTTCATAATATTTTTCTGTAAAAAAGAAAATTATTCCAACTTTACCTTTTTTAAAAGAAGAAAGTTTGACCTCCTTTTTTTTCCTTTTCTTTTTCCTTTCCTTTTTTCTCTACTTTTTTTTTCTTTTCTTTTTTCTTTCCTTCCTTTCTTTTTTCCCCCCTTTTCTTTTTTCCTTTCCTTCCTTTATTTTTTTTTGTCCTTTTTCTTGGTCCCTCACATGTACCACCCTTCTTTTTTCTTCTTTTATTCCTTCTTTTATTCTTTCCTTCTTCCCCCTCCCCCTTTTTTTGGGACTACATCCTATTAATAGGGGTGTGCTTCTATATATTTTCCAATCAAATTAGTACTTCTATATATTTTCCAATCAAATTTGAAGTCCAACCCTCGGGTATCTTTGTTCAGGTATGATCTTTTCCCTCACTTTTTTTGTTCGTTTCTTTTTTATAGGTCAAAAGGAGCAATATTTGTATTTTGCGGAGGCTATAATGCGAGAATTTGATCTTGAGGTGTGAAGAGATGTGTTTAATGTCTCCGTCTTGAGATCACCAATTCAAGGCCTTACAATATTTCAAATACTTAAACATAAGGCGTGAAGGGATGTGTTTAATGTCCCCGCTTAGAGATCAACAATTCGAGGCTTTACAAGAATCCAAATGCTTAAACATAAGGCGTGAAGAGGCCATCTTAAGGTTCAAATGGATAATGTTTGTCCACCTTAAGGCATGAAAATTTAGAGATCCTTTTAAAGATAAACCCGCAAAAAAGGACAGCTTAAGGTACAAAGGAACAAATTTTGTCCACCTTAAGGCATGAAAATTTAGAGATCCTTTTAAGGATAAGGCTGTGAAAAGGTAAGATTAAGGTGCAAAGGGACAAATTTTGTCCACCTTAAAGTATGATAATTTAGAGATATTCTTATAACATAAAGGGATGGATACTCGTCTTTATCCTAAGAAAATGCAATTTAAGGGAATCATCATGATGCAAAGATATACTTACTCATTCTTGCCTGAAGAGATGTAAAATCTAAAGGTCGAAGCTTGAAGGCTTCAACTTTCAAATGCGACAACTATAAAAAAAGTTGACTTGCATACATGATGGATTTGAAACTTCAACTTTAAAAAGAAGAGAATTTGGAGACTTCAAATCACATATTTGAAGGATTTAAAGACTTTAATATGTATACTTGATTGATTTGAACACTTTAACTTACAAACTCAAAGATTTTGAGACTTCAACTTGCACTCTGGAAAAATTAAAAAACTTCACCTTGCATACTTGAAGGATTTGAAAATTTCAACTTGCAGACTTGATTGAATTGGATAACTTCAACTTGCAAAATTAACCAAATTTGAAGACCTCAAGCATGCTATAGTCAAAGGTCGCATTCCATAGGGGTTAGCCACCATAAAGAATCAGGTGGGAACATATAAATTCTTTACACTCATGCAACTAAGAATATAATTTCAAGCGCTTACGTACCTCAGTAAAGAGGATCAAGTTACAACATAGTTCTACAGGAGTATTTTTTTTATTTTTCCTAATTTTGCCTAGGTCATCCCTTTCAAGTTTTCAACCTAGCGGACATTTTTTGGTGTCCTAACTTTTTTCTAGGTCGCCTCTTTCAAGATTTTCGACCTAGCGAATATTTTTTAGGGTATCATACAAAGTTTATACTATTACAGGCCAGGAGTATCTTGACTTGAAGATTTTGCTTAAATTTTATGAGCTTTGGAACTTGAAGACTTCGCTCGAATTTTAGGAACATCAAAACTTAATAACTTATCTTGAAATTGAGGAGCTTTGGAACTTAAGTCTTAGCTCAAATTTGATGAGATGCATTTTAGACTCGCGCATCAAGGAGCATTTTGACTTGAAGAGTTCGTACGAATTAGAAGATATTATTGGGATTTAAGGAGCTTTGTGACTTGAAGATTTATCTTGAATTTTAAGATCTTCGTGATTAAAAACTTCACTCATAATTTGATGATCTTTCAGGTTAAACTCAAAATTAAAGAGCTTCACAATATGAAGATTAGCTCAAATCTGATGAGCTCTCTGACTTAGAATTTAGCTCGAATTTGAAAAGCTTTCAAACTATAAAGTTTGGCCCAAATTTGAAAAGCTTAGTGACATATAGTCTAGACTCGTGCATCTAGGAGTATTATAACTTGCAAATTAAGTTCATGTGATGAGCAGTGTTTTAACTTGCAGTTTATCCTCATGCACTAAGGAGCGTCAAGACATAGATGGACTCTTCAAAGTCATTTTCAAACGCGGACTTGCGCTCACTTTGGAGTTCTTTTATATCTTCATCTTCTTTAGGCAGGATAGACAACAGACCATTGATCTTTTCTTATAGTCATGTTTAATTCTATGTCATGTGCACAAGTTGCCAACTCTTTAAATGTATTAGGCTTTAATCCTTGCAAGATATAGTGAAGATTCATTTCATGTTTTGGATGCACATTTTAATGCTAGAAATTTCACTAAGTTGATCTTTGCAGTTGAGGTTCAAATTTCTCCAACGATCGATAGTCAACAACTAGCTCATCTTCATGTTGGTTAGCCTTCGTAAGTTCGATCATAGTAATGACACATCTTGTGCTATCGAAATGATTGAGAAACTCTTGCTCTACCTGTTCCCAACAATCTATGGAACCAATAAGTTCTAGATTTGTGTATTAACCAAAGGCATTTTCTTTCGGATATCAAACAAATTGTTTGACGAGATAATCACCATATGTTCCAACGTCATTGCAAGTTTCAAAAAAGTGCACTATATGTTATTTCAAATTTACTTTGCCATCAAATTGTTCAAGATAAGGAGGTTGATAGACCTTAGGCATCTCAAAATTATCAATCCTCTCTATGTATGGTTTTGCATATGTGAGGGAAAAATTTAGATAAGAATTCAAATTTATCTTGGGTAATATCTATGATTAAGTCTTTCAATTGATCGATAGGAATCAAACCTTCAGTGGAGAGATGAATCTTTTTGGTCTTTGTTTTCTTTATGCAAAACTCTCATTTGTCTTGAATTCTAGGGAGTTTCATATGTGCTTAATTTGATCCTCTCTCAATCATGTGATCCATCTTATTTGTCAGCTTGAAAAGTTTAGAATCGTGTTCATGCACGCACTTTGTCAAGCCTTCAATTTCTTTAGTCAAGCTTTCTAGTTGCTTGTCCATAGATGAAGCATCAGTTACCATTGTTGCATGATCGTTAGTGATGTCGAAGAGTAGCATGAGTTCTTGTGCAAGTCGATCTTCAAAGGGCTCAAATCATGCAAGTCTTTCTTTGCAGTGGAGTTCTTGGATCCAGGAAGCTCAAGTGAAGCTAAAGCCCTTTCAATTTATTCGACAATATTACTTCCTCCATCTAAAGCATTTGTGGAGGATCTTGCTCCATTTGGAGTTGAAAATTTAAATATAGGAACGGATGTGGATGACACTTGAAGTTTTTGTTGTCCTAGCACGGGGGTCTTGCTCCTCGTAACAGCTCCAAAACTTTCAAAAGTAACATCAAGAATTTCCTCTACTTCAACACAGAACTTGGAGTCAGAAACCTTAAAGAAAGTTGATTGGGAGTTGATCAGCTTCTTGGAAGTCCTTTGAATATTATTTGATACTTGAAAAGTTGAGATGAGAGGTAGAGATTGTCCCACTGGGTATGACACTTTGTTTGCAATATATTTTAATGTGATGGAAAATAAATTACAATCACCATTAAAATATGAAAAAATATAATTTTATTGATAAGCAATATGGGTACAAATATGTTTATCTCTTGATTCTTCTCTCATAAGATTTATTCGTGATTCAAAGACGTAAGTGGTTCATTTTTCGAACTTGGATGATTTGAACTTGATCTCCATGAAAGGATTTGTATGGATCTTCTTAAAATATTTGATTATCAAAAAGACTTTGGTATATTTTGATCTCTTTGTAAATGTCCCAAGAGTTTATGGGATAATTGAGATTTTGATCTCTTTAGAAATATCCAAAAAATTGGGAACATTTGAGATGCCTTTTCAAGGGAGTATAATAGTCTTTATATAGGCATGAATTAGGATTTAGGATAGAGTAATCTCCAAAAAACCCTAACTGAAATAGGACTCATCTTATAGAATCCTACAAAATTTCGATGTCTAGTGTTGCCTTGTCTAAGTAGGACTCAACAGCGCCTCTAAATTCTTGCCCTCTCAACTTATTCATTTTCTTTGTTGCCTTCTCCAAGTAGGATTTAACAGTGTCTAAACTCTTATTCCCTCAAAGGTGGTCGGTGGTGAATGTGGTGCATGTGTCTAACTCAAATAGTGTATGCTATGAGAAATGAGTTATGTTTAATAGTGTTGCCAATCTTTCAGAGGTGAACTTACAATATCATATATCAAACTATATTTTCTTTATTTCATTAGGAAAACAGAATTTAGAAATTCAAATTCAAGAATTATTTATGTAAGGTGGTACTTCTTTTATCTTCCCTTTGTTTTATTTTAGGGTAGTGGAAATTCATTTTTCAAAATTAGAAATGCAACTAGATGCCAAATATATTTCTTAATTATTAATATTTATAAATAAATATTAAGACTAAATATATTGTGAATATATATATAAGGATTGAAAGTCCGCCTACGTGGCGCCATCAGAAGTCATCTTTTTATTTTAATTTTTAAAATTACAATTCTACCTTTTCTGCTACCCCTTTCAGCCCTACTGCACAGTGCCTCTTCATGAATTGCACCCTTTTTCCAAGGACAACATATTGATTTTCACGCCAATGTAATACAACGACGAGAACTCAGTCGCCGCCCCTGCTGCTCCTCCTAGGAGCTTATGCCCTTTTTCCATCAACAACAACTTTAGTTTCACGCCAACTACATCGACTAGAAAAACAATCATTTCACCCCTCCCACCCCCGCTTCCTCTCCTTACAAATTGTAACCCTTTTTTTTCCATCACCAACAGAATGAGTGATACACCAACTACGTACAGCAACACCAAAAAGAAGACTTACGGAGAAAAAAAATCTTCATTATGGATGCGAAGTTCTTCACCCCGTCATAAATTGTACGATTATAAAACAATTACAAAGATGATAAATGAATATTTCTTCATTATGGGATTGTGAATTTTTAAAGGTTGTTTCCCACAAATTGATATTTTAAATAGTTACAATTCCAACAGTCAGGCTGACTGATTACAAAGAAATAGCCCTCGCAACCTTACACTGCAATAAATCGACCAATCGCATTAAATCACAGATTGATATGTATAACATTCACGACAACCGCATTAATCCTTTTGCGAAACATCTCCTTCACATATTACGTACAAAAACATCTCCTTCACTGATTAGGCATAAAATCAGAGATTAACAAATGCACAGATTAATATTGATGGTTTTGAAAAGAAATTTTAGCAATAGGAATTTTTATGTTTGATGGACTTCTTCACTTCTTTTGTGTCATTCATACTCGATGGTTTCATGAATTTTTTTGGTCTCAAAGCAGGGAATATGTTTGTTTCTTGCACAATATCAGAAACATAAACTTTACAAAAGGCACGATGTGCCTTTACAAACAGAGATTTTGAGTGTGTGCACGGTAAATTTTTATAATTTTTTGCCACTTTTGCTTTTGACATTATGCTTTGCCTAGACACATAAATTCGACACAATTATATTGATCATTTAATGGTGCCTCACTGCATAAACTTTACAAAAGGCACGATGTGCCTTTACAAACAGAGATTTTGAGTGTGTGCACGGTAAATTTTTATAATTTTTTGCCACTTTTGCTTTTGACATTATGCTTTGCCTAGACACATAAATTCGACACAATTATATTGATCATTTAATGGTGCCTCACTGCATAATAGAGGGAGATAGTATCCAACAGTTCTTCTTTGCAAAACAGATGGAGAATACATCAAACAATTATATTCGATTTGGATTTTACTTTTCCCTTTCACTTTGAACGTAAATGGACATGTAATTTTGTGACTATTGTTTCTCCAGTAAACAAGTTTAAGAGATCTGAGACAAATCTTTTTTTGCCTTGGATAATAAGTCTACATATAATATTATAGGAAAGAAATTTTATGAAATATGTCTACCTTTTCTATTTTTCATACGTGTTAATTTCATTAAATAAGACTTTCAATTTTAGTATATGGACTTCTATTACACCTGAACTGAAATTTTGATGTTACATTTTTTTACTACATCTTTTGCTCGATATCAAATAATTATTTGAGAATTGTGAAAATTAATCATGATTGTATATGCTTTTTGGATGCAGAATAAAATAAATAATAAGGATATGCAAACCAACAGGACTGGTTGGCATGTGAGGCAAGTTATGAAGGAATCAATACTGTTGATATCCCAAAATCAAGTGAGTAATCATAAAGCTCAGCACTTTGCAATTTTCGTACGCTTGCACTGGATCAATATGCTTTGTTATGTCTTTTGTAGTATTTTGCCTTGGTTTCTTTGCTTCTGTTATTTCTTGAACCAAAGTCCGCTTGCAAATAACCTCTCCATCCCAAGATAGAGATGAAGTCTGCACACATTGTCCTTTCTAGATCCTCATTTATGAAACTATACAGGATATATTGTTTTTATTATCATTTGTAAGTGGAACATTTTTTCCTATCTTTAAGAATTTTGAAATTTCCTTAGTAATTCTTTCTTTTCTCATCTATAACTAATTTAAAAGATTATGGTTATTCTTCGTATGATCAAGAAGTCTTTCACAATTAGAGATGTTCCCAAGGGTTACTTTTTTGTCTATATCGGGGAGACACAGAAGAAAAGATTTGTAGTCCCCATATCATTCTTGAGTGAACCATTATTTCAAGACTTGCTTCGTCAAGTTGCGGAGGAATTTGTCTTTAAACATCCAATGGGTGGTGTGACAATTCCCTGCAGTGAGGATTTTTTTGTTGATCTCACATCTCACTTGAAGTGAGAAGGAAACCATTTCTCATTCTTGCTCAATTTTGTATGGCTGCAATGCAGGATCTTCACCGTGTATAATTCAGAGTTAGAAAATACATGGGTAGAACATAACAAATGGATGTCAGTCCTTTTGTATTTTGACTAAAGACATTTTTCTACAAAAAAAATTGAAAAGTAATGAATCTTTTTAACTTCTACGGTTGCATTAAAGTGGATGTAATGAAACAAATCTTTCGGACTAGAGTGGTCCCATAGGCCTTTCTGTTTATTCTGCTATTCTGAAGCCATTTTCCTATTTGCTTAAATAGTTTCTTTGTGGTTTAGTTTTATGGTTATATGTTTGGTTGATGAAAAAGCTTAAGGTATTTGGTATGTGAGATAAAGATAATTTTGAAATAAAATTTGTGATTAACTTTTTGTTATGTTTGGTCTAAATTAATATCTAACTTTGTACGTGTTCGAGATTATCGTATTGTCTAGAGGCAACATAAAATAATCTCATTTTCTAACCCATGATCTATCCTTTGTTACCCATATACCAAATGACCCCTTACTATTTATTGAAATCTTGGGTGTATTTCCATAAGTCGATGGTTATTTTGAAGAAAGATTGCTGATTTATAAGGTTTGACTAATATTCAAGTTTATTATTTTGACATTGTGGTTGAGAAATCAAAAAGTTGAGATTTTTTTGGATTTTTGAATAATTTCAGTGATTGAAATTTTCAATAGTTTGTGTCTATGGATGGTCAAGTGGACAAGTGCTGTTTAGATAATTTAACAATAGTAATTAACTTAAAACATAAGCTATACTCATATAGTGACCATACCTTTCAAGTCTTCACTCATTTCTTGACAATTGAAAGAATATCCTTATTATGGCTGATATCCTATGATAAAATTAATTTTAACAGTATTGAGTTTCATCCTCTTTAATTTTGATTTCATGTGATGATTTTCACTGAACTGAAACAAGTTTTTTGTGGTGCTTATAAAATCCAAATTAAAAAAATCACCACAAATCAAGCCCCTTTTGTTGAATTGCAAGTTAATTCTCTTTTGCTTAAAAGTATTTTTAATTCTTTTATATATGTAACTTACATTATTATAATTAATTAGATAAAATATCAAAAAAAAAACTTGAAGACAATAAAGATTCATTAGTCTTCAAGATGAATATTATCGAATGATCTCCATAAGCTTATAAATATGATAATTCTCCTATCTAGTTATAAATACTAGACAAAATAATAGTGTTGATATAATTTCTAATTAATCAATTTTCATACGTGGAATTTCATCCCATTCTTGAGGAGAGGACCTCGCTATTGTTCAGTGATGGCACTAGTTTTCCCTGTAAAATGGTGAATTCAAGAATTGCTGTTATATATTCTTCTTCCAAATTTTGATATTCAAAATTAATGCGTCCGCTACTTCACAGGAGATCGTCTTAAAATAAAAACCCCAGACACACGATATATAGGTCATCAATAGTGTAACATAAAATGTTTGCAGGATCATTTAATTTCTCGAATGTTTATCAAATTAAATACAGCATGCAATTCTGAATCCTGACCCTTGGAAGGTAACAACTCCACATATGATAAACCATGCACAAAAGCCAAGAAATTGTACTAGTTGTAAAGCAGGAAGAAAAGAGCATATTATAATATTATGCATGGAATTAAGATTCCTATTCTGGTTCACCAAACGACCTATCAAACTACAACTCAAGTTTGTTTACTTGTGTAAAAACCTTTATACATTGTGACTCACTAGCTACCAGCTGATAAAATAAACAGAGAACCCAAAAACATCATCCATCATTTCGTCTCTTGGACGAAGCTGCCTTAATTGTCTATCAAGTAATGAATTTACAGTGATGAGTTATGCCAGCTGTTGGACTAGTAACAAACTCAACGCGCACACCTGCACTCTGGTGGCTTCGAGATCAAATCCTCCAGTTCAAGAACAATCTCACTCTGATATTTATCTGTCTCTGCTCCATTCTCACAAATCATGTCATCTTCCATTAGCTTTTCCCAGAGTATGTAGTTCTCAGATACTGTGTCTGGTTTTTGTTCCTCAACAGGAGTGGTGTTCGACGAATCATCACAAGAGAAGAGTGTTTGTATTTCAGACTTAATTGTTGTGTATTCCTCTTGAAATTGAGCATCACACAACTTCCTCTTTTTCCACTGTTTCATCTTCTCAACGAGATGCTGCACAAAGAGAGGGTTCTTGAATGTTTTGGCCATGAAGATAACCATATATTTTTGTCTAGTCTCACTATTCTGTAACCTCTCTTTCATAGTAGCTAAGTAGCTATCAGTGCTCTCTTGCTGTTGTTTTAGCCTCAGTATTTCCATCCTCAATGCGTTGTGATCCTTTTTCAGCTTTTCAATTTCTGCTGTCTCACTTACATCAGATTTTGCTGATCCTCCTCCTCCTTGCGGTGGATACTGCTTTCTCCTCTTGATATTTATCAGCAAATGCTTCTTCCCTTTCTGAAAACCCTCATTTGCGAATTCCCATCTGTCTGAATCAATTTTCCTGAAACGCTACAAACCCACAAAATAAACCTTAATTTTATTTACACAATAAATAAACCAAAAAGAAACATTTTACCACTTACATAGGTATTAAGCTGGCGGATGAAGCTAGAGAAGTTATTGTGCTTAAAGTGTTTGGGTAGAAGATGAATGGAGAAGCTGTGGGGATCCCAAACAACAAAGCTGTTTTGGTTGTTACTCCATGAGATTATAGAGTCTGTATTGGGATCATCCACCATTTCAAACGTCTTCTTCAAAAAGGGTGGTGGACCCACATCTCGCAAACCCTCCAGAGGCTTTGCAAGTGAATCACAATCATCTTCATCAACAAATATCACTGGCTCTTCTTTCACCTCTAGTAATCCGCCATTCACATTCATCTTCAGATCAATTTGCTCCTCCGTCATCTTTCCAATTTTTGAGTACAAATGGGGGATAAATGTGGTATGTATAGTTGGGGGAAGCGGTGACGGTGAGCTCACAGCTGTGTGGAAAATTAGGCAAATATGTGTAACGGACCGTTTCAGAGAATGTTGCCATTTGTATCTTTCATTCACTCCCTCTAGTTTTACAGACCTTTATTTAACCCACAACCTTTCTATATACTTCATCCTTTTTTTTAAGTAGTATTCCCTCGGTTTCATTTCATGTAACCTTTTTTTTTTCCATTTTAAAAAAAATACCATCTTATTCAAACTATAAATAATTTAATCTTAGAAATTTCTTTTTTATTCAATGAAATAATTTTGAAGATTAAAAGATGATACATAAAATGAAACAGATGGAATAATAATCAAGATCATGTGTTGCACGTAATATGTATTATTTTTCTTGTTTAAATTATGTTATTCAGATACAAATTTTTAGATATTTTAACTTATTATTTATTTAATTTATAGTATTTTTAAATAGTTTTCAAATAATACATATTATTTCCTATAGTTTAATTTATACCGACTTAAAAAGATTTCGAGAAACAATCGAATCTTTTATATTTTATAAATATTTAAAATTATTAATTATTATGATTTTCTAAGCATTTTACATTATGTTAAATAATATATGTATTCCTTATGTTTCAACTTATGTGCACTAACAAAATTTTGAAAGTCAATTGAACTTTTTGTATGTTTTTAAATATTTAAGATGTTAATCTTTTTTAGAGTTATATTTTTTTTATATTATTTTAAAATATATAGTACTTTATCTATTCCATTTTATATGACATTGATAGAATTTTAAGAATTAATCAATTTTTTTTACATTTTTTTTCAAATAAATTATTAAAATTTATTGTACTTTTTACGGTGTTTTCAAAAATATGTCATCTTATCTCTCCCATTTTATGTGATAACCATAAAATTTTAAGATTAAATCAATTGTCACGTGCTTTAAATATTTTAAATTGTTAATTATCACAATTTAGATTAGACTTTTATAGTTTTAAAATGTATTACAAATGAGGAAAAAAGACAAAAGAACAATTAAAAATACAAATATATGCTCAAACAAGTATGTTAACATGCTCCAAAAAGATCACGAAAAGTTACTACATTGTCCCTAAATTTTTTTTATGCATTTTCAGATATATACAATAACAACATTACTCCAATGCATTTTCAGATATATAAAAATTTAAAAATAAAATAAACAAATTAAAAAAACTATTAAATAAAATTACGAATATATTCTTAAATTGTTCAAGCGGGCATGTCGACCAGCTAATATCCATCAACTAGTATAGAAATATAGATATACTAGATATTGTCTCACTTGTTTTATTTTTTCTTCTTTCTATAAAATAATTAGTCATGAATCTCGTGCTCACACGAGCTGAATAAATATTTTTTAACCTCAATTTTTGTGACGCAAATAAATTTTTTTATGTATTTTAAAAATTTTAAACTATTAATTATTAGACTTAGAGGCAGTCAAAGAAATATAATCAAATTGATTTGAAAATATTAAATTAAGAAGTTTGCAAGTGTTAGGGCTAATATTGTAGAATCATAATTGAAGCTGTCGAAGAAATATAATCAAGCTGTTTTGAAAATATTAAATTAATAAACTCACAAAAATAACTCATCATGGCTAATATTATGTCATAATTGAAGCAGCTAAGGAAATATAATCAAGTTGCTTTGAAAATATTAAATTAATGAATCTGTGAATTATTTTTATGGGTCCCAAAAACTCACAAAAATAATTTATTAGGGTTTATATTGTAAAATAATAATTGAAGTAGCTGAACAAATATAATCAAGCTACT
>JAOTQR010000097.1:11480564-11494574 GCA_025774065.1 Solanum ossicruentum | reverse complement strand
GGATAAGCCAGGGCCATTATTAGGGTATTTCACTAGATAAGGCTAGGCTAGCTAGGTATCAAGAAAGAAAAAGTACACATAAGTAAGCCTGGTCACGGAACCGAGACCTACCGGTACCAGTCCTGTTCCGGACCCAATCCGATTCTATACCGGTAGGTATGGTTTAGAGGGTTAATGAAAGGGGTACTGGGAAGGGAATGGGAAAAATGCCACTAAATACTGGTTCCATATTACCAGTTCCAGTCCTGTAATCGGTCCGGATTATTGGTTCTTTAAAAAAAATTATTCAATTGCAAAAGAGTCATTTGGGCGCAACGGCTATTCCAATTATCCATGTAAAACAGCCAGTCAACGGCTACTTTTTTATTATTAAATTATTAGTTTAGGTTTTTTTTAATTCCTAAAAATCATTTATAAATACCCCCACAATTATTTCATAATTCATACAAATTCTCTCAATCTCTCAATATATTCTTAAAATTCTGTCAAATTTCTCAACTCTCTCGTTTCTCAAATCTCACTACTACTATCAAAATAATTATTAATATTTATTATTTACTCTCTCTTATCTTAATTAATAAATTCTTATTATTAATTAGTTAATTAGTTATTTGGAATTTGGAGCAAAATTTGGTGGAGCATAGTTGGAGCATATTCAATCTTCAAGTTTCATCAACTTCGGCTTCTAAGTTTGTTTTTATACAAACGTTCGGTACATGTGTTCCAACTTATTAATTTCATCTTATTAGTTTTTATTCTTTAATTGTTACTTGTTACTTGTTAGTTGTTACTTGTTACTAATTGACTACTTGAATTATGTTTGCACATTTTCATAAATTCATATTATCATTTTATTAAAATGGATTCCAGTATAAAAGGAAAGGGAAAAAATAATTTTTCTGGTGGAATTGCAAAAGCATTAACCGGTAAAAAAATCAATAATAGTTCTTCTACATCAACAAGACAACTGCCAATTCTTACAAATACAGAAGATTTTACGCATGTTAACGAAACTTAAGTTTCGTTATCGATTTTAACATGGAATTAAATCATGAATTTCTTCAACAAAGATTTGGCTTTAGTGAAGATTTACCAGAAGATAATTTTGAAATTATTAATGATGATAATATTTATGATGATGATGAAATGCAACCCCCATTTGCTGCTACTACTCCCCCCTCCTACTCTCGCTCCTACTCCCCCCCTACATCCAGACGCATCTAGTACACCTAAAGTGCAACGTGTAAAAAAATTGGTTGTCTGAAAATTTATGACATAAAATGAATGTAAAACAAAGGCTATTTATAATAAATGTTAACATGTTTTAAATCATAAAACTTCGGGAAAGGCGGGTGGGATGGGTTATTTGAAATCATTTGATAAATGTTGTAAATTAGAATTTTTGAATGCTCAAGCCATTGCGGATGCACAAAAACGTGGAATTTCCCTTCCTGAATAATAAGTAGGAGTAGGAGTAGGAGGTTCTATAATGGTTCGGATATAGTTAAACTCTAGTAATGTTTCTAATAAGAATTCACATCGCCCCTATAATTAACAACGAGACCTAGAAGAATTGGCAAAAATGATTGTTGTAATAGGTTTTCCTTTTAGATTTGGTAAAAATCTGGGTTTTACTAATTATATTCAAATTGTTTATAACCCATCATTTAATGGCTTTTCAAGAAATACAATAAAAAAGTTATTTTTTATTATCATGCACGTCAGTTACAATATCTTCATTTTTTATTTGCATATAATACTTGAAAGTAGTTGTTACTTCTGATATGGGCTGTAGTATAAACGGTAATGATTGTTTTACAACTACTGCACATTGGATTGATGGAAACTAGTTTTTTCAAAAAAGAATTATAGGTTATAAAAGTTGTGAAATGCGTAAAACCGGTTCTTATATTGCTTAAACAGTTCTTGAAGTCTTTCAATTTTATGACATATCTAGTAAAATAATTAGTGTAACTTTAGATTATGGTTCTAATAATAAAAATGTTGTAGATTATTTAAAGCCTATTCTTACAACTAGATATGATGATGGTTTTCATATAAAATGTGTTACACGTATATATAATGTAATTAATAGTGATGGTGTTTCTTTATTTGATAATTATTGTAATAAAGTTGAATTAGCATGCCATTTTATTTTTAAATGTCAAGTTAAGGCTAGACATAAAGAATTTGAGAATAGGTGTATTGAATGCAATTTTCCTGTTTGAAAAATTCCAAAAATGGTAGCTACTAGGTGAAATTTTTTATATGGCATAGTTCAAGTCGCTTATGAATATAGAAGACCCCTTCAAATGGTTTGGAATGCACATAATTCTATATGGATTTTCGACTTGATGAAAATGATTGGAAAGATATAAAAGAACTAAATTGATTTTTTAAAAGTTTTTTGCTTAGCTACCAAACAAATTTTGTATCTTTATTATCCTACTTCGTCTGTTTTACCAAATATTTATGTTATTTCTTGTAAATGTGCTCAATTTAAAAATAATTCAAAATTTGAACAACTAGTTAAGAAAATCATTGATAAATTTAGAAGATATTTTTTTCCCAATTCCGTAAAATTATTTAATTGCATATTTATTAAACCCAACTTACAAAGAAGTAGGTGTATTAAGAATGTTAGTTAACATATATAGACATTTAGAAATTATAGACGATAATATCATGAAATCATCATAAGCATGCATATTGTCTTGGAGGAACTTAAAGAAAAGGTCAAATATTTTATGAATGACTTTGTGGATGAAAGGAGACTCACATATCTTAGTAAGCTTGGGGAAACCGAACTTGAAGCATTTGGGAAGAACTTGGAAACGCTACCCTTTTTTGCCTTAACTTCTATAAAGAATAATGCCTTAGGAAATTTTTAGGAATTTGTAACAATAAAGAGAAAGGAGTTCCATAGGGTTTAAGGTCTAATTTAGCCCTCTTTAGATCCAAAAAATGACATAGTTTAGGAATAGAATTTGTGAAAATGACAAAACTACCCTTTATTAAAATTGTCGGATTAATTCCATGAAAGCACATTTATGGGCCATGGTTTAAACCAAGGACCATAGTCCCTGACCGTCCTATTAACTTTTCTAAAATGCCTGAAACTAATTTTCTCAACCCAAAACAACGAAGCCATTCTATGGTTTGTCGTTTGTTCTACGACCCATGGTTGGACTCGTTGAGTCCTTTCATACCTATCCATTTTTAATGATCTACTGGACCACATTCATGAAGGACTTCTACAAGCTTTAATATAGTCTAACAGCCATCCTATTAAACGTAAGTTAGTTTCTAGAAAACTTCAAATTTTCTTCATGTTAAGACCCTTATCCACAAACATATCTACGATCCGTCATCCCTTCAACGAGCCATCATTGGGTGTGTGGATTACCCCACACTTGGAAACCTTTTCCCTTTCCTGAACATCATATTTAAGGATCGACCTATGGGTCGTAAGTCTAGCAATGAACTATAAGTCATCCCTGTAAACTAGCTCTAGGTCATCTTTCTGTCCAGCTTTTCTGTAATCTTAGGCTCCTAAACTGGGGATCGTTACAACACCCCTATAATTTCTACCACCTTGTAGATTTCAACAATGAACTTTTATGGATACTCACCCACCTTGGAAACATGAAACTTTGGGGGATTCACTCTAGCAAAGTCTCTTATTCTCAAAGTTGGAATAGAGTCTTTGGAGAAGCAACGGCTTGGGCCAACATAGTGATAGCGGCTCTAAACTCGTCATTGGGGACTTGGTGCACTTGAGGGACTTGAGGAGTTGGGGGAACTTGGTACTCATTAGCATTGACTCCCATAGGCAATAGAGCATGTCATGAAGCCATTTTTGAAAATGCCAAAGGACAAGCATTAGGATACGAAAGTTTTGAAGGCATGACATAGATCTCAATAGAAGTGAAGCTTTCCTCAATTTCTCATACCCTTCTATTCATGAATGTGGAGCACTTCACACCAATAAATAAAACTTTACTAGATGCGGTATGTTAGACTCCCTAAGATGCTTTCAATCTTTGTGCTATGATACCACTTTTTGTCACGGCCTGAACGTAGGGCCCAGCTATAACATGGAGAATGTGACACCTGAAGGCATTCCACCTAAGACTTTTGTTCATATCATAAGCATTCATAAGGTAAAATAAGCATACATAATAGAATAAGCAAGTGGAATGCATCATAATAGAAAATATCGTAGTTCCCATTATGAGTAATTACATGAATCCATTTCATCAAAAACATGCCTCTACATCATAAGATCTTGGTAGGGTCTAGAACATAGCTTATTACTCACTCTCAAGACATACATCGAAGAAAGCAACAAAGTCTAAATGGAAAAGAATCATAAAAAGCTTTTCCCCGAAGCATGGGAACTGACCAACAATCTTCAAACTCAACTCCCAAGCTAGAAACGGAATTGAATAGTAGCCTCGCCATCCATTCATATATGGTTAGATCATATAGGCAAAAAATTATGTGTTAGAACATGGAATGTATTAATTATGTAGGTATGCTATGAATCAAAGGACATTACATATTATATCAATATGCATAATTATAATCAATAGGATAAGGATAGAATATGTATGACCAATACATGTTTAAAATCATGGCAAGAAGCATCCTTAAAATTCTTTCATAAGAACCTAACATACATCTGTAGGAACAAGACCATAACCGACATATAAAACGAAGTGGACTATTACATGGAATCCTGATGTTGTCTCTACACTGAACAAAAGATTCATCTACTTTGCTAGGATAGATTATACCTTACCTTATGGAATCCTTCCCATTTTGGTAAGTGCTTTAACATGAACTTTACGGGAGCCTTCCCATTTTGACATATGATTTACTTAAGTAGATCCACTAGCATAATACCATAGAGGCACATAATCATCATCACATATGGTAGCACGTAGTTATGAGAAAATTAGGCTTTACATTAAGGACCCTTTAAGTTGAGTCCCCACCCCTAATCTGATTTCGTACTATGTCATATCCCACATAATACATAAGTCATGCATATACATAGCTTTAAATATAATTCATACGTCATTAGAATCATACTTTCATAGCTTGTAAAATAGTGATCATAATATTTCATAAAAACATCTCATGTCATAAGAATAGTCAATCTACTTAGTTTTTCATATAGTATGGGTAGACATTCATACCTTAACATCGCCATCAGAAATATTAAGTTTTTAATCACCCTCTTTATCATACATCATTATCATTGTAACATACTTTTACATACTTGAGATCATAGTCATGAAAATCTATAGCTACATCATAGGAGACTTAGGTTGAGTGTGGGTCCATGAACAATAGAGTCAAAAAAATGTAATTGAATAAGATTCATACAAGAAAAATGCAATTAAAATCAACCTACATCATTATTAAAGCATTAAACACTAATCATGCATACTTGAAATCTCATCCTTTTGCTTGGAAATCAGATACATCATGTAATTATTCATAATTCATGTATAGATAAAGTATAGTGACCTTAGAATATTCATGATTCATGCATTAGGGAATCATGGCATAAAATCTCATAAGAAATCATCATGAAACTTTGATAAAAAGGACATTTTGCATTAGGTATCATGGATGAAACTAATCCAAGAATGAAGCTCTACATACCTCAAGTGAGATCATTAAGAATTTGTGTAGAAGAACCTTGAAATCCTTAGAAAATCTTGGAACCCTAGCTTCAATGGAGCCCTTGTTCTAGAGAAAGAATTATTTAAGAGTCTCTTGAGAGAATTATGAGAATGAATAAATTAGAATAAGTTAGGTATTAATTATAGGGTTGGGGTCGGTTAAGTTTTTTAGTAGGGACAAGATGATGTAGTTTTGAACTTAAACAAATTGAAAATGTCAAAAATGCCCTTTATTAAAACTGTTGGAGCTAACCACGAGATCCTATCCACGAGCCATGGTGCCATCTACGGCTCGCGACTTGGCTCATAGACCTATGCCACCAAACGTTAAGCTACTGAAATTTGTACCTTTCAAACCATGAACATATAGGAGACCCACTATTCCATTCACGGACTATAAGTCCCTTCGTAGGAACTCCTTATACATAGACAATTTTTAATTTTTCAAAAGTTCATTCGATGATACTGTTCACGAGCCATGGTTCTTGTGACGGCCCGTCCTATTAATCGTGGAACCACTTCCAGAAACTCTCAAAATTGTCATCTTTCTGGAATCAAGTCCATGAACCCACCTATGACCCATGGATCCTTTCACGAATCATAGACTGGCTCATAGTATCAAATCCGTTCAAAAAACTCTTAACTTTCATTTTCCAATCCCATGAACATGAGGGGTGATACATCAATGTTCTATAATTCATCAAGGAATGTGTGATTTCTTTCATGGTTCCCATTCAATCATGAAACCACAAAATCTATTTCTTCAATTTCATGATTTTTAAGTATGATTTATGAGTGGATTATATGATTTAGCTTCAAATTGGTGAAATTATGACATGGTTCATTATCAATTGTTGATTTAACATGAATTAAGTCTTATTATGTTGATTTACATGGATTTTATGAGATTTTAATATGCATGCCCCTTATATTATGAATTTATCCATGGGTAATTTTATAGAAAATATAAAATCCTCCCTAAACTTGGGAGTAAAACTTAATTTAGCACTCTAGCTACATGGGCATTCAAATACCCCCATAACAAGTTTTAAGTAAATTTAATCCCACCCTAACACTCTAAGATTAATCTCACAATAAAGAGTCCACTGCATGCGCGCCTCATCAACGCATTTTAGCACCATGTCAGTGTCTCATCAGTAACATGTAAAAATATATTAAAATTTATATTTTAATTTTCATTTTGCTTATTATTGAATGATATTTTTTCTCAATAATTATAAAACATCAAAGAATAGGATTTTTGTTAACTTTTTTTTTGTATATTAATCTTCTCCTCCATCTTTTCTAGATAAACTAAAGTGAGAAAAATTGTTGAGGAAAATTGGGTAAAATTTATGATCAAAAGAAATTGATAAAATATTATTGGAAGAAACTAAGGTTGCAAATATGGAGAGATTATTAGTGAAAATTTATGAAATTAAAAAAGTAAGAAGATATTAATGGAGATGGAAGTTGGTGTGTGCATGGAAGAAGAAATAAGGGAAGAAGAAAAATCAAAATTTACCATTGTTGAAGAAAATTAACTTCAATTTGGGGCTATAATGATAACGTTAAGTGATTTCTATGAAATATTTTACTATCTTCAATTTATATAAGAAAAGAAAAAGAAGAGAGAGATGAGGAATATGGGAGGAGGGGTGGTGGGAGAAGGAGAAATGACATTTAGGTGGTTGGGTGTATTGTGAGTGTGGTGTGGGGGGTGGGGTGAAGAAGGAAATCTGGGGTAGGGTATTAGGTGGGTGAGGTATTTTGAAGAAGAAAAAAAGGGATGGAGGGCTTCAAAGAAGACGGAGAAAGAAGTGGGGTTTGGGGTTGGATGAGTTTATTTTTCTAATTTTTGCATAATATATATTTATAAGATTATTTTTTGTAAAAATAATACGCACCTTTATTATTATTTTTTGCTACATCATATTTTTGGGTTTAATTAAATTCACTTATGAGTT
The DNA here is from genome assembly GCA_025774065.1 of Solanum ossicruentum. Taxonomy (NCBI): domain Eukaryota; kingdom Viridiplantae; phylum Streptophyta; class Magnoliopsida; order Solanales; family Solanaceae; genus Solanum; species Solanum ossicruentum. The sequence goes on along the minus strand of JAOTQR010000097.1, from coordinate 11,486,911 downwards.
GTTAAGGGGGTATTTAAATCCCCATGTAGTTAGAGTCTTAAAGTAAGTTTCGGTGCCAAGTTTAGGAGTGATTTTATGTATTTACTCAGTAATTTTAAGTTTTTAATTGTTGATTTCTTCTTGGTTTTAGTATAATTTCACCTTATTATCATGATTTAAGTATGGATTTCAAGTACCCATGTTATTCCCTTATTCCTCATGACATAAGCATGCATGACAAGGCTTTTTATTAGATTTATAATGTGGATTGAGACACAAATATGATTATGACTACGATTTCAAGGATCACATAATGTCTATGATATGGATTTAAGCCCCATGGTTATGTATACGTCATTATGTACAAGTTATTAATGAGTTATTCCTGTGCATGAAAGTATGAAATAAAGTATTATTTGGCTTTTAAACCCAAGCACATATGATTATGAATTCATTTGTCCACCATTAGAAAGCATATAAAACAAAGAGAATTGATTAATACATGTAGATACCCATTCCAGGAATTGCAAATTATCCAGGCTTATTTGGCTAGATCTTCATGGTTTTCCCAACCCCAAGTTATGGATTTAGCTACTCATGCTATGGGTAGATGAAGAAATCATGAATTGAGAAAACATAATTAATCACTTACCCAATTGAGTTGAAGAACAACCAAATTCAAAATATATTGAGAATCACAAGATATTAAGATACAATGAATCCATAAGTGTATTCTCCTCCAAGATTGAAGTCTCCAAGTAAAAATCCCTAAAAGTAGTTTCTAATGACGTTCTGTATTATACTCTCCTCAAAATTAACCTAAAAATTACTATTTGTAGTATTTATAAATAAGCCCTTAAAGAATAGAAAAATCGGTCGGTGACTTTCTACGATAGGCATTTATGACTCGTAAATTGACTTATGAGTTATAATCGGGATCTTGTGTTCAGCTCTTGAAATTTTGGACTTTAATACTACGGATCTACTTTACAAGTCATAGACTAATTCACGACTCGTATTATACTCTCATAGACTTCATCTGCATCAACTGGTCCTTCAGTGGAATTCTTTACTATACCACTCTACACTACACGTAGAGCAATCTATAACTCATAAAGAGGACTAGTATGGATGAACTTCAAAAATCAAACTTCTCTAGAAATCTTCATGAAACCCACTCTACCACTCGTAGAACCCTCTACAACTCGTACAGGGTCCTGTAAACCATCAAAAATCAGAAGAGTCTGCAATTTTACCCCAAAATCATGTCAACCTATTTTCCTGCAAACTAACACAAAAACCACATAAAAAATCATAAATTTTGTATTGAGAACACACAAAATCCTAAGTTTTAAGCATCAAATCTGTTGTATTTTGACAGCACATCAGGGAGCCTAACATGCTATATTGAATAAAGTGTTTTCATGGGTATAAAATGCAATACATCTATGAGTAGGAGGGTAGGAGGCGTTTTAGGAAATTTTCACTTCTTTTATGATCTATGTCGTATGGTAAAGTGTATTCTAAGGCTTCATTCCTTATAGTGCTGGTTCTTTATGATTTTCAAAAAATACCTCCACCAAGAACACCTATTCAAAAGGGAGTCGACGCTAATTAAGGAGAGACAAGCCCCTCAATCTTCCTATGACCCCTCGGAAAAATAAGTTACTAATGACTAGTTTCAAACCGCTATCTAAATGCTTGCCTAAACTATGACTACACAAGTAAATCAAGGGGTGATAGCTCCTCCAAATGTGGTTTTGATGGAAACAGCGGTTCAAGAGTTTACAATGATCAACCCCCCAAATTTTCATAGTTCCAAGGTGGGTGAAGATCCATAAGACTTCATTGATGAGATATATAAAATCGTGGCCATAGTGGGTGTGTCAGAGGAGGAGAAGGTGGAATTGGCATAACATCAACTTAATAGAGTTTGCAAAATTGAGTTGAAGAGAGTTCTATAGGTTAGGAGGATTTTAAGGTTGTTTTTCTTGGTTGCTTCTTTCCTTTAAATTTGAGAGAGGCAAAAGTGTTGAAATTTATTAACTTGAAGCAAAGGAATATGTGTGCGAGAGAGTATGCCAATAAGTTCATGAAGTTGTCTAAGTATCTACCAACTTTGGTAGCTGACCCTCGAGCCCACATGAGTAGTTCATATAAGGTGTTTCAAATTTGGTTGATAAGGAGTAAAAGGCTGATATGCTAATCAAAGAAATAGATATCTCTATACTCATTACTTATCCTAATGAAATTGAAGAAGAGAATACTAAGGAAAGGAATGTTAGAGAGTCTAAAAGGGCTCGAATCAATGGTGTTTCATCCTTCGCTAATGCTATCGTGCCTAGGAGGAGAAGGGAAGGTACCCATATACCACTTTTTAGGGTTGTGTTTAGAAGAATCAAGGGGAGAGCAAGTCAATAAGGATGGTTGCTGTGAGTGTGGTGAGATTGGACACAAGAACAGAAATTGCCTAGTGGCTACTAAAACAGGAAGGGAGATGGCTTGTGATGTTTCATATGGTATGTTATGAATTTCTTTTTGGGATGGGTCTGTTTTATGTTCATTGATCCATAATTATAATTGACTTTGGAACCCAAGTATTTGAGTTGTTGCATTGGGTGAAGTGTTAGTTTTTCATATTTGTTCTTATATATTCCTATGTTTTAGCATTTTTCATGTCATTTCATATGCACACATGTTCATGAAACTAATTTTGAGTCATATTTTATGCATGTTTTGAAAACCATGTGATTTTAGAATTTTAAATACATTATTTCATTCAAGTTGGGTTGTTATATCTCTTTCTTTACTCTATTCGAACTCGCTTGATTGTCATTCAAGGAAGATTGTACTTAAAGGGAAGATATTGTAAGCCTCAAATTATTCTAGCTTAGATTGGGTCGGAATAAGAGAAACATTACAAAATATATTGTGGTGAACCAAGTCCACGACACGGACTCAGGAGATGAACTTTGATCATGGAAAATTTTGATATAGTAGAGTCTGCAACATGTTGCATCACAAACTTGGGGACAAAAATTTGTTTAATGTAGTCTGTTTTTATGAGGATTATATTATATTTTGTTTTTACCTTTATAACTCATATACTCATCGTTTTGGGTACTCTAAGTGGGATTTAAGGATTCCTATATACTAATTTTCCTCATTCTCTAAATTTCTATTCGAAATATAGAAAATCTCTCTCTAGAAACTTTTCCAAAGATCCATTGAAGACCAAGCTAAGTTCTTTCACTTTCTCCATCAATTCCCATGCTTTTTTCAAGATTTATATTCGAGATATGTGGGTATTTATTCATGAATTCTTTTATTCATGCAAACTAAAGAATTTTCATCTTTTTCCATGAATATCCAGTATCAAAAATTACAAAATGTTAGGATCTATCATTGGATTTCATAAATTATGACTTATTTATGAATTATTGATCAAATTATATATGAATTGACTTTAGTTACATGATTTTCATGATTTTTCATCCAGTTCTTCTTAACATGATCTAAGGGTCATGACTTTGATTATTGATTCTTGCAGTTATGATTCAACTGATATTGTTTTGCATGAATTGATATTAAAAATAGGTGATTTTAAGGTTCTACATGCAATTTCTCTTAAATTTCATCTAGGGTTCATGAAATTCAATGTCAGTTCCTTAAATTAGAGGTGAGTATAAAAAACACATCTAAATTGTCCCCTTTTTGTGAGTTCCATACCTAAAGTATTGGGACTGTGAGTTTCATAAATAAACTATCACTTATTAGTTTGAGAAATATATCTTAGTGGTGTGTGTAATACACTATCTCTTTCATAGGAAAAAACATGTTGCATGGATAAAATATTTCACATGGACAAAAAAAATATAACTATATTTTTATTACCAGATTGTCAATTATAACAACTTTGAAACTCTGGGTTTGGACATGCCCAACCTCAGAGCTCATTACTTGCTTCTCTTAAAGGATCACATAGACAAAAATTAAATAAACTACTCCATTAATATTAGTTAAAAGTTAAATATTCTTTCAAAAAATTATTATTTTTTTGAAAATAAATTTTTAAAATATTTTCCTCACCTACTCCAGCCCCCCCCACACACATACCACCCCCAACAATCCCCGCCCTTTTATTCTTTTTGAATCTTTTTTATAAAATATGTTTGAATAGTTCAAACTTCAGCCCCTACTCCTCTCCTACGTAAAACTAATCGATATTTTTTAAATAAATAAAATTTTATCCCACCCGCATCTAACCCTCTGCTTCTAATTTTTTTATCTTTTATTATTTTTATATACATGTATGCGTATTTTTAGACAAATATTTTTTCTACTTGTGTATCGAATAAAACAGAAATAAAAAATTTATTTTAAAGAAAATCTTGCGAAAAATAAAAATAATTTTCTAAAAATGAGAAAAAAATAAAAGCAAAGGATTCGGTGGGTAGCGTAGAATTATTTTTTCTTAAAAAAATTAAAATAATATGGTGGGGTAAGAAAAATATTTTATGTTTTATTTTATAATATTTTTAAAAATAATAATTCTTTAATATTTAATTTTAACTAATACTATAATTTATTTATTTTTTGTCAAAATGAAATATTTTGTCCATGTAGAGTATAATGTAGTATTTTTTTAAAATAAAAGAGAGAGTGCAGTACACACTATGGTGAGAGTGGAATAAAAGACAGATCTGTATTTCTCAAACTAATAAATGATATTTTATATATGAAACTCACACTGTCAATAGTTTAGATATGAAACTCAAAAAAAAGTGATAGTTCAAGTGTACTTTTGACACTTATCTCCTTAGATTATTATTCCAATTTATGTTATTTTTTCTATATTATCCATTATTCAAATTAAATTGCATAATTTCAATTGATTAATACCTAGACACATGTATTATGTTAATTTCAAGTATGAATTTATGAATTTCCTTATAGGTCCTCTCAATTATGATCTAATTTATATTGTTCTACATGCTTATGTGTGATTTCATTTCAGTTACATGATTTTAAGTTGATTTCATATGGACCTCAGCATTAGCTATGACATCCAATGATGAACTATGTATTATGATCATGAATTGATAAAACTTTAAAGGAAGTTGCATGAAAAGTATAGATTAAATTTTTATGATGCTATTGAAGTCAAGAATGAATAATGGTGAGTTTCTTCACTCTTACATGAATGTGTAATTATCAAAGGCCTACATTCACATGATATAACTTAAGATTTAAAGAGCAATTAATGAGTATGATTTTTATGAAATAAATGGGTCAGTTGATATTGCCTCTCCATATGATATAACTTTATGACTTATGGTTTCTATTCCATTGAGAGTTTACTTAATACCAAGAAGATCTTGGGATGACGCTCACCCGCTAGGTATGACTCATTAATGGAATCTCATTGTCCCATAACTAAGTAGTACCATAGAAAAAGTATCACCCGTTGGTAAAGGCTTGATTCTATGAAAGAGTCCCACATTAGCAAAGATTTAATCCCTTATGTAGCTTAGTGGATCTACATGGGCATCACAACGTCTAACTTGGCAAGTAGTCTCTCTTTTTCCTCCTATGTATGTGAAACATCAGGACCCCATGTTATGTCTCACATGGTTTTGATTTAAGGTAACTCTCGTAATGTTTAAGGTTAGTTTTCTCTCACAAGGTTAAGATATTTCTTACAAAGGTATATAATGTTCTCACTAATTCTTACTACGAATTATTAACTTAATAAGGTTTTATGATTCCTTACCATGACTTTTGACTATCTCTATATTGTACATGCTTTCTTAAGACTTTATTATGATTCCTAAATTGCAATGACCTTGTTCATTTTTTAGTATTATTCCTTAATCATTTACCTATCACGTTTTCTAACCTAGTAAATTTCATATCATGATATTTTGCATTGCATTACTCACATACTTATTACATTCAAAGTACTAACACATACTTCGATTGCCTACATTGTATTATAATATAAGGGGTACAAGCGATCACCCTACATTTCACTCTTCTAGCTAAGTTGAAGACTGGTTCACTTGATTGATGTCATGACCCAAGCCTAGGACCTAGGAGTGAACTGGCAAATGGGAACCCGAGAGTCCCCAAACAAACATCATAGCATCCATTTACACATCATCGGTTTGAAGCACATAATTAATCAACAAACATATAATTTTAAGGGAAAGGGGCTTTAGACTCAAGCTATAGGGATATCATAGGAATAGGAATTTGCATGGATTAACATAGCACATAGCACATAAGGAGTAAGGGGTGGATAAGTATGACTCATGTTATGGGGATAGAAGGGACTTAGGACTTTCCATATTTCCACATCTGATCAT
>JAOTQR010000097.1:11461309-11471822 GCA_025774065.1 Solanum ossicruentum | reverse complement strand
TGCGTACATCCGACCCCCCCTTACCCCGCAATGGGCGGGAGCCTTTTGAGGCAATGGGGTAATGTTGTTGTTGTTTATCATCCATGCATGCCATATTTCTATATGCTTATTCATTGCTTATATTTATGCATTTCGATTATATTGCTTATCTCTTGTTGCATTGCATCCTACATACTTAGTATAATCAAAAGTACTAACTCATACTCTATACCTGCATGATATTACCATGTAGGAACAGGAGTTCCCATGGATTCTCCTTCACATGGCTAGACGGATTATATTGTTCAGGTTAGCTTTGGTGAGTCCTCATGTGCGGGGACAACATCTATCTTCTTTCATGCTTATGCTTAGACTACATCTTGTATATTTTGGAATACTTATGATTCATTACTATGAGGGTGAGCCTGGTTGCTTGTCTTGGCCCTCGCTAAGTTCTATGTCTAGAGGTGTTGTTGGACAAGTTATGTATTATGCTTGAGCTTTGACTCATCTATGTTATTTAAGTATTAAACTCTCTCCCTTTGTCCCAATTTCCCTTGTTTATGTTTTTTCTTGTTGTTTATCTTGCTTCCGCGACCAAGGACGTGTGTGTGATATGCTAAGAGGCTTATTTGGAGTCCCTTCGGGTTCCCCATTTGCCGTGTCATGTCTAGGCCCTAGTTTGGGTCGTGACATTTTGCCTGATAAGGTGACTTCTGTGCTAATGGAGTTGAGTTCCTTCTTTCGACAACGATGTGCTATAAATTTAAGTCTCTCAGATCTTGACAAGCTGCAAGCTCGATATGTTCACACTATTATCCATTTAGAGATATTATTTCCTCCCACGTTCTTGACAATCATGGTTCATTTGACATGTCATCTAGTCACTGAAGCAAAACTTAGGGGTCCAGTGTTGCATCGGTGAATGTATTCAGTGGATAGGTAAATAAAATTTCTTATTTTTTTATTAGAATTTATTCTTTATGTCAAGGATACAAACTTATATTACTTAACTAATTATTCATCTTGTCGTTAGGTATTTAGGAAACTTGAAGTCCTTTGTGCGAAACAAGTCACAACCAGAAGGTTCCATAGCTGCAGGACATGTAGCTGAAGAGGTTCTTACCTTTTTCTCCCAATATCTTGAAGGGACCGAGACAAGAATTAATAGACCGCGCCGTGTTAATGATTATCTTGAGGATGCAAATTCATCTAGCTTGTTTCCACCAGTTGGTAAAGGAGTAGGTGGTGAAACATTTGAGTTGTCACCTATGGTGGAACGTCAAGCACATCGATATGTGTTACTCAACTGTCCACAAGTCATGCCATTCATTGAGTGAGTATATTTACTTTCTTACACTATTTTGTGCCAGGTACTTTCTGTATGCCATTCATTTGTGTCTCTGTCTTGGTGGTCTGTCGTGGAACTAGTACTCTTCTCTGTATTTTTATGAAAGCTGATCAGAATTACAAGTCTTTAAACTCTAGATCAGCTATTGAACAAAAATATTTTCTGGGTTGACCATCTGATACCTGGGATATAATTTCTGCATTTTTACTTGTGAAGCAAATACATGCTGTGATTCCTATTTATTGAAAAGCTATACATGTGGGTGTGGGATCATAGTTGTCGTCATGACTTGCGGTAGGAGTCTTCACAATATTACTGGGAGCCTCTTGATAAATGCAACTGTAACCATAGGTTGTGGCCGTCACAACACAAAGATGGCTACTATGATTTCTTTACCCATGTTGGAGACTATTTTTGGTTTGTCAAATGATAGATATTTTGTAAATTTGTTTTTGTCACGAAAGTTTTCTGTGTACTGTCACATTATATAGGAATCTTGAGAGAAGAGAGAATAATCCATTGCAGCATTGGACTTATGGGCCTTATAGAAATAGAACGTTGATGTGTAGATTGATTCGATCTTGATTTTGGGATTTCCACGTTACATATAAAGACTGAGGCTGTCCCACCTCTACTGCTGCTTCATAAATTTTCATATTGTAATCTGCTAATGGCTGAATAGTTGGTGTTTGTTGAGGTGATTAACAAGCCAAAATATTAGTAGTTTAAAGGAACCATTTGATGTTTTGTCGTTATGGTTTAGCTTGTATTGGAACAATTTAGTGACAGTAGCACAAATCTGTTTATAAGACTTGTAACTCAGCTTGTAGCTCACTGGACTTGTAACTCGGCTTGTAACTCACTGGACTCAGAATTTTGAGTTTATAAGACTTAGCTGTTCCTTTAAAACTTGCTGGACTTACCTTACTTCAGTGTTACAGTTTTACAAATCAAATCTTGTTACTCTATTTGGTCTTACATTGTTTTTGGTCTTTACATTAATATTTCATATAGTGAATTTAAAGATCATATACAAAGTCGGTGGAAGGGTCGAAAGCCTTGAAGTGCGGATATAGAGAAGATACTTAATAAAGACGTCATTGATTGGTTTCCTCGAAAGGTTAGTTACATGACATATTAGAATTTTATCAATTTAAAACTATTTCTAACACGTTTTCATTTTTTTTTTAAGATTATGAGCCTGGACATTTCAAATGTTGTGTCAGATGAATTAAAGTTTCTAGCAAATGGTCCAGCACCACATGCTAGAAGGTTTACAATATTTAATATCAATGGAATAAAATTTCAGACGACAAGTCGAGAACATGAGTTGAAAACTCAGAATAGTGGAGTTTTTCCGACTCAGTCCACTTCTTGTATATGGAAACTTGAGGCTGGCGGATTTGCCTTATTATGGAAAATTGGAAGACATCATCAAACTTAACTATTATGGTCGATTTACAGTTACATTATTCAAATGTAAATGGGCTGACACTACTAGAGATAGGGGGTTTAAGAAGGATATATGGGGATTTCCTTCTGTTAATTTTTCACAATTGATCCACACTGGTGATCGTGAAGAGTATGACCCATTCATTGAAGCTTCACAAGCTCAAATGGTATATTATGTGGATGATGAGTTGGATAAAGGCTGGATTACAGTTGTTCACTTGAAACCAAGAGACTTATATGATATGGGGAAGAAGGAGAAAATGAAGTTCTTGAGAATCAATTTCCAGCGCTAGATTTGGATCAATTCTTTGGTGATGTTAATGAGATAATTCTGTGTAGGGAGGATGAAGCTGATGAATTTCCGGTGAAAGATTAGATTGGTTAGAGACTAGAGTCACTTTTTGATTTTTTCGACTTTTTCATCCAGCTGATTTCTTTCATTAATTAAGTTTTTTTAAGTCTTGTTTTGAAGGATGCAACTTGTATGACTCTTTTAATATGACTACTTTTATTTACTGTAATTACTTGCATCTGATTCTTGTTTACTCAGGTTACATTGAAATTGGCTATATGTGTGCAAGTCTATAGTCTGTTTAATGTGTATGCAGAGATGCCGAAGCAAAATCAGTATAAAAATATGTTCAAATCCCTTGCTCCAGGACAGTCATCACTGTCTCGACCTCAAGCTCAAGCTTCATCTTCATCATTACAATCAAAAACAGTTCAAGATGTTCCATCTTCATCATCTGATCGATATTCTTCACAATCTGTCATTCCGTCTACTTTCGATGGAGTTTCTTCAAAGCCAACTAAACATAAAGACAATAAAGCTGATCCTGATTGGTTGGTTGATGTTATAGGTACATAAAAAGTATTGTTTTATTCATGAGTAAAGTTATTTTTAATTTTCTTAGCAACTAACATAAATTTTATCTTTATTTTGTTTTAGATCAACATCAAGTAACAAAATTGGTCAGAATGAAGGTTAAGGATGTCCATAACATGGAGAATGGATTGTTGATAGTTGTAGAATGTGATGAATATGATGTACCTATTGGAAAAGCAGCTGGCAGCATTGCAGGAGTTATGGAACAGCTTGCCACAAATGCTCTATACTTCCCTATCAATTTTAAGAAATGGTCAGACATGCCCAATTCTTATTTGGATCGTGTTTTTGATAAAATTCTAATGGTACATATAAATTATTTTCTTAGCTTAAATTTCTTAGGCATACATGTAAAACTACAGTAAACTAACATCTTTTTTTGAAGGCTCGATTTCTCTTTAAGATTGATTATCGAAAAGCAAAAAGATGGGCTGACCGTAATCTTAATAAAAAGTGGAAGGGATCACAGGCATAAATTGTGGCATGCGGCAGAAGATCTATTATTGAGTAAAGAAGAGATTACTAGAAAATCGCCAAATGGCATACAATTGGATCAGTGGGCACTGTTTGTTAACTATCGCATGGATGAGAAAACGCAGGTACTCAACATTTCTAATTCTTCTTCCTTTTTTCTTTCTATTGCTTCTTTTTCTCTGCCACTATTCTTCTGTCCATTTTATTTTTTTCTACTGCTTCTTCTTCTTTGCCATCGTTCTACTCATTTTATTTTCTTTGTGTCGAAGCCAGAGCTGCCGGCGCTTACCCAAAAGAAGTCTCCTGTGTGCTCCCAAATCTCTCCAAAATCACTGCCCACGGCTGTGCCCAGAACTTGCACCATGGGAAGATGCAGAAAGTAGGACTGAGTACCAGAATAAGGCACCCAATAGGCATCATTGACTGACTGAGTGAAATAATATACATGATGAAACTCAAATATAGATAAAAACTGTAATCTCGTAAGTTGACCGCATGTCCTCGAAACAAATCGAAACATTGTATTGTACGTTGGTGTAGGCCCTAGTTTCTACGCTTGTATGCCACCCAGGCCCCCATAAGCTCGGAAGATATACCTGCGCGTAATCTAATTGACAAATCATCACTGAACCCAACCGAATCATCATAAAGCTCAACTCTCTATATGATCAAGTCAAGGGTTGGCTATACGTGGGTGTTAGGCCCTAGTGTCTATGCCTGAACGCTCCCTGAGCCCCCAACACATAATTAGGGCATGAATACATGTGTGATCCACGAGTAATCAATCACTTGTCAATTGGATCTTTAACCTGTGCTGGAATATGACATCCGATTAAAAAACATACATGCATAACAGTGGGACATATCCTCCGCGGGAGAAAGAATTCCCCTAGCATAATCAATAGTGTTTCAACTCAAAATGTCAATCATAGAGCCTTGCCCCTAAAATGAAATTAGCGAGGTCCTCAACCCAAGTCTTAACTGGCGTCGAACCTCAGAATCGGAATTTGTCACCTGGCATCTCAGTCACGGCCACCATAACTCAGATTGCAAGGAGCTTCACTAAGGAATCGGACTCTCGAACTTGACCAACCGAGCTCAACAATGATGAGGAGCATCATCTGGGATTCGAGATATCAAATAGTCACTCACTCATTGAGTATATTTGGATCTAGAACCCCAAAGTCATATCGTTCCTAGAGTCATCGTAGGCAACAACCTCACAACATAGGTATCCCACAAAATCCAACACATACTATTGTAAGTACCGCCATCTCTTCGATAACAACAACTAAACCCAGCCTCAGATAAATAGAACCATAACCCAATGACTAGCGGTAGTACACAGGAGTGCATATCTCAATAATCATAGCAAAATAAGGTCTAGTAGGTCAAATATGCTATAATCGAGTCAACCATAGGTAACAATAGTGATATCATAAGTATCCGTAGTAGTAAGGCGTAACGGAATCACATTTAGGTCAGAATCAACTCACATTAGGGAAAATATTCAATAAGTAGCCTCACAATCATCATATCTCAGTAACATCAAGCAACATACCCCAACAGATAACAGTCTAGGTCAGAATACATACCCGTCCCATGGCATCAAGCCATATACGATCCTTATGAGGTGTCTATGTAGTCAATAGCACAAGAATATAATCAAATTACCGTATTTATAGCCAAAAATATAGAGTAGAGTCTCACAGCAACATATAGTATGCATACCGAGCACAACTAACATCTCATATACATCTCAACTCATCACGCATATAATTTCACCCAATCTTGGGGTTAGGTAAAGCCTAGCCTACTAGCTGGCAATCGACACCTCATTTCTCGAGTCAATCCAACTAGGATTTCCCCCTCCTAATGGTTTATTAACGTTGCTCAGCTGTTAGAAAACAATCCATAATGGTTAACACGGTATATTGGTTGTAAAAACTTGAAGAACGGAAAAAATTGGGCCTAACGGGCCTAAAATGGGAAAAATAGGGCTCACGCCCAAAATCTTGAACAAAACCCCCAAAAATGACCCCACAATAACCTGGGTCTACAACTAAAAATTGTGACCCAAAAAGGACCCCAGAAAACCGAGGAAAGGCCCAAAATGGAAATAAAAACTTTACCAGCAGAACATTCTTCTTCGAAACTTCTTCAGTAAAAATTTGTAAAAACCAAAAAACTTTAGCCAACAACAGCACACCATAGCGTTCCTCTCGAAATGTAGAATAATTTAGAGTCAAGTTTCAGCTAAATCCATCAAGAATCAATTAAGTTATCAATGCATAAATTTTTCACAGATTTTGAGAAGGTAATCAAATTAAATACAGAATTTACCGCGAAATACACACAAAATTCCAAATCCAACTTCACCACGACGTCCCTTGCAAAATTCTGAGTCATATGGACCTTTGAATGATCAAAAATGGACTTATAAATAAAATTATATGATCTTGGGAAGGTTGGACTTACGGATGGTCACGAAGTGTTGAAGCACATATATAAGCCACACACCTATCTCCCCGAATGCGGATTAGGCTCTGTTAAAGAAGAGGTGTATGGGACCGGCCCTTCTCCGTGAATGCACCCCTTGCTCCACGAAAGCATAGCTTTAGGGTTGCATCTACATGAACGTGATAGGACCTCTGCGCACGTAGAGGGTTAGCTCACCTGGTGCTGCACCAACATTACTGTTCACTTATCAAGGGCATTCCTGGGGTGTTCGGTGTCCATTTACACAAAAGAATAGTGTAGCCACAAGGATTTTTATGTTCTAATCCAATGATGCAATCAAAATTCCCAACGAGCATCCTATAGAAAAATAATGGTCCCACTTCTTTCTAGGTAATTTTAGCTAAAAGAATTGAGGGATCAAAATGTAATCGGATGTCCCATCAACTGACGAAGGGTCATTTTAGATTTTTTTTGATGTTTCGGAGCTAACCATGCAATCAGTTTTCCATTCTGAGCTCGTTAAGTTGGGTTTCTGTAGAAACAGACTTTTCAGCTTTTGATTGCACTCGTTTTGCAACTTTTAGCTTAAAATTATATCGAGACCCTCCATTCGCAGATCAACTACCCTCCTAGCCTAAATTGATCATTTCAAAACTGATAGAACTGTCAAAATCCCATTCCAAGGCCATCTGCAATGGTTTTGTCAGTAATCTCATTTTCGTAGCTTTAACATCTCGAATCAATCCAGCTGGACATTTCCTCTCCAGATGGCTTCTCAGTGCTACTTAGCTATTAGAACATAATCCACAAATATTAGCATGGACATATTGACTGTAAAAACTTGAAGAGTTGAAGAAATTGGGCCAAATGGGCCTAAAGTGAAAAAAATAGGGTCATGCCCACAAAACCCCGAAGAACGACCCGCACAACAACCTAGTTCTACAGCCAAAATTTCGGCCCAAAATGGACCCCAAAAGATCAAGGAAAGGCCAATAAAATAAAAACTTTATGGGAGAATAATCTTTTCAAAAGTTTTATGACCAAAATTTGCAAAAATCAGTAAATTTTAGCCAATACCCAGCATACGACAACGTTCCTCTCAAAAGACATGTATTGGACCCTCATCATCATATAGTTATTCAACTCATAAGACATGTATTGGACCCTCAATTCCTCAAAAAACCAAAAAGATATTTTATCAAACACTTAGTGGGTGTGTAGTGCTAGTATAAAATCATGCAATTCAAGAGTGAAATCGTGCTATAAAATTCTGTGTAAAACCTTCAATAGATACTTGGATATACCCTCAAGAAATATACATCAAAACCCTTCATCAAATCTTCCTATAGATCTTGGTTTCATAGCTCAAAACATAGCAAAACAATCACACTTTTCATAAACCCCAACATGGTGTGCAATGATTTTCATAATAAATAAGACTCATGAGTAAATCAACTTTAAACCATGCAATTTTTAAGAAAAGAAAGCTTGGGAATCATGGGTGAAGGGAACTTATGAAAAAAAAACCCACATACCTTAGCTTTGGAGATGAACTTAATGAAGATTGGAGATGGAGACTTGAAGCTTGTTTGAATTCCTTAAGATTCGAAGAGGGTTTTGGCATTTGAATCTTGAGAGAAATATAAGCCTAAGTGTTTGAGTGAATATTGGGGAATGTCTAGGATGATATGAGGGTGAAATAAGACCAAATATATGTTTTTTCATGTGTAGGAAGGCTTAGGCCCAAGCCCCAAGAGCCTTGGACCGGAATTGAAAAAATAGACCAAAAATATACTATGGCACGTCGTGCCAATAACCCGAATTACATTCTGGAAATCGCACTTTGCAACCTAAACATGAATGCATGTCACCATGAACACCATGAATGCATGTAATGACATAGGAGCTGAAACATAGAGCTGGAATCCTGAAAGGACTTGACATGTTATCATAAGCTTGAATAGAATAAAATAGATAAGGATATTACTTTTCCATGCCCGCTCTTCTAGAGACACTTCCGACTAGGCGAAACTTCCAAAGAGCCTTAATGAACACAATATCCTTATCAATCAATCTTCACTCATATTCACGCAACTTCTCTACCTGAATTTCTCATAAGTCAACTAATCCATCACAACACCCATAACTTCAAGGAGTTCTATAACACTAGAGTCACCAATACATCCCTTTAACCTTGTATCATGAAGAATCGAACGAACCATAACCATATCCAAAGGCAATCCCCATTCGCATGCAACCTCATTAATCTTTCTCTACACTCTATTAAGACTCACATACCACAAATTCAATCCATGAGAGATGATCATCCCAACTACTCATGAACTCCATTACACAAGCCATAAGCATATTCTCAAGTAATCTCACCAACTCAAGGATGTACAATTTAGCATACTCTTTGGCACCATCAGTAGTCTTGACCGGTAAAAACTGAATGAATTTCGTCACCCTATCAACTACACCCCAAATAGAATCAAAATCCTTTATAGTCTCGGGCAATCCAACTGCAAAACCCATGTTAATCACCTCCGACTTCCAAGTAGGAATCTCTATGTCCTAAGCTAGGCCACCCAATCTTTGATGCTCGGCTTTAACTTGTTGACAACTATGAAAATCGGAAACAAATTGGTAATGTCCTTTTTCATGCCTCCCTACCAATATATATCTCTCAACTTCTATACACTTGGTAGAACTGGGGTGAATAGTATAAGAAGAATTATGCTCTTCATCAAGGATATTTTCCAGCAAGCCATCAACATAAGGTACATACAACCTACCTCGGTAACTAAGGGCACCATCTCCCCCTTAAGAGAAAACCTCCACCTTGCCCTCTTTCACTGAGGCCGTCAATTCTAACAAGGAGGGATCAAGATCTTGCTTTGCTCTTACCTCATCAACCAATGAAGATTTAAAACCATCAACATCAATAACACCACCATTGTCAACCTCTTTTAATCTAACCCCCAATCTAGCCTACCGGTGAACCTACCTTGTCACCTCCATGCTAACACCATCAACATGAACAAGGCTAACCATAGATACCCTACTCAAAGCATCCGCCACAACATTAGTCTTACCGGGATGATAATGTACACTCATATCATAATCCTTAAGAAGTTTTAACCACTTCCTTTGTCTCAAGATAAGATCCCCTGTGGGTGAACACATAACAGACACTCTAGTGAACGACAACCACACCAACATACACCCCATACAACCAATGACGTCAAATTTTCAAAGCAAAAGATCCAACGGCCAACTCAAGGTCATAGATAAGATAATCCTTCTCATGCATCTCAAATTATTTATAATCCTTCTCATGCATCTCAAATTATTTAAAATCCTTCTCATGCATCTCAAATTATTTAAAATTATAAACTTTCACCTAACCATCTTGTATCAACACACAACCCAACCAATCTGGGCGACATCACACTACACACCGAACCCTTCTAATCCTTCCGGTAGACAAGATAGAAGCGGACACAAACTTATCCTCCAAGTTTTGGAAACTCTTTCCACACTCACTCAGTCCACACAAACTTATCCCTCTTTTGGGTCAACTTAGTTATGGGAGAAGCAATAGAAGAGAACTCATTCACAAACCTCCGGTGGTAACCCGCTAAGTCCAAGAAACTCCTAACACCAAAGGGAGTCAAAGGTTTACGCCAATTTCTATTCACATACATCCCCTTAAGATCAATATTAATACCATCCTTAACATCCCCTTAGAAGTTCCAAATTTCCGAATTCTCCAACACAAGTCCCAACTGCAATATAGGTGAGCCGAGGCGACGGTGGCACGCACTCGCGTATCATAATGTGTAAAGGTCATCATGCCCGTTATATAAGTGAGCCAAGGCGAAGGGGCCAAGCACTCACGTGAGCCGGGG
>JAOTQR010000097.1:11439303-11461209 GCA_025774065.1 Solanum ossicruentum | reverse complement strand
ATTAGGGGATAAGGGCTTAAAATGGGGAATTAAGGGTTAGAAATACTTCTGACCTTTAATTTACCCAAACTGGGACAACTTTTAAATTCTCAAAGTCGGGTCTACGAGACCCCGACGATGAGTCATAGGTCAAACTACAACCCCTAGGTCCTGGTCTCATAGCTCACTAAAGACTTAGAAAATTTTTGAAAACATACTTGGGCACTACAAACACCATTTATGACTCGTAGCTTGGACTACAAGTTGTAAAGTAGTGGAAGTGCCAACTTTAAGATCATCATTGTTACCCTCTACGAGGCATGACTACGAGTCATAGTATGCACTATGGTTCGTAGTCCTACTTGTAAAGGCTACTTCAAATGCTAATTTCTTCAATCTTTCGTCACTTGCTTAACACCTAAAAACCAACATCTCAAAATATACCAATCTTCAAACAACACAACTGATACAATGTCTTCAAAATCAAAACAAAAAGCAATCCACTACCTAGAAATTCAAACAATCAAAATAAATTCAAAACAATCCAAAAATATGAAAAGTACTTGGGCTGCCTCCCAAGAAGTGCCTTGTTTAACATCGTGGCTTGACTTAGTAATCCTCAATCATCAGAAATACTCAATACACTTCACTTTTGAGGTCATCCAGATGCTTCATTGACTAGTGGATATCAAAAATAATCTCTACATCATTGACCCTAAACATGAGTTGACCAGAAACCATGTCCACAAAGGCTCTACCAGTGGCCAAGAATGGCCTCTTCAAAATAATAGGGATCTCAAAATCAACCTCACAATCAAGAATTATGAAATATATCAAAAAAATAAACTTATCAACTTTCACTAACACATCAAAGAGAATTCCCTCAAGTTTTTTGATTATTCTATCCACCATGAGTAATCTCATCCTCATGGAGTAGGAGAACCAAGACCAAGCTTTTTAAAAATGGCAATAAGCATCAAATTTATACTAGCTCCTAAGTAATATAATGCCCTTGCAAACTCTACATCTCTGATGCTACAAGGAATGATGAATGCACTGGGAACTTCCCTCTTTTGGACTAGGCATTTGGTCATGATAGCACTGTATTATTCAGCCTCTTGCAAAATCTCTTGGCTTACCATGGACTTTCTTGTTAACAAATCCTTCTTATATTCAACATACTCGGGCATCTTCTCTAATGCCTCTAGAAGAGGGATGTTAATAGATAATTGCTTCAACATACAAAGGAAGTGTTTGAATATACCATCCTCCTCCTTTTTCTAGAGTCCTTGAGGAAAAGGAGGTTGAGGTTTTGGAATAACCTCGGTCTTTCCTTGCTTCTTTGGATCTTCACTTTGCATCCCATTGCTAGCCAAACCTTCTTTTGCAACCTCGACCTTATGATCAACACCCTTCTCACACTCTTTATTAATAACAATCGGCATAGGGGGATCTATGGTCCTTTTCCCACTCCGTGTCATAAAGAACAAGTATCCTATTCCAAGAATTGATGACTTGTTTGACCAATTGCAAGGAGCTATCTTTTTCTCTAAGATTGATCTTCTGTCCGGGTATCACCAAGTGAAGGTGAGGAAGTGTGATATTCCCAAGATGGCCTTCTGGACTAGATATGGGAATTATGAATTCATGGTGATGTCTTTTGGGTTAACCAATGAACTGTCCATCTTCATGGACCTAATGAATAGGGTCTTCAAACCCTACCTTGATTCCTTTGTTATGGTCTTCATTGATGATATTTTGATCTATTTGCATAGTATGGAGGAGCATAGGGGGCATTTGAGGGTTGTGTAGTAAGGATTGAGGGAGACGAGATTATATATAAATATGAAAGAGTGAATTTTGGTTGAAGGAGGTTGCATTGTTGGGTCATATAGTGTGGGGAGATGGAATTAACGTGGATCCTAGATCGATATGATTAGAAATTGGCCTAGACCATTGACCTCATCAGACATTAGGAGTTTCTTGGGCCTTACAGGTTACTATAGAAGGTTTGTGAATGATTTCTCCTCCACTGCTTCTCCAATGAAAAAATTGACTCAAAAGAAGGTTTAGTTTGTATGGACCGATAAGTGTGAGAGCAGCTTTCAAACATTGAAAGATAAGCTTGTGTCAGCTTCTATATTATCACTACCGGATGGGCTTGAGGATTTGTTGTATATTGTGATACCTCCAGAGTGGGTTTGGGTTGTGTACTAATGCAAAATGGTAAGTTCATAGCCTATGCTTCTAGGCAACTCAAGGTGTACAAAAAGAATTACCCTACCCATGATCTTGAATTGGCCACCGTAGTATTTGCATTAAGGATTTGGCGTCATTATTTGTATGGGGTGCATGTTGATGTGTTCACTGATCATAAGAACCTCCAATATATCTTCACTCAAAAGGATCTCAACTTGAGACAAAAGAAGGTAGCTAGGACTTCTTAAGGACTATGACATGCGTGTGTATTACCATCCCAAGAAGGAAAATGTTGTGTCAGATGGTTTGAGTCGGGTGTCTATGGGTAGCTTAGTTCATGTTAATGGTAGTGATAGGGAGATGGATAGGGAGGTGCATCGATTGGAAAGATTGGGGTTAGGTTAGAAGAGGAAGGTAATGGTGTGGTCTTTGTTGATGGTTCCAAATCTTCTTTGGTTGATGAGATGATAACAAAACAAGATCTTGACTCCTCATTGCTTGAATTGAAGGCCTTGGTGAAACAGGGCAAAGTAGAGATTTTCTCCCAAAGGGGAGATGGTACCCTTAGGTAACAAGGTAGGTTATGTGTTTCTTATGTTGATAGTTTATGGGAGAAGATCCTTGATGAGGCCCATAATTCTTCATATTCTATTCATCTCAGTTCCACCAAAATGTATAAATATTTAAGGGATGCGTATTGGTGGGGAGGCATGAAGAGGGACATTGCCAAATTTGTTTCCAATTGCCATAGTTGTCAACAAGTCAAAGCCGAGCATCAAAGGCTGGGAGGCCTAACCCAAGACATAGAGATTCCCACTTGGAAGTGGGAGGTGATTAATATGGATTTTATGGTTGGATTGCCCAAGACTAGAAAAGGTTTTGATTCCATTTGAGTGATGGTTGATAGGATGACAAAATCGTCTCACTTTCTACTGGTTAAGACCACATATGGGGCCGAAGAGTATGCAAGGTTGTACATCCATGAGTTAGTGATGTTTCATGGGGTTCCTTTGTCCATCATATCGGATCGTGGTTTTGCAATTCATTTCATACTTTTGGAGGTCTTTTCAAAGGGGTCTTGGTACAAAAGTTCACCTTAGTACGACCTTCCACCCTCAAATGGATGGCCAAGACGAAAGAACCATTCAAACCCTTGAAGATATGCTTAGCGAATGTGTGTTGGAGTTGGGGGGTAGTTGGGATGACCATCTTCCTTTGATTGAATTTGCATGTAACAATAGCTATCACTCTAGCATCTGTATGGATCCTTTTGAGGCTCTTTGTGGGATGCGATGTAGATAACCGATCGGTTGCTTTGAGGTTGGAGAGGTGGCCTTATTAGGATCGGATCTGGTTATGGATGCTCTTGAGAAGGTTAGGATGATTAGGGAAAGGTTAAGAATGGCCAAAAGTTATCAAAAATCTTATGCTGATGTGAGAAGAAGAGACCTTGAATTCAAAGTGTGTGATTGGATTTATTTGAAGGTTTTCTCCAATAAAAGGTATGGTCCATTTTGGTAAAAAGGGGAAGTTGAGTCCAAAGTGCATTAGTCCTTATGAGGTCTTGAAGAGGGTTGGTAAGGTAGCTTATGAGTTGAAGTTGCCTAGTGAAATGAACTTGGTTCATCTGGTGTTCCATTTCTCTATGTTGAAAAAATGTGTGGGAGAACCTAATGCCATTATGCCTCTTGATGTGGTAGGTGTTGTTGAGGATAACTTGACTTATAAGGAGGTTCTGGTTTAGATTTTGTATAGACAAGTGAAGAGATTGAGAGGAACAAGGAGATGACATCCATTGAGGTCATTTCGAGGAATCAACAAGTCAAAAGTGCTACATGGGAGGCCAAAACGGACATGCAAAAGCGGTATCCTTAACTTTTCCACTCCACTCAAGCCTAAGATACCAATTCCAAGTCCCCTATGTGATTTCAAGTCTTAAGTTTCATTTTACATTGCATGCATTCATGTTCAGGTTAATAATATTATGGGATTTTGATGGTCATATTGGGATTTTCTTGAAGAACATATTTAGGTGCATTGTTGCATCCATGTTTTAGCAAAAATCTGCATGACTACTTTCCTTATGTACGTTTTCCTGACATTCAGGGATGAATGTTCCAAAGGGGGAGATATTGTGACACCCTGTAACTCTATGCTCTTATGTATCCATGTTTCAAGCTTTCATTTGGTTAGATTTGGGAGGTATTAGGTTCATAGGAGACTCCTAGTACCTAAACGAGTTCAAGGCTTCCCTAAGAGTTAAGTTTTGGGTGATGGTTCATACAAGGGTCAACTTTAAACTAGCATAACTTTTAGCACATTTGGAACTCAGTGGCCTACAAGAGTTCAAATGAAAGCTCTTTGATTTAGCTTCATAAAGTACTTGGTTTCACTTTATTTCAAGTTTAGATGAAGGAGCTATGACCGTCTTTATGAGACCCTCCAGTGCAGTGAACTCATACGAGCAGCTTGACGGCCAGTGTGCCCTTTGACGGGATGTTTGGAGGAACTAGGGATGGAAAGGGCCATTTTTGGAATCAAGGAAGGTGGCACAGCTCGTGGCATGGGCCGTGTGGATCACCACTGACCGTGGGGATGGCCACAATGTGTGCAAAAGCAATCTTGTTGGACTTGGGGGAAAATGTGGCTAAGGTTGGTACCACAGGCTGTATTGATGGGTCGTGTGGAGTGGGATAGCCCATGGCACCTGGGCATGTGGAGGACTGTAACCTTTTGTCTAAGTGAGGTAGGACAGACTAGTGAGCAGTCCATGTAAACCTACACGATCCGTGAAAGCGACTGTCAAAGTGACGTTGATGCTAACTTTTTCTCAAGCGTTCCAATTCCATTTTTCTGTCTAAGTCTTCTCTCACGGGCGCTCCACACGACCCGTGGAGTGCCACTCGGTCAGTGAAGTCTCCAGTGAGACAATACGTTGCCAATTTTTCCATCCATTCACTTATGGCATGTTCATAAATTTTAATTACATTAATGCCCTTTTTAGACGTCCAATGCTATCCTAATCTTCCTAGAAGACCTAAACACTATCCCAAAGGAGAAAACTCATTACTCTCATCTCAAATACATTCTTAATTCTCTCAAAAGCCTTCATCAAGCCCCAATTCAATTTCAAGGAAATCTAAGAGCAAGATAGGATTCAAAGATCATTTCAAGCCTCCATTCTTCCCAATCTCAATTCCAAGTTACTGTAGACCTAAGGTATGTGGTGTTGAACTATTGGGTCCTTTCACCCATGGTGCCTGAACCCTCTTTTGCTTAATAATGAATAATTTAAAGTTGATTTTACATGTGGATCTTGTATATTGAGAAATTTATTGCACAATGATTTTAGTTCATGAAAGTATGGTTGTTTTAGCATGTTTTGAGCTTCAAATCTTGGATCTAGTGTTGGATTTCATGAGGGGTTTTGATGTGAATTTCTTGGAGATGTTGCAAGGTATTGATTGATGTTTTTATCACTAATTTTCTTGCATGATTTTATCTCTAAATTGCATGATCTTTTACCCTTTTATGCTTTCCTCCCCAAGTGTTTGATAAAATGCCCAGATGCAGTTTCTTGAGTAATTGAAGGTCCAAAGCATGAGATATGATATGAATGATGTTATGATGGTGAAATAAGTTTATATATCTAATTATTCCCATATGAAGTGTTGCACAAGAGTATATGATGAATCCTATATAAGGTATTGCATTAGACCATACCCGATCTGGGGGGGGGGGACAAGAGCCCGGGTGACCATGTTGGAGGTTTATACTCATCAACCATATGAGAGGTTTATACTTTGCACTGTGTTGGTAAAGTGTGATTATCATCAACCATGTGAGGGTTTTATACCACAAAACCACCAAGGGGTTTATACCTTGAACAACTAGCATAGTCTCTTCTTCACATATGATATCCTATATAAGCATGAGTTACTTAAGCATGTTTTACTTAAGCATTGATCATACATGGCATATTGTATATTATGTCTATTGCTTAATATCGTGCATTTTGATTATGATGTCTACTTCTTATTGTATTGCATCCCACATACTTAGTACATTCAAACGTACTAACGCATACTCTTGCCTACCTGATATCACTATGTAGGAACCGATTCTCAAGTTGATCATCCTCCTCCTCCACGTAGCTAGACGGTGCTATTCTAAGATTGTTGGTGAGTCCTCCATTTCGGGGACCTTAGTCTATGTTACTATTACTATGTATTGAGACACTATCTTATGTTCAATTGACTATGAGGGTGAGCCCGATAGCTTTGTCTTGGCCCCACTCTATATATGTATTTAGAGGTGTTTGTTGGACGAGTCGTGTATTTATGATATGAGCTATGACTCCTTGTCTTTGATGCTGACATTTTGACACGCTATCCCTTAGCCCCTTGTTTCTTTTGCTTACTTTATGCCTTTTATATGCTTCCGCGACCAAGGATATGTATTGACAAGTTAAGAGGCTTGGTTGGGGTTACTTCGGGTTCCCCATTCGCCGTGTCACGCCTAGTCCCTAGACTTGGGTCGTGACATTTCATATCATGAACACCAAGAGCCGAGAGAGAGTCATAGCATTATACATAACATATCCAACAACACCTCTAACCATAGAACTTAGCGGGGGAAAAGATAAGAAACTGGGCTCACCTTCATAGTCAAAATACACAATAAAGAAAGAGAGTCGTAATACATAGCATAAAAACATAGATATTGTCCCCAAAATGAAGGATTTACCAACTAGCTTGAGAGAAGTCATATTAGCCACGTGGAGAAAGATGATAGAGTGGGGCTTCAGTTCCTACATGGTAACATCATGTAGGCATACAATATGCGTTAGTATGTTTAATGTACTAAGTATGTAAGATGCAATGCAAAAATAGATAGGCAACTTAGTCAAAATGCATTATTAGGTAATAGATGAGCCTATAACAATATGGCATGCATGGTAGATGCTTGAAGTAAATCATGCTTACATATAACAGAATACATTTGTAAGAAGAGACCATTATTATGAAACCATAGTTTACCAAGGTACAAACCCATAGTTGGTTAGTGGATCGTCGCACCCTACTACCTATGGTGATTAAGGAACTAACCCCTTAACCCAGTTACCAAGGTACAAACCCCTTTATTGGTTGGTAGTCGCACCCTACCACCACTGGAGATTGAGGTACTAATCTCTCAACTCGATTATCAAGGCACAACACCTTTATTGGTACCAAGGTACAAACCCCTCGACATGGTTACCCGGGCTCTTAACCCCCCAAGTAGGGCATGGTCACTTTCCAACACTATATAGTAGAATATCATATACATATGCTCCTTTCATCATTATAAAGTCATTGAACTCATAATACATACATCGGACCTTCAATTCCTTAAGAAATTATAACTAGACATTTTATCAAACACTTGGCGGGTATGTAGTATTAGTGTAAAACTACGCAATTCAAGAGTGGAATCATGCTAGAAAAGTTAGTGTAAACTCATCAATAGATACTTGATAACACCCTCAAGCAATATACATCAAAACCCTTCATCAAATCTCATAATAGATCTTAGATTCATAACTCAAAACATGCTAAAAAAATCACAATTTCATGAAAACCCAACATAGTTTACAGTAAAATTCATAATAAGTAAGACTCATGAGTAAATCAACTTTAAATGATGCAATTTTAGGTAAAAGGAGGCTTGGGAACCATGGGAGAAAGGAACCAAAGGTTGAAACCCACATACCTTAGCTTTGGAGAATTTCTTGAAGAAGATTTGAAATGGAGACTTGAAGCTTGAGTGAAAACCTTAAGATCTGGATGAGTTTTAGGACTTGGAATATAGAGTGAAATATGAGTCTAATTATTTGAGTGAGTATTGGAGAATGTTTTGAATGATATGAGCATGAAATATGGCTAAGTATAAGTATTTCCATGCATGGGAGGACTTAGGCCCAAGACCTAAAAGTCTTGGACCAAGATGAAAACTTGTAGCCAAAAATACACTATAGCACGCCCTTGGTGCTGGCACACATGCTCACTAGAAATAACATTTTTACGATATTCAAATTTTGCTACGGTTGCTCTTAAATCGAGGTTAGACCTATATCCCATTAAATTTGACCTCTTGAACATGAATATGAAGTTGTATTTTCGATATCACACATGAATTTTGAGATATATGAAAGTTACAATTATGGGCATTTCCGAGGTACATTTAGCACTTTTTGGGGTCATTTCAATATCTCCCCCTTGGGAATATTCGTCCCCAAATGTCAAAGAAAAGTATATGAGAAGACTAATCATTTAGAAATCAGCCCCAACAAGAGTGAAACAATACCCTTAAAACACCATTTACAAAATCTCAACATAAGTGTAAAATCACCATGAACTTTGTCAATATAAATATGAATGCAGGCAAAGGAATTAGGGGCTGGAACACGAGAAATGATATCACATAGAAGACTTAGAATTAATACCTTTGTCTTGAATAGGATGGAAGAGATAAGGATATAATTTTTGCATATCCACTTCGGTATCCCATGTAGCACTTTCAACTAGTTGATTCCTCCAAAGGACCTTAACGGAAGCCACATCCTTGTTCATCAACCTCTTCACTTGTCTATCCAAAATCTAAATCGAAACCTCCTCATAAGTGAAATTGTCTTCAACAACACCTATAACATCAAGAGGCACAATAGCATTGGGGTCTCCCATGATACATGAAAGACCGAATGAACCAAATCCATCTCACTAAGCAATTCCACCTTATAAGCAACCTTGCTAATCCTCCTCATTATCCTATAAGGACACACATATCTTGAACTCAACTTTCCTTTCTTACCAAAATGAACCACACCTTTCATAGGTGACACCTTCAAATAGACCCAACCACCAACTTTGAATTCAAGATCCCTTCTCCTCACATCGACATAGTATTTTTGGAGACTTTGGGCAGTCTTCAACCTTTCTTTAATCATCCTAACCTTCCTAAGAGATCCCATAATCAGATCTAGTCCCAACAAAGCTACCTCTCCAACCTCAAACCACCCAACTGGTGACCAAAACGTCTACCATAGAGGGCCTCAAAAGGAGCCATACTGATGCTAGAATAATAGTATTGGTATAGGCAAACTCAATCAATGGAAGATGATCATCCCAACTACTCTCAAGCTCCAATGCACAAGCCCTAAGCATATCTTCAAGTGTTTGGATAGTTTTTTTGCTTGGACATCTATTTGAGGGAGAAAGACCGTACTAAGTTTTACTCTTGTACCAAGACCCCTTTGAATGGATCTCCAAAAATGTGAAGTAAATTGAGCACCATGATCTGATATGATGGACAAAGTAACCCCACGCAACCTCACCACGTTATGAATGTACAACCTAGCATAATCTTCAGCCCCATATGTGGTCTTAACAATTAGAAAGTAAGCCGATTATGTCATCCTACCAACCACAACCCAAATGGAATGAAAACCCTTTCTAGTCTTCGGCAACCCAACCACAAAATCCTAATTAATCTCCTCCCACTTCCAAGTAGGAATCTCTATGTTCTTGTTCTAGGCCACCCGATCTTTGGTGCTCGGCTTTGACTTGTTGAAAACTATGACAACCGAAAAAAAATTTGGCAATGTCCCTCTTCATACCTTCCCACCAATACACCTCTCTCAAATCTCTATACACTTAGTAGAACTAGGGTGAATAGAATAGGAAGAACTATGACCTCATCAAGAATCCTTTCTCTCAAATGATCAACACAAGGCGCACACAACCTACCTTGCTATCTAAGGGTAGCATCTCCCCCCCGGGAGAAAACCCTCCACCTTACCATCCTTTACTAGTGCCTTCAATTCCAACAAATCGAGGTCAAGATCTTTCTTAGATTTCACCTCCTCAACCAGTGAAGATTTAGAACCATCAACAACAACACCACCACACTAGCCTTACGGGGATGATAATGCATACTCATATCATAGTCCTTAAGAAGTTCTAACCACCTTCTTTGTCTCAAGTTGAGATCCTTTTGATTGAAGACATATTGAAGACTTTTATTATCGGAGAACACATCAACATACATCCCATACAAATAATGATGCCAAATTTTCAAAGCAAACACCACGGCGGCTACTTCAAGATCATGAGTAGGATAATTCTTTTCATGCACTTTGAGTTGTCTAGAAGCATAGGCTATCACCTCATCATTTTTCATCAATGCACAACCCAAACCAACTCTAGAAGCATCACAATACAAAACAAATCCTTCTAGCCCTTTCGGTAGTGACAATATATAAGCAGACACAAGCTTATCTTTGAAAGTTGGGAAAGTCTTTTCAAACTCGTCAGATGACACAAATTTGGATTTCTTTTAAGTCAACTTGGACATAGGAGAAGCAATAAAAGAGAACCCATTGACAAACCTCTCATAGTAACCTGCTAAGCCCAAGAAGCTCCTATTATCCGACGGGGTAAATGGTCCAAGCCAATTTCTAATCACATCCATCTTTTTAGGACCACCTTAATACTATCCTCCAACATACAGGACCTAGAAAGGCAACTTATTTTAACCAAATTTCACACTTCTCATACTTAGCATGCAACTTCTCTTCCCTCAATCTTTGTAGCACCACCCTTAAATGACCCATATGCTCCTCCTCACTACGTGAATAGATTAAAATATCATTAATGAAGACCACAACAAATGAATCAAGGTAGGGTTTAAAGACCCTATTATAAGACCCATGAAGATAGCCGGTGCATTGGTTAACCCAAATGACATCACAACAAACTTATGATCCCCAACCTAGTCTAGAAGTCCTTCTTAGTAATATCACACTCCCTCACTTTCACATGATGGTACACGGATCGAAGATCAATCTTAGAGAAGTGGCTAGCCCCTTGCAATTGGTCAAACAAATCATCAATTCTTGGAAGAGAATACTTATTTATAGTGACCCTATTAGGTTGCCGATAGTCGATACACATTCTAAGAGACTCATCCTTCTTCACAAATAGCACTGGTGCACCCCAAGTTGATTGGCTAGGCCTAATAAAATCCTTTCCCAACAAGTCTCTTAGTTGCTCCTTCAACTCCTTTAACTCCGCCAAGGCCATACAGTAAAGGGGAATAGAAATAGGTTGAGTATCGGGGAGAAGGTCTATATCAAAATCTATTTCCCTTTTGGGAGCAACACCAGGAAGGTCATTTAGAAAGACATCAAGAAACTCATTTACCACTGGAACCGACTCTATGGGAAGAACTTTGGACTCAACATCCCTAACCCTCACAAGATGATAAAGACATCCCTTAGAGATCAACTTACGGGATTTAATAAAAGAGATGAACCTACCCTTTACCACCATATAATGACTCTCCCACTTAAGAATGGGTTCATTTTGAATTGGAACATAATCCTATGGGTCCTACAATCAATAGAGGCATAATATGCAGGAAACCAATCCACCATCCCAGGAATGACATTAAAATCCACCATATCTAACTCAACAAGATCATAAGGCAATATTTTATACAAGATGTAAATGGGACAATTCCTAGAGACTTTTGTAGAAATAATAGTTGCACCAATAGGAGTAGACACTTACTCACACAATAATTCGGGCTCAAAATGAATCTTTTTGGTAATAAAAAGGGTAACAAAAGAAAAAGTGCCACGCAGTTCAATCAATGTATACACATCAAAATGAAAGACTTTTAACATGCCGATGATGTTATCGGGCACCTCATTAACCCCTTGCCTCCTATGCAAAGAATTAAACTGATTGTGCCATGAGGAACCACCTTGTTAATCACCTCTACCCAAAGGAATTGCATTTGCACCTTATGGACGAACCTCCTTACCCTTGTTGTGGTTACGAGGACAATCAATCTCACTGTGACCAACTTCTTCACACCCATCACATGCATTAGTGTCTCTCAAACATGGGCCCCCATTGCCACTACAACATTTAGAACACATATCATTAAGAACACACCACCAACATCTTGGGCCCTTGGAAAGTTATTGGCAAACCCCTTACTAGAAGCATGAGAAGACCCTTGGCCTTGATGGAACCGGGCACCCTTTTGGCTTTGGAACCTACCCTCAAAATGGGCCCTCTTTACCTCATTACCCCTCTTCTTCCTCATTATTTCCTCCTCTATTTGTTTGGCATAGGTCATCAAACAGGAAAATTCCATGTCACTAATCAACATAGTGGACCGGCATTCCTCACTTACCAAATCGGATACAACCATATTAACTTGTTCATTCTAGACCTTAGGTCGGCAACTAAGGGGAGAGCATAGATAGAGAGTTGATTGAACTTGATGGCATACTTCCTCTCAATAAACTCCACCATCTTGGTCTCCCTAAACTTAAGAGGGAAGAATCGATTAAGAGAAGTCGCCTTGAACTACTTCCAGAGCACTACATTATTGATTCCTTTCTCCTCCTTCCATTGATTAAACCATATTTATGCTACCCCCATGAGATGGTAAGTCGTCAACTCTGCCTTTTCTTCCTATCTAACACCCATGACAACCAGTACCTTGTAGACCTCATTAATAAACTCTCGAGGATCCTCATCCACCTTTGACCTATAAAATTCTAGGGGATTCATCCTCATGAAGTCTCTCAACCGAGATGCCAGAGTAGGAGCATGAAGGGCTTGGGCCCCTTGGTTGGCTTGGTTAGCCACAACTTGTTCTAGCAAAGTGAGAGCATCTCGGAGCTCACCATGAGCGGGTTATCCCTCGAGAGTGCGGGGTCTCCTTCCTCTTGTGTTAGGCATGATCTAGCATTTGAAAGAAAAATCGTTAATGGGAAAAACTTACTTTAACTATATAGCTCGAGTTAGAACATGAAGAAGTGGAACATTTACTAAACGACTCATACCCTCTTGCTCATAGTTGTGGTGCACAATACAACCATGAACAAGACTCTAATCGACACAATATGTTGGATGCTGAGGACCATTAACAACCTAGTCCTCTGATAAAAAGTTTGTAACGATCCAAGCTTAGGGCCTAGACGTGATATGGTGCATGGGGAACCTATAAGGACCCCAAGCAAGCCTCTTAGCACGTTATTACATATCTTTGGTCACGGAAACAATAAAATGACAACAAGAGATAGTAAATAGGGATAACTGGGACCAAGGGACATCTTTCACATCATGAACATCAAGAGTCTAGAGAGCGTCAAAAGCTCATAGCATTATACATAACATGTCCAACAACACCTCTAACCATAGAACTTAGCGGGGGCTAAGACAAGCAACCGGGCTCACCCTCATAGTCAAAATATATAATAAAGAAAGAGAATCATAATACATATAGCGTAAGAAAATAGACATTGTGCCCGAAATGGAGGACTCACCAACTAGCTTGAGAGAAGTCGTACTAGCCACGTGGAGGAGGATGATCAAGTGGAGGTTCCGGATCTTACATGGTAACATCATGTAGGCATAGAGTATGGGTTAGTATATTTGAATGTACTAAGTATGTAGGATGCAATACAACAATAGATAGGCAACTTGGTCAAAATGCATAGTTAGGCACTCAATGAGAATATAACAATATGGCATGCATGGTAGATGCTTGTAGTAAATCATGCTTACATATAACACAATACATGTGTAAGAAGAGATCATCGTTATGGAACCCATAGTTTACCAAGGTACGAACCCCTTTGGTTGGTTGGTGAATCGTCGCACTCTACCACCCATGGTGATTGAGAAACTAACCCCTTAACCCAGTTACGAAGATACGAACCCCTTGATTGGTTGGTGGATAGTCGCACCCAACCACCCCTATTAATTGATGTACTAACCCCAAAACCTGGTTATCAGGGCACAACCCTTGATTGTTATAAAGGTAAAAACCCCGCGACATGGTCACTTGGGCTTTTAACCCCCTGAATAGGGCCTGGTTACTTTCCAAAACTATATCGAAGAATAACATATACATACATTCCTTTCATCATCATAAAGTCATTCAACTCATAAGCTATGCATCGGGCCTTTAATTCCTCAAGAAATCATAATCGGACATTTTATCAAATACTTGATGGGTGTGTAGTGTTAATGTAAACTCATGCAATTCAAGAGTGGAATCATGCTAGAAAACTCAATGTAAAACCATCAATAGATACTTGGTAACACCCTCAAGCAATACACATCAAAACCCTTAATCAAATCTCACAATAGATCTTAGATTCATAACTCAAAAAATGCTAAAACAATCACAATTTTATGAAACCCCCACATAGTGTAAAGTGAAATTCATAATAAGTAAGACCCATGAGTAAATCAACTTCAAATCATGCAATTTTAAGTAAAATGAAGCTTGGGAACTATGGGTGAAAGGATCCAATGGTTGAAACTCATATATCTTAGCTTTGGAGAATTTCTTGAAGAAGATTTGAAATGGAGACTTGAAGCTTAAGTGAAAACCTTAAGATCCAAATGGGTTTTGGGACTTGGAATTTGGAGTGAAATAAGAGTCTAAGTGCCTGAGTGAGTATTGGGGAACTTTTTGAATGATATGAGGGTGAAATATGGATAAGTACAGGTGTTTCCACGTATGGGAGGACTTAGGCCCAAAACCCAAAAGTTATGGACCGAGATAAAAACTA
Source organism: Solanum ossicruentum (assembly GCA_025774065.1). NCBI lineage: Eukaryota > Viridiplantae > Streptophyta > Magnoliopsida > Solanales > Solanaceae > Solanum > Solanum ossicruentum. The sequence goes on along the minus strand of JAOTQR010000097.1, from coordinate 11,446,391 downwards.
TTAGCCAAAAATATACTATTGTGTGACTTGGAGCGTCGCGCTAAGGGCGCAGATGCTAACAGGAAATTGCATTTTTCACAATTTTCAAATTTTGTATGGTTGCTCTTAAATAAGGGTTAGACCCATCTCCTACTCAATTTGACCCCCTGAACAAGAATACAAAGTCAAATTTTTGATATCACACATGAATTTTGAGATATATGGAAATTACAATTCCGGGCATTTTCGAGGCACATTTTCGAACACTTTTTGGTGTCATTTCATATGTGTACCCACTCTATTATAGTTACGAATTAGATTTTCAAAACCTTGCCGCCAATAGTCAGAGTTGGACCCTTGGATATTGGCTTAGAAACTCGCCGCTTGATTACTCATAAAGCAAGCCTCTTAATCAAAGAAGGATTCTCCATACATGGGCACCTTTGGAGGTTGGTAAGTTACCGCATGAACACTTTCTTGGTTTTTCTTCAACACCAAGTCAATACTTGTGTAAAGTTGAGCAAGTTGTTGCATGATCATCTTCATTTTCCTTTGTTTGCTCACTATTAGTGTTCACCGCACATGAAGTCTTCATAGCATCTCTCTCTTTCTTTGGCCGCATGCTTTATTTGTTTTGACCATTTGCTCCTTTTTTTCAGTAATACGTGCAAAATGTTGATCAAGAGACATGTCTACCGTAATGGTATCGGCATTGTAATGACCTGGCCCAACACTGTGAAGTATTGTCCACTCTTGGGCCTCGCCCATCATGGATGTATCCCTTTAGGCTCACCCTAAAAAACACCTCACAGTATAGACCAGTCCTTTACTTATATACCCAATCTATCCTGTGTTTTGCCAATGTAGGACATCTCATCTCAAGATGTGTTGTTACTTACACCTCTCTATGGACTCAGCATCCTCACTGATGTTTGCCCCACAACATGGGATTCGCCTAGTCTCAACAGTGAGATTTGCCCCACCTCACCGGGATTTGCGTAAACTCAATTGAACTCTAGCCCCACACCGACAGGGATGACACAAGAGTGTCTCTGATACCATTTGTAATGACCTAGGCCAACACTATGAGTATTTTTCGCTCTTAGGCCTAGCCCATCATGAACTTTTCCCTTTGGGCTTACCCCAAAAGACACCTCATAGTATGCAGACCAGTCCTTTCCTTTACTTATATGCCCAACATCTTAGTTTTGTTTTGCCAATGTGGGACTTCATTTCTCAAGATGGATTGTTAAATGTCACGACCCAAGTCTAGGGCCTAGACGTGACATGGCGATTGGGAACTCGAAGGGACCCAAAACAAGTCTCTTCATATATCATTTACACATCCTTAGTCACAGAAGCAATTAAACAATAACAAGATAGTAAAATATGGATAAAGAGACTAAGGGAAGTCTTTAATAGCATAAATCATAGAAGAGTCAAAGCTCAAGCATAATTACATCACTTGTCCAACAACACCTCCAAAACAGATAGTGCGGGGGCCAAGACATTTTTTGAGCTCACCCTTATAGTATCAAAAGTTCAACATAAACAAATAAACATAAGCAAGAATAGCATAGCTAGTGTCTCCAAACTTAAGGACTCACCAAAGCTTATCTTCATGATGTCCAAAAACTAACCACATGGAGGATGATCATGAGGAGCTCCGGTTCCTACATGGTAACATAATGTAGGTATAGTGTATGCGTTAGTATGTTTAAATGTACTAAGTATTTAGGAAGCAATACAACAAGAGATAGGCAACATAGTCAAAATGCATAATCAGAAGTAAGGGATAATATATTGGCAACATGACATGCATGATCAATGCTTGAAGTAAAACATGCTTGTATAAAACCTAATACATGTGTAGGAAGAGACAATACCCATATAGCCCAAGCAAGCATTGCTTGAACTCCAAGGCTTGCCACCCCCTTGGAAGGTGATTGAGGTATGTATACCTCAACGTGGTAGTACGGGCTTCCACACCCTGACAAGTCGATTAAGGTACATACCCTTCAACAAGGTAGTACGACCTTACCAACCCCTAACAAGGAGATTGAGGTACATATCCCTCAACAAAATAGTACGGGCTTACCATTCCCCGACAAGGTGATCGGGGTATTTTCCCCTCAATAAGGTAGTACAGGCTTAACACCCCCCGACAAGGTGATTGAGCACTCCCCAATAAGGTGTGGTCAACTTGCAACACCATAGATGCTTTTCATGAATTCATCACATACATACATTTCTTCCATCATCATAAAGTTACTTGACTCATAGGCCATGCAATAGATAATCAATAGCTCAAGAATTCTTAACTGGACATTTTATCAAACACTTGGCAGGTGTGTAATGCTAATTCCAAATCATGCAATGTAAGAGTGAAATCATGTGAGAAAACTTAATGCAAATCAACCCACCAACATGTGATAACACCCTTATGTAAGATACATTGAAGCCCCTCATCAAATCTCATTATAGATCATAGATTCATAGCTCAAAACATGCTTAAACAATCAACATTTCATGAAACCCCAACATAGTTTATAATCAAATTCATAATAAGAGATACCTATAGAGAATACAACTTGAAAAGATGCAATTTACATAAAAAGGAAGGTTGGGCACCATGGGTGAAAGGACTCAATGGTCTCAACTTTGGGGATTTCCTTGATGAAGATTTGAATGAGAACATGAAGCTTGAATGCAGTTCTTGAGATTCGGAGATGAGTTTGGGACACTTGAATTTGGATGAAATATTTGACTAACTGTTAGAGAGGGTTTGGGGAATGTCTTGAGTGATATGGGGTTGAAAGATGTCTAAGTATAGGTGTTTTTATGTATAGGAAGTCTTAGGACCAAGGCCCCAACGGCTTAGGCCTAAATAAGAAAAACTGGGAACAAAATGCACGAATTCGCGCCCTGGCCACGTCATGCCAGGGGTGCGGATCATCTCTGTTTTTCATAATTTTTAGGAAATGAAATTTTGCTACGGTTTCTCTAAAATATAGGTTATGTCCATTCCCCACTCCATTATGCCCCTTATGATGATTAAGAAGTCGGATATTTGGTGACATGGATTTTGAGATATGTAGGAATTATGATTATAGGCATTTCCGAGGAACATTTTCAGGCACTTTTTGGGGCGTTTCAATATCTCTCCCCTAGGAATATTTGTCCCCAAATGTCAAAGAAACTTCTATAAGAAAAGTGACAAAGATGATTTCAGCCCATAACATAAATGCAACAATGCACTTAAACATCATTTCAAAAAGCTCAACATAAGTGTCAAAAATTACCATAAAGTTGCAAACATATACATGGATGCATGAAAATGAAATAAGGGCTAACACTTTAGACTTGAAATCATATAGGGTATTTAGATTACTACTTAAGGCTTGAGGAGAATTGAAGAGATAGGTATATCACTTTTGCATGTCTGCCTTAGCTTCCCATGTGGCACTCTCAAGTTGTTGGTTCCTCCAAAAGACCTTAATGGAAGCTACATCCTTATTCTATAATCTCTTCACTTGTCTATCTGAAATTTCTATCAGGACCTCTTCATAAGTCAAATTGTCTTCAAAAACAGCCAGAACATCTAAAGCCACAATAGCACTTGGGTCACCCACAAACTTCCTCAACATAGAGACATGGAAGACCTGATGAACCATATTCATATATTGGGCAACTCCAACTCATAGGCTACCTTAGCAATCCTCCTTAACACTCTATAAAGACCCACAAATCTTGGACCGAATTTACCCTTTCTACCAAAACGTACCATACCCTTCATGGCTGAGACCTTTAAGTACACCCAATCACAAATCTTAAATTCAAGATCCCTTCTCCTCACATTGGTATAGGAATTTTGTCTACTTTGGACTGTTTTCAATCTTTCCCTTATCATCCCCACCTTCTCCATGGCCACCGTAACCAAATTCGGACCTAACAAAGCCATCTCCCCTACATCAAACCATCCAATCGGGGACCTACAACACCTACCATAAAGAGCCTCAAAAGGAGTCATATCAATACTTGAATGGTAGCTATTGTTTCAAGCAAACTCAATGATGGAAGATATTCATCCAAACTACCCTTAAACTCCAAAACACAGGCCCTAAGCATATACTCAAGGGTTTGGATAGTTCTTTTGGCTTGGCCATCCATTTGAGGGTGAAAGGTCGTAGTAAGCGTTACCTTGGTACTAAGACCTCTTTGGAAGGACCACAAAAGTGAGAAGTGAATTGAGCACTATGAGCTAAAATGACAGACAAAGGCACCCAATGCAATCTAAGTAATTCATGAATATACAATTTGGCAGCTCTTTGGCACCATAAGTAGTTTTGATCGGTAGAAAATGAGCTAACTGTATCATTCTATCAACCACAACCCAAATAGAGTCAAAATGCTTTCTAGTCTTAGGCAACCCAATGACAAAATCCATGTTAATTTCCTCCAACTTCCAAGTAGGAATCTTTATATCTTGGGATAGGCCACTCGACCTTTGATGCTCAGCTTTAACATGTTGGAAAATACGACAACTGGATACAAACTTTGCAATATCCCTCTTCATACCACCCTACTAATACACTTCCCTCATATCTCTATACATCTTTGTAAAACCAGGGTGAATATAATAGGAAGAATTATGAGCCTCATCTAAAATATTCTTTCTCAATTCATCCACATTAGGCACACACAGCCTACCTTGGTACCTAAGGGCACCATCTCCCCCTTCGGAGAAAACCTCCACCTTACCATCTCTCACCAAGGCCTTCAACTTTAAGAAGGCAGGGTCAACATCTTTCTTTGACTTTACCTCCTCCACCAATGAAGATTTAGAACCATCAATAACCACTACACCACCATTATCAACATCTTCCAGCCTGACCCCCAATCTAGTCAACTGATAAATCTCTCTAGCCACCTCATTGCCACCATCATCAACATGAGCTAGGCTACCCATAGACACCCTACTTAGAGCATTAGCCATAACATTAACTTCATCGGGGTGATAATGCACACTAATATCATAATCTTTATGAAGTTCCAACCACCTTTAAAACATGCCTCTTGGCCTCATCCATTCTTCTCTTTCTCAACTTTACCCCATCCTATTGCTCGACATAAGTCATAAGTCAAGACAAGTCCATATTACCTATAAACATGGCGGCTTGACATTCTTCATTCACTAAATCTGATACACCCATCACAAATTTGTTCATCCTAGACCTTGGCTTGTCCACCAATTGTTGAGCATATTTAAAGAACTGGTTGAACTTGAGGGCATACTCCCTTACACTCATTGATCCTTCCGTTAAATTCATAAATTCTATCACTTTGGACTCCCTTAGCTCAAGAGGGAAGAATTGGTTGAGAAATGCAGCCTTAAACTCCTCCCAAAGGATCAGATTGTTGTTCCACTTCTCCATCTTCCATTGGGTAAACGATATTTGGGCCACCCTTTTGAGTTGGTAGGCTACCAACTCCGCTATCTCCTCCAAGTTAACCCCTATAATAGACAACACCTTATACACTTCATCAATACATTCTTGAGGATCCTCGTCCACTTTAGAACCATAGAACTCCGGTGGGTTCATTCTTGTGAAATCCCTCACCCTAGAAGCCGGAGTAGGAACATGAGAGGATTGGGCCCCTTGGTTATTTAATTAGTCATGGCATGGGCTAGCATGGTAATAGCATCTCGGAACTCTTCATAGGCTGCTCCCTTATCATGAGAAGCTAGAGGAGCGGGAGGAGCTGGTTGCTCCTCGGGTGGACGAACTTTTCTTTCTCTTAGAATAGCCATGATCTAACATACCAAAGAATATTCGTTTGGGGAAAAACCTTACCTTAACTTCTATAGCACGATATAGGCCATGAAGAAGGGTAATATTTCTTAAACGCCTCATAGCCTCTTGCTCATAGTTGTGGTACACTTCAAAAACCATGAACAAGACTCTAATTGATGTGGTGTCTTGGATGTTAAGGACAATTAACAACCTAGTGCTCTGATACCAAGTCTGTCATGGTCCAAGCCTAGGGCCTAGATGTGTCATGAAATGGGAACTCGAAGGGACCCCAAACAAGCCTCGAAGCATATTATTTACACATCCTTGGTTAGAGAAACAATTAAATAACACCAGGAGAGTATATATAAGGATAAAAAGACTAGGGAAGTTTTTAATAACATAAATCATAGAAGAGTCAAATCAAGCATAATTACATCACTTGTCCAACAACACCTCTAGTATGGATAGGGTGTGGGCCAAGACACTTCCCAGGCTTACCCTCATAGTATCAATAGTTTAACATAAAGAAATAACATAAGCAAGAATAGCATAACTAGTGTCCCAGAACATGACGACTCACCAAAACATATCTTCAAGATGTCCAAAAACTAATCACATGGGGGATGATCGTGAGGAGTTCTGGTTCCTACATGGTAACATCATATAGACATAAAGTATGCATTAGTACATTTAAATGTACTAAATATTTAGGATGCAACGCAACAAGAGATAGGCAATATAGTCAAAATGCATAATCATAAGCAAGGGAAAGTATATTGGCAATATTGCAGGTATGATCAATGGTTGAAATAAAAGATAGCTTGTATAGAACAAAATACATATGTAGTAAGAGATCATATCCATATCGCCAAGAAAGCTTTCCTTGAACTCTAGGCTTGCCACCCCCTTGGAAGGTGATTGAGGTACATAACCCTTAACATGGTAGTATGGGCTCTCCACCCCCTTGGAAGGTGATTTGGATATATACCCCTCAACATGGTAGTACGAGCTTGCTACCCCTAACAAGGAGATTGAGGTACATACCCTGTAACAACGTAGTATGGGCTTACCACCCTCTGACAAGGCAATTGAGATACATACCCCTCCACAAGGTAGTACGGCCTTACCACTACCTGACAAGGCGATTGAGGTATTTACCCCTCAACAAGGCAGTACGGGCTTAACAACCCCCGACAAGGTGATTGAGGCTTAACAAACCCTCAACAAGGTGATTGGGCTTAGCATCCCAACAAGGTGCGGTCAACTTGCAACACCATAGATGTTTTTCATGAATTCATCACACACATACATTTC
>JAOTQR010000097.1:11423584-11439203 GCA_025774065.1 Solanum ossicruentum | reverse complement strand
TCTATTCGTTACTGTATCACCTAAACTTTTTCCATGGCGTGTTGTACTAGATCCGGCCCAAGTAAGGTGGTTTAACCCACTTCAAACCATCCAATTGGTGATCTACATTTCCTTCCATACAAAGCTTCATAAGGTGCCATGTTGATACTCGCGTGGTAGCTATTGTTATAGGCAAACTCAATAAGTGGTAAATGGTCTACGCAATTACCTTTAAAGTCTAATACACAAACTTGCTACATATCTTCAAGTGTCTAAATGGTGCGTTCTACTTGATCATCTGTTTGAGGGTAGAAAGTTGTACTCAAATTCATTTGTGTCCCTAAACTCCTTTGGAAGGACTTCCAAAACTTTGTAATGAATTGAGCTCCTCGATCAGAAATAATGGAGATTGGGACTCCATCTAGCCTGACTATCTCTTTGAGGTATAGTTTGGCATATTCTTCAGCTGTATAATCACTCCTAACTGGCAAGAAGTGTGCTGACTTTGTGAGTCTGTCAACTATTACCCATATGGAATCAAACTTCTGAGATGAACGAGGCAAACCTGTAACAAAATCCATATTGATCATATCCCACTTCCAGGTTGGAAGTTCTATATACTGCATATAACCTCTTGGCTTTTGGTGTTCCACTTTCACCTGTTGGCAATTTGGACATTGAGCTACAAATTCTGCAAGGTCCTTTTTCATGACTCCCCACCAAAATATTTCCTTCAGGTCATGGTACATCTTAGTTGATCTTGGGTGGATGAAATATCGGGAATGATGGGCTTCTTCCATTATCCTCTTTCTTAACCCATTAATGTCAGGAACATATAATCTATTTTCAGAATAAAGTACTCCATTTTGTTCAAGGTCAAAGCCTTTTATTGTACCCTGACTCACCTTTTCCTTAAGCTATCGTAGAACAAGATCCTCAAACTATTTTTCTTTCACCTCTATTACCAATGAAGACTCCGCAACATTATGCACAATAACCCCTTCCTTTGGAGTTTCAAGAAGGTGAACCCCCAAATTGGCCAGCTGACGTAGATCATTAGTCAGTCCTTGTCTTACCATAGCTTGATCACCAATATTCATGATTGCCTTACGACTCAAAGCATCAGCTGCCACATTTGCCTTCCCCGGATGGTATAGTATATCAACATCGTAATCCTTTATTAGCTCTAACCATCTCCGCTGTCTTAAGTTTAGGCCTTTCTGCTTAAAGATGTATTGTAGGCTCTTATGATCAGTATATATGTCAACATGGACCCCATACAAATAGTGGCGCCATATTTTCAGAGCAAACACAACCATTGCCAGCTTAAGATCATGTGTTAGATAGTGTTTCTCATGTGGTCGTAGCTGTTTGGATGCATAAGCAATTACCTTACCATGTTGTGTCAATACAAACCCTAAGCCAACTCCTGAAGCATTGCAATAAACTACATACCCTTCAGTGCCTTCTGGAAGTACTAGCACAGGTGCATAAGTTAGCTTATTTTTTAGCTCCTGGAAGCTCCTTTCACATGCATCATTCCATTGTACTTGGTTGCCTTATGTGTCAGCTTTGTTTTGGGTGCAGAAATAGAAGAAAAACCTTCAACAAATCTCTTGTAATAGCCTGCCAAGCCTAGGAAGCTCCGAACTTCTGTGGGTGTTGTTGGTCTTGGCCAATCTTTCACAACTTTTATCTTTTGTGAATCAACCCTTATTCCCTCATCAGACACAATATGACCCAAGAATGCTATTGATTTTAGCCAAATTCACATTTAGAAAACTTGGCATACAATTGTCGATAACAAAGAACCTGTAACACCTGTCGCAAGTTATCTGCGTATTCCTCTTCTGATCCTGAACATAGCAAAATGTCATCTATAAAAACTATCACGAACACATCCAAAAATGGCTTGAATACCCTGTTCATCAGATCCATAAAAACAGTTGGTGCATTTGTTAGACCAAATGACATAACAAGAAATTCAAAGTGACCATAGCGCATTTTGAAAGTTGTCTTGGGTATATCTTGCTCCATCACCCTCACTTGGTGATAACCTAACCTTAAATCAATTTTTGAAAAGCATTTGGCACCCTGTAACTGATCAAATAAATGATCAATCCTGGGGAGGGGATATTTATTCTTAGTTGTCACTTTATTCAATTGTCGATAGTCGATACACATTCTCAAGGTGGATGACTTCGTTCCACTTTTCTTTCGCTTAGGAGAAGAACATCCCATCAATGCCGCTCCCCAGATCCGATTGGATTTGGTCCTATCCGACCCAACCCCGGAACTTAGAACGGCCAGCCTGTTTAGATGGGGGGACCGCTTTCAAACTTCCACTTTCGCTGGGCAGGGGCTTCCATGGGCTAGGATCTAATAGCCGCGCCAAAGCTTCACTCCAGGTTGAACTCACTTCCATTTACAATTCCCAAATTCATGCTACCCTAATACTATGCTATGCCATTTGATTGAAAGAAGTTCCTTGCTGCTCACCACTCCTCGAGGCCAAGGACGGGGTCGAACCGACTAGAGAGTGGGACTGAAAAGGGGGCTCGAGCTAGAGCGAGAGGGATGAAATCTTAATACGAATCCAGCAGCCAACTCGAAGAGGTAGCTTTCCTTCAATCACAACTGCCGCCCTGCTTAACGACATGCTTCGCCTGCTCATGCGGTTGCTCCGCGGCGATACGGACCTTTTAACCTTTTCACGGGATCTCACAAGAGAGGGTGAAGCAGCAAGACTGAAAGGAGTGGTATGAAGTAGCTCGAACGAAGTGAGAGGGGGGAATTATTTGCGTACAAATAACACTGGTGCACCCTAAGGGGACATACTAGGTCTTATAAAACCCTTCTCCAGTAAATCTTTTAACTGCTCTTTTAATTCACGTAGTTCTGTCGGGGCCATTCAATATGGAGGAATAGAAATAGGTTGAGTACCTAGAAGTAAGTCAATGCCAAAATCTATTTCTCGTTCAAGAGGTAAGCCTGGGAGTTCTTCAGGTAACACATCAATAAATGCATTCACTACAGGAACTAACTGAAGAGTTGGCGATTCTGCCTCCATATCCCTTACTCTAACTAAATGACATATATACCCTTTTGATATCATTCTTCTAGCCTTAACTTAAGAAATAAACTTCCCCTTTGGTGCCCCAACATTGCCTTCCCATTCAAGGACTGCCTCATTTGGAAAATGAAATGATACTCTCTTAGTTTGGCAATCCACAGTGGCATAAAAAGAAGCTAACGAATCCACACCATTTCTAGTTCAATAAGGTCAGCCAACGTGTCACGATCACAAACAGTTACTACACAGTCATAATAAACCCTTCCAACCATAATAGATTCACCGGTTGGTGTAAACACTTCAAATGGTTTGTTCAATAATTTGAGAGTTCTCTTAAGCTTCCCAGCAACTAGTGGAATGATGTATGATAGTGTAGAACAAGGGTCAATTAATGCATATACATTATGTGAAAAGATGGACAATGTACCTGTGACCACATCAGGTGAAGCTTTTAAATTCTATCGACTCCCCAGTGCATAAGCGCGATTCTGGACCCCGCCAGAGCTAGCTGCCCCTCTAACACCTCTACCGTGACCCATAGATGCTTGTTGACCCCTACCTGCTAGAGGAACTGATGATGATGATGCAATAGCTAACCCAGCAAATTGTGTCATACCACCCATACGTCTCCTCGGGCAATCTCTTATTATGTGCCCTAGCGCACCACACCAATAACAAACATTTGTCCCAACATGACATATACCCAGATGATTCCTTCCACGTTGTTTACAAGGCTGCCTAGGAGTTATTGGTTGGCCTGCCGAATAACCCGTTGTTCAGGAACCTTGTCCTCCACCTCGGTGACCAAACTGATTACTTCTAGACCCTTAAATTTGTAGTGGAGCACTGGCTGTAGAATAGGAGGAGGATGGCCTAGGTAGTCTAGTAGAATATCGAGGCCTATACTAACCTTGGGGTGGTGTAAACTGTCTGTAGATCTGGCTCTTTAAACGTGCCCCCTTTCCAACTCTTGTGTCCTTCTCCTCTGTCTCTAGTCCTCCAATTTTTGTGCAAAAGCCTGCATTCTTGCTATGTCCATATCTTTATTCAAGGAAGCAATAGTGCAGTCTCTGACCAGATACATATCCAACCTATCTACATATCGATGAACTCTATCTGTCATTGTAGCAACTACATTAGGAGCATACCTTGACAGGGAATTAAATTGAAGGCTATACTCCCTCACACTCATATTCCCTTGGTGGAGATTCAGAAACTGATCTACACGGGCCCCTCGGATCTCTAATGGCCAGTATTGGTCAAGAAATGCCTCTTTGAATTCTTCCCAGGTGGTTGAAGGTGCATCTATACACTTAGATTGTTCCAAAGCTTCATACCATAATATAACCACACTCTTCAGCCTATAGGTCGCTAACTCGACAACTTTTGTACCACTCACCTGCATAACATCTAAAGTACACTGAATTTGATCAATAAAGTCTTGGGGGTCTTCATTGGGATCTGACCCAGTGAAGGATAGAGGGTCCAAATTAAGAAAATCACGTATCCTTGTGCTAGTTGCCCTATTTGTACCACGTGTACCCATAACTGGACCTTCCTGCCTCTGGCCTTGACAGCAACTATATGGGTCAATAGTTGGACTGCATTTCTCAAATCCTGTATAGTAGCATAAATTGGTGGTTCTGGAGGAATTCCACCACTCTCAGGTTCATCAGGAACCGGAGGAGTTGGAGATGTCTGTTACAAAGACATCTCTCGAACCTCATCGCGTTGTCCCCCCTGGCTGGGTATACCAACCACCACTTCTATTCCCTTCCCTTTATCTTTATTCGGCTTTGTTTCTGGCATAGTTTCTGTACAAAAGAATTTAGGAATTAGACATAATGCACCTATTACATTGGACTTTATGGTATGATCTAAAGAATGGAAAGAAAATAACAACTCCTAAATGCCACATAGCCTCAAGCTTATAAATGTGGTGCACAACACATTGATAAACAAGATTCTACATAGACACGGCTTTGTAGACTCCCTAGGATGAGCCACTCTAATACCACTTCTGTCACACCCCAAAGTCCCGTTAGGGCACTGGCACCCGTTGCCGATAAGGCTCGGGAGAACCAACCTGTGTCTATGCATTTTCTATACGTACAATGAGGGGTTTCTATGTTTGACATGCCTTTAAGAATATAAACAGTGATAACAAGCCAAAAGGAAATGCATATGACTAGGCCGTTGGGGCCCCAGTGTCTATAGTACGAGACATGACTTCACTTTGCTTTACATAGTCTACAAAGCCTCTAAATAAAGGAAAACATCTGATAAGGATCGGGACAAGCCCCTCCTCAACAAACTGTGCAATAAAAACATGTAAGCTCTAGACATGTACAAAGCCCCGAAGCAACCTGGAGCTTGGTGACAGCAGCAGTATATCTTGTACTCCTAGTAGGGAGATCTACTAGCACCTGTACCTGCAACATGAAATGCAAGTCCCCCATAAGGGACGTCAGTATGAGATAATGTACTAAGTATGTAAGGTAGAATATACTATATATCAAGTAATAACTCAAATGAAATTATACACTAGTGTAACATAAGAGACCACCTTTAATTATACTATGGGATCATGTACTTAATGTTCTTTATTTTACTTTATCTTTATTGTAAAATCTGTGGGCAGCTGTAAAACAAATGACCAACTGATCAATGGTGAAACTGTATTGGGTTCATCCCAGGCTAGATTATAATTAACCCCTCAGGCTACCCCCCGTGATAGGATCGTCCCTAGCTAGGTGCTATCTCCACCCCTCGGGCTACCACCTATCAAAAATTGTATATTGTATTCTTCAATTACCTTAGAGATGATTCTTTTGGAGGACACAATATTGGAACTGTAGGACTGTATATGTAGCATATGAGATGTAGATAATCATTTAAGATAATATGACAATGAAAAAGAGTACGTTACACAAATAATGAAATGCGTATGAAATGGAACAACTCCTGAACTTTATTTTGTAACAAGAACTTATGTAAATTGGTATCCAAGCATGTATGCAGATTTGAAGGTTACTATGTATGGAATCATATGAACATGTAAAAGGGCAGAGACATGGTTTACAGTTGTGTCGGAATTGGCAAATGCCTTTATGTACCAAGTAGAGATCTATGCTTCATTCCAAGTGATACGAAATCAAGTAACCTTATATACCTCATTGTTTGACCTTGCTACTACCTCGAGATAACCTTCTCTTCCTCCAAATACTTATCTACAACATAGTAGGTGATAAAACTAGCATTAATAATCAATAGATACACCTTGGCAGCCCAATCACATAACAAAACAACACATGGACAGCAAGCGGGTTTTTATGAACCCGAGTGTATTCTTCCAACCTCTACGTCTCTAATCGTATTTTCCAACACACATTCACACATACACATCATGACCAACCTGTCTTAATGCCATAACAGTCTTACAACATCCCACAAAGCACAACACATAACAATTTTACATAACCTAAAAATAGACAGCATAACGTTACCTTCCTTCGCTACATTGGGACGTCGGCAATACCAAACCTATTCCAACTTTAACCAAACTGTTCCAGCAATATTTACACATACAAACAGCCTTAAACCAATCCTGAAACAGTATAAAATCATTCATTGAGGACATGGGCTAATAACCTTATATACAACAGCCCGCAAGTTCTAATCAACATAATGCTTAAGATAATCCAATAAAACGCACTTGTTAAATGAAACCAAAATCAGGGCAGCAATTTTAGAATAATATCTATAACTCATACCATGTCAGTAACATCAATTTCTCTTCATAATATAGCCTACAAACCATAGAGAAGTCACTAAAATAAAAGGAAAATGTGCAACAACTTTCAACACAGAATCTATCCAGATTTTCCAGCACCAACATACTAGCATATACTTCTTGTTTTTCATAAGAAAATCATACTAAACACTTTTATAAACTTACTTACCACTACCTTCAAGGTATAGGAATTCTATAAGAATCCTAAAAGTTTGTTTTTGCTGCTTTACAAGTCAAGACACGTTGAGAGAAAAGTTGGAGACAAAGCTAATTTTTTTTGGTGTCAAGTTGAGAAATGAATTGGAGCTTCTTTGGAGCCCTTTATAAAGAGGTCTTTGTCCGACCTTCCCTTGGTCTTTTGACTATCTTAGACCATACATTATTAAGGTGCTTATCCACCAGCTTGGCCCTCAAACGTGGGCCGTTTTGGAGCACCAACTTGATGGACTTGGGCTGCCTATTTTCAGCTTTCTTCTTCACTTAGTTTGGGCCCAACTTGTTAAGTGTTTTATGATGTCCGTGGGCCCTTTTTGTTATACTTCTTGTTCTAAAAATGTATCCCATTTTTGATGCTAAAACATGGGCCAAAGATACACCCTTAACACGGAGTTTATTTATAATCGAACTTGGACAAATTCGATGTCTAGTCTCGTCTCTATTTAACTAACAAATTTAAGCTAAGCAAGTAGGTGACTCACCTACTTGCGTACTGAGTCCTACAAGCACCTCAATTCTATCACTTCATTTTAATGTCGTAATCTCCTCAATTCGAGACAAAACATGTATACACTAGACCCTCTTAAGCGTTAGTCGCACATATAGCTCATTAACACGGGATTCAAGCACTTTTTAAGAATTAGCGCTAACTTGACCAAATCATGTCCTGTTTCATTTGCATTGTGCCAATATTGTAAGGTGTGGGGTGTTACAGGTTGATAGCCATCTAGCATTTTAAGGCTATCAATCCTCATAGTGTAAGGCTTAGCATACATATGGGAAGACTTGTCGGAGACTTCATACTTGTCTTTGATGGTCCCTTCAATGAACTACTTTAATTTATCAAGGGGGATCACCCCTTTAGCAGAAACGGGTAGCTCCTTGATAGTCGATGCTTGCTTCACAGGATTTTTAGTTTCTTGGATCTCAATACCCTTCCAGGTGCATGGCTAGATTCTCTATCTAGTTAGCCGTCAATCCTGTCCATCAACTTATCGGTGCGAGTCTCTTGGTGCTATACATGCCTAGTCAGTCCTTCAATCATTTTTTCTAGGTTTGCAAGTTGTTCCTTCATGGATGAACCATTAGTTGTTATCGCTTGCATGACTGTTGGAGGCACTAAAGAGTATCATGGATTATCGTGGAAATTGATCTTCAAAGGTCTCACACTACACGATGTACATAGAGAAGATTCATTGGATGAGTCTTGCTCTTTCTTTACAGTAGAGTTCTTGGAAATAGAGACCTCAAGTAGAGCCAAAGTCTGCTTAATCTTCTCAGCAACACTGCTTCCTCTTTCTGAAGCATTCGTAGTAGACCTTGCTCCCTTTAGGGTTGAAGATCCAGAATCACGAGCTAGTACAGACAACACTCGCAGTGTTTGTTGTCCTAGAATAGAAGCTTTTCTCCTTGTAACAACTCTAACACTTCCAAAAGTGACACCCAGGGTTCCTTCTACTTCAGCGGAGAACTTGGAATTAGCAGCCTTGGAGGAAGTTGATTAGGAGATCTTCTTGGAAGCCATTTCGATGTTCTTTGATTCTTGAAAAGTTGAGATAAGAGGTAAAGATTATCCTACTGGGCGTGCTAGAATTTGTATGACAATAAAATTCGCGTCTTAGAAAATATTATTCAAGGAACAAAAAATATTGCAACAATCGTAGTATTTTATTTCAAGGAATGAGTTCTACAATCTCTATGAATCCTCTGATTCGCCTTTTCAAATATAAATTCAAGGTCTCTTTAGCTTGATTTTGAATCTTGAAAAACTTGATGTGTTTTATCTTGACTTGTATTTGAATTCAAGGGTTTTTGGGGTCAATCTTCAATTCAGTGGTCTTGATCTTGATATATAGATTTGATGATCTTGAACTTGAATTTTATATGGATTTGTTCTTGAACTTGATCTTGACTTGTACTTGAATTCAAAGGCTTTTGAGCTTGTTCTTGAATTTGGTGGTCTTGATCTGGATGCGTTCTTGAACTTGAATGTATAATTTCTTGATTTCTTGATTTCTTGAATTCTTGTTGCTTGTAGAGAAATCTGTGCATTTGATCCGTGAGCTCTCTCATCTTCATGTTAGAATTCTTGATGTGAATTCTGAATTATGAGGACCCATTTATGTAGTTGTAGAATAGAGGAGTCATAATGGAATCAGACTTTCTTCTGGCCAATCAAATTTAAGGTGACATGACGCAGGAAAAGTGATAAAAATAGGTTTCCTTGAGTTATGATGGAATCAGACTTTCTTCTGGCCAATCAAATTTAAGGTGACATGACGTAGGAAAAGTGATAAAAATAGGTTTCCTTTTAAGTGACATGGTGATATTTGATTGGTTGAGACACATCACTTGCACATGTGACACATTTATTGGTTTTGATTTGGACAGGAATGCGTTATCATGTCAACACATGGCGTGATCCTATTAATTTCTTTATTTGACATGGCGAGCCACATCATCTGACACATGACATCAAATGGGTCTCTAGGATGAGAGTATATTGGGCCTAGTAAAGTGGGTCATCTTTTTGTCACGACCCAAAAATGGACGTGATGGCACTCATCTTATCCCACAAAGAAAAGTCAGCATAAAATCCAATAATAACAATAAAGTGCTAAAGGATAATAAAAATAAAAATTTAATTTTAGATAATACGACAACTTAATTTAAAATCCCCAAAACCTGATTCTCATGTGCACAAGCCTCTAATATATTATAATAGATTTGAAAGAAACATACAAGTCTCAAATGATGTTGTCTCTAGAGTAGAACAAGTTCATAAATAAGATAAGGAGGATTCGTTGAGATGACAAATAGCTACCTCTCTAATCTCCATAAACAGCCTCGGATAAAAAAAAAGAGAAAAGATAGTATCACGAAGATCCGAGCTCAGAACCTACAAAAATGTAGAAGCAAGGGGTGAGTACCAACCACATGGTACCCAACAAACAATTTCCTAAAAACAAGTCAAGTAATATAGGATACGAGTACTCCTAACTCTCCAACCAGACTGCCACAACTACAACCAACATAAAATCAGTCCAATCTAACAGTTCACCATATACATAACCTATAGTTCAATAACCACCATCATTTGTAGATTAACAATATAAGGATAAAGTTCATTCATCACAAGTTCCACAGAAGGCACTTACAAGTTCATAAAAGATAAAGATATATAATGCAATGCAATGCAATGCAATGTCAAGACCTATTTACACACCCACAGTCTCTCAGTCTAAGACCTATGGGGGACTTATTAATCCATCCATTCATCGCACATGTGACACAATCCTCAAATCATAGTATTCATCATAACGTGCGATACGTCCCTTGAATTATAGCATCCATCGCGGTGTGCGACACGTCCCTATATAGTATCCGTCGCGGCATGCGACACGACCCTCGAAATGGTACATCCTCTTTAATTTCTTATTACACCTCAATCCATATAATCTTTGTCACAATCTTGTCTTATAATCAATGCAGTTAGAAATGTTCGCATACATAATGATGAGATGACCATTTTTCTAACAATGCACAATTTACAACAACATGATCATAAGACAACATCAATAATAAATCAATAAATCTTTCAAATCATTCTCGACATCTCACATATCAATATCGAAACAAGTTGTATTTTATTATCCCCTGTTCATCATCAAGACCATTCAATAAGAACAAGTCAAGCTGACATCAAGTCCTATTAATCTCAAACACAAACAATAAGGAAATACACGATTCTATACACTTAACAAGAGTCTAGTAATTCACTTACCTTAATAATTAAACACTCACTGCAGGACTTGAGCCTTTCCCATTCAAATAGAATTTGAAGTACCATGATCTAGTCAAATAAATTGTAATCAACAATTCCCATATTACTAAATATGTAGCCTAGGCCCAAAGACTAACCAATTCAATAGATAATCCCCAAAATTCCAAACCTAAGGTTAATTATTATGTAATACAATACTACTATAATTTAATCTTCTATCTCAATATAAAATAAAATTAACTGAAAATAAGGATCCTTCACCGTAACCCGGGATGACGAACCCATACAATTAAGACAAGAACATATGTTTCTACTAAATTATCTAGTGCACTATTTTGTCATCATTACTTCCCCCACTTCACTTACTGCATATTGTCACCACCATGAAAAACATTTATGCTTATCACCTATAAACTATCAATTATGTTTCTTGACATTCCATCCAAACATTAAAATAACTTCTTTTATCTCCTTTCTTTCACTAAATCCAATATATAAATATTAATATAACTCTACTCATATGCAAGAATACACAAAATTTAAGCGGATTAAAATCTCACCTGATTTGATTTGGTTGTCTTCAACTATCGCCACACAATGTGTATTAAGCGGCTACTATAGTGTTATAACATAAGAATCAATAAATTCCTTTTTACAATTTTATCCTTGGCTTAAGTACATGGGGTATTAAATAGATTATGGACTTGGTTCATGACCCACTTACTAAAATTAATGATTAAAAAATAAATTTCTTAATTAAATAATCACAATTATCGAATAATTCAAAAGTATCCATTTAAAATTTATGAAAGGGGTACTTTATGAAAGTAAGAGTAGTTCTCAAAATAACCTAACGGGTTATTACATTATCTACCAACTAAAATTATGTTCATCCTCGAACATGAGGTAGAAGAAAGAGAAGGAAGAATAATTGACATTACCAAAATCCTAAGTTATGATCTTTGGAAAAATAAATATTCATCTCTCCTTGTAAGTTCCTCCTTGAGACCATTCCATCAAAATGGACTATTAAGAACTGAACTTTCGAATCAAACCTTGATAGATTTATAAATTAGTAGTAATTTTCAAGCTACATAAGAAACCTATAAACCCGATCTAAATAACAACTCACTAGTCCATAGCTTAATATCGATCATAATCAAAAGTGACTCTAGACCAACCATCCCACACTCTTAATACACAACCCATCATTGGTCTCATTAAGATTCCATTCTCACTATCAGATCTTTCTACAAGCTTAATTTACAAAATATGATTTTTAGATTGAATACATCATAATGGAGAATCAATCTTTTTTTTCTTTTTCTGACCAACAAAGAAGAGGATCAAGTAATCACTTAGCAAACGATATATTCAAACATACAAAACCTCTAATAACACTATCAAAAATACTAGATCAATAGCATTGACCATAAAAAACCCTTAAGCGTTATAGAGCTAGACCCAATAGGTCTCGTATTCAATCATACATAGCCAGAACATAACCTCAATTATGAGATAAATCTTAAGACTGTCGAACAACTATTAGTATTTATGGTAGATCTTTTATAAATTCACATAAACAAAGTTGTACGTGTAGAACCACTTGTATACTTCAAGTATCTCAAATAATACTAAATCTATTATAACTAAAATAATCAACTCCGCACAAGCATCCTATCTTACTTAAAAAAATTCAGGATTAGTTCACCCGATCCATCACTAAGGATCCATCAACAAACGTGAAGACATGAGTGAAAATAGGCAAGGAATAATACTCTAAAACATGCTCATAATGAAGTAAGTAGTCACATAATAATACATAGAATCAAGGTCAAATGATACAAGATACTCTTTTCACAGTGCCCCTATCAAGCATTCTCATTCATCTGGCCCCATCTTTTTTTTGAATTTTTTTTTGCTACTCATAATCAACAATACAATTGCACATATACTTAATTTATCCAACTCCATATACTTCTCACAACATTGCGTCAATGATAACGCTCTTAATTCCAATAGATCATCGTAGCCATACTGGTCATTTACCATTCTCTCAAATTGGTATGAGTATCAAAGTCTTCTTAGCAACACATTATCACCTGCAAATATTTCAAACTATGACTTCCTCTTTTTTTATTTAAGCATTTTTTTATAGATATAGATCACACACAAAGCTGATGGGATGATTTCAAATTTGATAGTATTTTTCTCATTGAGGTAATGTTATTTAATTATACCTAAAGCCAATTTCATGCAATCTTTCACATCCAAATTTCAACTACCACTTAAATTATCATATACCTCATGCCAAAATCTAGAGAGATCCAATCACCTCAACAATTTTGCATATCTTAAGCACATAAACCTCTATTCATAATCAAGTGTCTATGTAATGCATCACAATAAACTATGTAGTCCTATTAACAGAGTAATTTCAACCCCCTCAAAAATCTCAATAATCATGTAGAGCTATAGGTCTATATCGCAATGCCCTCATAAGTCATCTATCATAACTGAACAAGCTAGACCAATATAAAAATGTAGAGTATTTCAACCATCATTATTTGTCACTTGAATCAAAACTCAGTCTATATAAAAGTCATTGATAAAATCATAGTAAATCTGTGCTGAACCAGTATACATTGCATGATCATATTTGAGCTCAAAAGTGAAAATTAGCAAAACCTTTAATTTTGAACCAAGGGTTTACACGAGAGGCCTTATTCCTTCACCGTTCTTAGATTCTTCCTAAGACACAATTTTTAGATACCCTGAACTCTTAAATATATCAGATTCTTGTTCCTTCACTAACTCACTTATCAACTTTATTCTCTGACCAACAACATATGACATTTTACCTCTACTCTAAACTAAAACTTTAAGTGGAGCACCTCTTTAGGTCCTTCAATAGTCAAAATAACTAAATTTATGGCCCAACCATAAATTCTTCCAAATGTAAGTTCTTCCAAATGCTGAATACTCAGATAATCAATTATTTGTTATCTTACCAATTTCTATTGTGACAAAAAATATCCACTCACAATAAAAAAACTAGAATCTTTATTTTAACTTGTACGCCAATTTCTTTAACTTGTCGATATTAGCTCATACCTTAAAATATTTATGAATTCATATATCTTAACTTATTATTGATAACTTCTTTATTGACTTTACCATATCCCTTATAAAAATTTCAATGTACTAATTATCATACACAAAATCACAAAATGAACTTATCAGCATATTGAAGATGCACGAATATAGATTTTTTTTCAAATATCATACAATATTTTTCTAATCAAGATCAATGATATGTAACACTACCACCATAATCAAAGAAAAAAACAAATGAAATCACATGGCTTAAGTTCAATTTTGTACTCTCTTAAAAGATACATTTTTTACCTTTACCGTCAAAGTAAATATCCCTACACCTCACTAATTTATTTATGTGTGACTCTAGCTCCTTTCATCTCTATTTGAGTAGTGTCTCAACATATTCTACATCCTTTTATACGACCACGTTACTCATCAAATAGTTGAAACACTCAATGAAAAGACTAAAATACCCCTAGAATTGATCTTGAATATGACACGTCTTTCCATTCTCCATTTACAAATCCGAGATCGAATTTGCGATTAGTGCGAAAAACTGAGTCAGAAAATGGTATCGATTCGATTTTAATGCGACTGAGTCAAATTAATTTTTTCCAAAATTTCATAAAATAATGATTTTTTCATGCCCCTTCCATGACGCGCTAGAAATGCGGAATCACACTTGTTTGTTTTTCCAAAATTTCAATGTAAATTAAATTTTTCAAAAAACAGGAAATCTACACTGGTGCGCGATGCGCACCAATACAAATTTGAACTATTTTTCTATTTAATTGGGAAGCGTAGTTTCGACCTTTTCCACACCCCATAATCCTAAATTAGTCGATTTTAAATCTAATTTAGACCCTAAACGCATAGCTTTCACTTTCATTCTTTCAAAAATGCTCTCAAGAGACTCACGCGCAAGAAAATCAAGAATATTAGTTAAGGCTCAAGAATTCCTTCAATTCTTCAAGAATTCTCTTCCAAGGTATATAAGCCCTCCAAAAAAAACTATTTTTATGGATATTTTAGAAATTATACGTTAGTTTCATCCAAGAATTTTCAAGTACTGGTTGAGATCAAATTACA
This sequence comes from Solanum ossicruentum, assembly GCA_025774065.1. Classification (NCBI taxonomy): domain Eukaryota; kingdom Viridiplantae; phylum Streptophyta; class Magnoliopsida; order Solanales; family Solanaceae; genus Solanum; species Solanum ossicruentum. The sequence continues at coordinate 11,424,170 of JAOTQR010000097.1, read as the reverse complement.
TGTATTTCTGTGAAGTTCATAAAATTTTTGTTCATATGTATAGATTCTTGATAAGTATTATGTTTCTTGATTTCTTTACCATTAATTTGAGTTATTGTTACAAAGATTTAGAACCCTGGATGAACTTATGTAAAAATTTTGCATGGGTTTCATGAATACTCATAAAACTTAAAGTTTGAGTTAAGAGTAAGAATCATTTTTAGAACTGTTTTTGCATTTTAGCTAAGTAACCTAGTATGTTTCAAAATACTTGAGTTGATACTAGTTTTAGTCAAGCCAAAGAGTCCAAATGAGAAAGTTTTGGAAATGTTAAGATGGTCTAAATCCCCGAAAGACCAGAGATCTTTTGAGAATTCATATCCTTTAAGTTATGAGTTATATAAAAGTTATTTTTGGGAGTAGTATTGAGCACCGATATGACTGAAAGTATAATTAATTACTTGAACTCATAAACTATGTAGCCAGCATAAGATAGGATTTGTCACGCCCCAAAGTCGAGTTAGGGCGGTCTGGCACCCGTTGCCGATAAGGCTCGGGAGAACCAACTTATATCTAAGCATTTTGCATACATATTATAAGTGACATC
>JAOTQR010000097.1:11410458-11423484 GCA_025774065.1 Solanum ossicruentum | reverse complement strand
AATATTTTAGCGTGTTTTAATAGGTAGTACTTTAATTAGGAAAATTTGGAAATAGGAGTTAAATATGGTAAGTAATCCCATTTTAGTTGGGAATGATTTAATGATGACTTTTATATAATTGAGAAATATGATAAAATAATATTCTTCTCCTAATTCTATTTTATTCAGGAATGATGTATAATTAGGGATGTGCAAAAATCGAATCGATTAATGAATCAAATTGAAAAATATATTATTGGTTTATTGTATGGAAAATTTACATAATTGAGCAAACATTCTCTTATAAACCATAAATATTATCTACAATTTTTTAATATTACATAAAAGGACTAACTTTTAATAAAGTTGACTATAAGATCTTGTGAGACCCAAACATCTTTTTGTATAAGATTCTTTGTCTCCCTCTCTTGCATTCTCTCTCCTCTATACAAAAGCTTTGATCCTTCTTTTCAAATCAAACCCTTAATTCTCTCATGCAATTACTCTTCTTATTATCAAGCACAATTTCATTTTTTCCCCAAGTATTGTATAATCAATTTCAGATTTTGTTTTTTGGTGGCTTTTAATTTTTGTTTAAAATTTTTGGTCAATCTTCCTTATACAACACTTTTTTGCTGTTTTTACAGCCATTTTTGTTAGTAGATGCACAAACACAATGGTCGAAGAATCATCAACTAAGTGGGTAACCAGAGGCATAAACTTGCATGTTAGCATTATGGATGATTTGCCATTTTTTTCGTTGGGTATGACTCAGCAAGTTGAGACCATTGAGGGTCCTTTGCAAAAGTTAAGGCTAGTGAAGAAGTGACATCAAAGGATCAGAATGACTCAATTTCACAGCGTACGAGCTCAAGGAAAATTAAGAAAGCAGAAGAAATTGCATCTAGCAACGACGAATCAAAAAAGAAAGACGGATATGATTCTGGCAAACTAATTGAAAACGAAACTGAAGGAGACGAAGTATATGTTTTATTTTTTTCGAGAATGTATCTCATACCAGTTCTGTATTATAATCTAATGTTTATGTATAATTTTTAGTTATTATACAACTAGTCATAGTGTAGCCATTCACATTACCCCAAAAAATCACAAATAACGTTTTGTGTATAAATTTCTGAGTGTTTTGATATGTCACAATTTATACACATACAACTATAGTTGTTTATGATGGGTATAATACCATAATTGTATAAACAAACACATTTACCCATCACTTATAAATAATGTATAACATCAATTATACATATACAGTCACACACACACACCCAGAGTCAAAAGTGTGTAGTTATGCTCAGTATATATACAATAGTATCATATTAATCTATAATTATACTTATTATACAACAGTCATAGTATAGACAGTGGTGCTTGTATAAGTTTTGAGTATTTTTGGCTTGTCACAGCCTGTATCACTTTTGACTTCTTTGAGTTTTTGTATAAGTGCAAGTGTTTTTGTCACAACTCAAAAATGAGCGTGATGATACTTGTTCAATCGCATCCGAACAAGTCAACCTTAACTCAAAGGGATAATACATATAACACATGGAAATATTTTTACTAAAATAAATAACTAAAACTGAAAATTTTCATTAATTTAAATCCCACCCAAGGATTGGTTCTCATACGTACAAGCCATAGAAATAGAGAAAACCAAAGAAATACACGTCCAAGCCATCCTTTTTCTCAAATAGAACAAGTACAGAAGAAATAGGAACAAGAGAGTTAGCCAGATGACAATAGCTACATCTCTTCATCTCCTAAGAATCCTCGGCGGATCAAGGAATTACTTTTCACTGCCCAAGTTCACCACCTACATGAGTGTAGAAGCAAGGGGTGAGTACCAAAATACCACGCGGTACCCAACAAGTCAACTAACAAATCAAGGAAGTCTAATATAGTACACAAACTCCTTTCGTCCCAATCGATATCCACGACTACAACCTGTACAAAAATGTTATTCCGACCCAGCCATACATAATACATAATAAAGATGGTATTGCATCATATTACAATTTCCAAAACACGTTAAGAACACAATCAATCATAATGACTACATCATGCTATGCAAAGGTATGCAAGGGTGATATGCAATACATTATGCATTCATAACATCACATCATCGCCGGTAGAAACCTCAGCATCACAATATCATCATAAACATGCTAACAAAGACCTCGGCATCACAATAAATTCGCCGGCAGAAACCTCGGCGTCACAATATCATCATAAATTCGCTGGCAGAAACCTCGGCGTCACAATATAAATTTGCCGATAGAAACCTGGGCATCACATCTCGAACGATAAAGATCTCGATCCCAAGATCATTATAACTTCGCCGGCAAAGACCTCGGCATCTCGACGGGTAATGACTTCGGTCCCAATATTTCCATCTTACTCATATCAATGCACATATGTATGTCATGGAATGAATGAACATGATATGAATTTCACAAACACATCCACACATTATTTTCAATCACAACAATATATATCAAAAATATAGAATTCTCATCACTTCACCATATTTGTCAATTCAAGTACCATAATAACACGTCAACTTGCATTTACATTTTTAATCATCTCATTTCGTATAATATCAAAATATTTCACATATTGCACCCAAGAGAAAGGAAAATTTGAGAATTCTACAAGAATTACAAAGTTTGAAAGTCCACTTGTCTTAGTCAAATCACGGTCAATTTAACACTTTGGCCTTCCCTTTTTGAGTGGAACCCATAGCACCACAATCTAGTCAAATAAATTATTACACCTCAACTTAACTTTGAACCATCAAAATAAATTTACCATAATAATATTTTTTATAATGAAGTACTTAAAAGTACACGAAAATAAACTCATTTATATAAAATATCTTATTATAAATTTTAGGAAATAGGAGCAACTTAAAAGAATAAAATTGCCGAAGCTCTAAACAATAAAATACCTCCCTTCAGCTAGTAAAACTCTCAAACTTATTAAGCAAACAGTATATATCTTTTCTATATTACTCTTTTTTTTTTTTGCTCACTGCCTGCTCGTTTTCCTCTCTATCTGTGGGTTTAGAGGAGCAAGAAGTTCATCTATTTATAGGCAACCATGCGCCTTAAACAATTGCTCCTAATGGAGCATTAAGAAAATGGTTGCTCCTAATTGGAGCATTAAGAATATGTAATGGAGCATTTTGGAAAATTAATGGAGCAATTTAAAAAATTAATGGAGCATTTTGGAAAGTTAGTGGAGCACATCCAAAAAAATGGAGAAAAGGAGTCATTACATTATCCACCACTAAAAATCATGTTTGTCCTCGAACATAAATTAAAAGAGAGTATCTAAAGTTTTGAAAAGATGAGGATGTATAGCATGCATTTCTGACTGTATCTCCCACGTCGCCTCTCTAACTGGATGATTCTTTCATTGTACCTTCACGGAAGCAATATCTTTATTTCTAAGCTTGCGAACTTGCCTATCCAAAGCAATAGGTTCCTTCTCAAATGATAAGTCTGGATTCAATGCTACTGAATCGAATGAGAGTATGTGAGACTCATCGGGAACATACTTCCGAAGCATGGAGACATGAAACACGGGATGTACAGATGATAAGCTAGGTGGCAAGGCCAGTCTATAGGCCACCTCTCCAACTCTTTTCAAAATATCAAATGGGCCAATAAATCGAGGGCTAAGCTTGCCCTTCTTCCTAAACCGCATCACACCCTTCATGGGTGATACCCTGAGCCAAATGTGATCTCCCTCTATAAACTCTAAGGCTCGGACCCTCCTATCTGCATAACTCTTTTGTTGACTCTAAGCAGTCAACAACCTATCCTGAATCATATGGACCTTTCCATATCATCCCTTAGAAAGTTAGCATCTAACGAGTCTGTCTTAGTCGAATCAAACCAACCAAATGGAGATCTACATCTCCTACCATACAATGCCTCGAATGGAACCATCTGAATACTGGAGTGATAACTATTATTGTAGGTGAACTCTGCTAAGGGCAAGTATTGATCCCAATAAGAACCAGAATCAATCACACATGCTCAAAGCATATCCTCCAATACCTGAATAGTCCGTTCGAACTGTCCGCCTGTCTGAGGGTGAAAGGATGAACTCATATCCAGCCGAGTACCTAGACCATGCTGCAAGGCCCTCCAAAAGTGAGAAGTGAAAAGCGAACCACGATCAGAAATGATGGAAATGGGCACACCATGCAATCGAACTATCTCACTGATGTAAAGCTCAACCAACTTTTCTGCCATATACTTAACCTTGACCGGAATGAAATGCGCAGACTTAGTCAATCTATCCACGACTACCCAGATAGAGTTATAATCGCCTACAGTAGTAGGCAATCCCACCACGAAGTCCATAGAAATTTGCTCCCACTTCCACGTAGGAATGGGTAGCCTCTGAAACTCATCTCTAGGCCGCTGGTGCTCACACTTGACCTGCTGACAAGTCAAACACTTAGCCATGAATTCTGAAATATCCTTCTTTATACCACACCACCAATAGTGCTGACTTAGGTCATGATACATCTTCGCTGCTCTTAGATGAATAGAATAACAAGTACAGTGGGTCTCCTCAAGAATTAATCTGATCAAATCATCTACCTTAGGTACACAGACTTGGCCTCCAATCCTCAAAACACCATCAGGATCAATCATTGCTTCCTTAGCCTCTCCTCTGGTCACTTTGTCTTTGATGAGGCATAACTTCTCGTCCTCAAATTGACACTTTTGAATCTGGTCCATCAAAGAAGAACGAGCCTCAAGAAAAGCAAGTACGCAACCCTCGTCAGAAAGTTGTAACCTAACTAGGCCATTCGCTAGAATCTGAACATCCCTGGCTAAAGGTCGCTCCTCTACTCGAATGGTGGCTAGACTCCCCATGCTAGAAGTCTTTCTACTCAAGGTGTTAGCCACAACATTTGCTTTCCCCGGATGGTATAGGATGGTTAAATCATAGTCCTTTAGTAACTCCATCCACCTATGCCTCAAGTTTAGATCCTTTTGGCTAAAGATATACTGAAGACTCCTATGGTCAGTAAAGACCTCACAATGCACACCATACAAGTAATGACGCTATAGCTTAAGCACAAAAAACAACAGCAGCTAACTCCAAGTCATGAGTAGGGTAGTTTTTCTCATGGGCTTTCAACTGCCTAGATGCATAGTTAATTACTTTTCCTATTTGCATCAATACACCACCTAATCTAACTCTCGAAGCATCACAATACACCGTGAAGTCTACACCTGCCTCAAGTAGTGTCAAAATGGGAGCTAAAGTCAATAAGGTTTTGAGCTTTTGGAAGCTCGCCTCACACTCATTAGACCAATGGAAAGCTACATTCTTCTAGGTTAATCTAGTCAAGGGGGTTGCAATGGAAGAAAAACCCTGAATAAACCGCCTGTAATACCCTGCTAACCCCACAAAACTACAAATCTCTGAAGTTGGCCTCGACCAACCTTTAACTGCCTCCACCTTAGCTGGATCTACTCTGATCCCCTCTTTAGACACCACATTCCCTAAAAATACCACCGAATCAAGTCAAAACTTACACTTGGAGAATTTTGCATATCGTTTTTCCTCCTTTGACCTTTGTAACACTATCCTTAAGTGACTAGCATAATTCGCCTCAGTCTTGGAATACACCAAGATGTCATCGATAAATACTATGACAAAAGAATCTAAGTACAGATGGAAAACCCTATTCATCAACTCCATGAACGCTGCAGTGGCGTTAGTCAACCCAAAGGACATCACCAAAAATTAATAGTGGATATAACGGGTTCGAAAAGCTGTCTTAGGAATATCTGATGCCCTAATTCTCAACTGATGATAACCAGACCTTAGATCAATCTTAGAAACACAGTCGCTCCCTGAAGCTGATCAAATAAGTCATCAATACGGGGAAGAGGGTACTTGTTCTTGACGGTTACCTTATTTCAATGTCTGTAATCTATACACATCCTCATAGACCCGTCTTTCTTTTTCACAAACAAGACCGAGGAACCCTAAGGTGACACACTAGGCCGGATAAATCCTTTACTTAACAGGTCTTGGAGTTGTTCCTTCAATTCTTTCAATTCAGCTGGAGCCATTCTATATGGAGGAATAGATATGGGCTTAGTGCCTGGCTCTAGGTCAATGGGAAAGTCAATATCCCTATCGGGTGGAAAACTTGGAAGGTCGGCAAGAAATACATCGACAAATTCTTGAACCACAGGGATAGACTCTACAGAAGGTGGTTCAATACTAGTATCTCGAATGAAGGCCAAGTAAGACAAACATCCCTTATCAACCAATTTCTAAGCATGATTGTAGGAGATAACTTTACTAGGATAAAAACCACTCTCTCCTTTCCACTCAATCTTTGGGACATTGGGCATGGGTAAGGTTACAGTTTTTGCGTAGTAGTCAAGGATAGCATGATAGGGAGAAAGCCAATCCATCACCAAGATAACATCAAAATCTACCATATTTAGAATAATTATGTTTACCCAAGTATCATACCCAACCAAAGAAATAAGACAAGATCGATATACCCGATCCACCACTAAAGGTTTACCTACTGGTGTAGAAACATGCACGGTACTGACATCCGATCACACAACAAGTCAAACCCAGATGAAAAGTATATAGACACATAAGAGTAGGTAGATCCAGGATCGAATAACACAGATGCAGGCCAATGACAGACAGGAACAATACCTGTAATAACTGCGTCTGAGGCCTCTACCTTAGGTCTTCCAAGAAACACATAGCACTAAGCTCCTCTTCCACCACCAACCTGAGCTACACCTCGATCTCCACCACGTGGAACCAAAGTACCACTGTCTGGAGTCCTGCCATCTCTAGCAATTTGACCCATGCCCCATCCTTTGGCCGGTAGGGCAGAATCTCTAAATGGAGCTATCGAATTAGTACGATGGGGTCCCGAATGATTCTGAAAAGGGAAATGTCAAATCATATATCCTGGATCCCCCACACCCAAAATAAGATCTTGGTGCAAAAGACTGTTGTCCACCGAAAGAACTACTGTGACCACCGCGGGTAGAACTCTAGGACCCACGATGTGTCTGACCACCCTCATAAGTAGGTAGCGATGCATGTACCGGTCCTCGAAGCTGGGATGAGCCACCCCCTTTATAGAATTCTCTACCTCCAGATGAGGTACCAGAAAACTGACCCGTAGTACGAGCTTTCTTAGGATCCCCGAACTCTTCTCGAACCAACAACTTTGCCTCCTTGGCAGTGCTTACAATAGACTGAAAAGAAGCTCCTTCATGAGCTGCTCTGAATACATAGGATCTATCCAAGAGTTTAAACCTCTCACAAACCTACAGACTCTCTCCTCCTTGTTTGGAATCATAGTTAAAGCATGCCGGGACAATTGACAAAAATGGGCTTCATACTCAGTAATAGTCATACCTCCCTGCGTTAAGTCCTCAAACCTCAATCCGCTCTCTTCTCTCACACTCCACAGAATGAAGCGCTCCTTAAAAGCATTAGAGAACATACCCCAATCCACTAGAAGGGACCCTGCTGGTCTAAATGCTACATAATTCTTCCATCACTCCCTGGCTGGTCCTCGGAGCTGATGTGCCACAAAGCATACACCACGCTAATTAATCAACCCTACTGCATCTAGCATCTCATGGCATAAAGTCAGAAATTCATGTACATCTTCGTTCTTACCACCCTGAAATTGAGGTGGTTTCATCTTCTGAAACCTTTCATAGCTAAGCTGATCGTCTGCAACTAGGACTGCCTCCGAAGTGGTTTGTACCCCACTAGATGGTGTAGGAACCACTGGGGGCTGACCCACTGATCCTGATAAGCTACACCCTGATGTAGTCCTGAAGTATGTTCTTCCACTCTCGGTTGGGGTATTCCTTGCGCACCAGCCCCCTGGGCAAGGTTTTCAAGCATACCTATCATCCTCAACAAAGTATCTTGAAGTAATGGTGTAGTTGTGGGCTCTGGAAAGGCCTGATCCTCATTAACCTCTATCTGTGGCTCTGGAGAAGCCCCTCTATCCTGTCCTCTAACTAGTGCTACTCTTCGGGCATGTCCTCTCACTGACACCACTCCACGAGCAAGACCTCTAGGTCGACCCTTCCCCTACCTCTAACTGGGGTCCCAACAATTCCCTCAGCAGTAGCCTCACCTCTACCAACAGTAGTAGTATCGCTAGTCCTTGCCATCTATTAAGAGAACATAGGCACCACTCATTACTAATGAAAACAACCACGCATGATAAGAGAGAATGAATAAAGTGAAGTTTCCTAATAGTTTTCATAGCCTCTTGAAGATAAGTATAGACGTCTCCGTACTGATCCTCAAAACTCAATTTAGACTTGGCTTGTACACACATGAGACCTATGAACCTGGGGCTCTGATACCAACTTGTCACGACCCAAAAATGAGTGTGATGACACTTGTTCAATCCCACTCGAATAAGTCAGCCTTAACTCAAAGGGATAATACATATAACACGCGGAAACATTTTTACTAAAATAAATAGCTAAAACTGAGAATTTTCATAAACTTAAATCCCACCCAAGGATTGGTTGTCACGCGTACAAACCACTAGAAATAGAGAAAACCAAAGAATATAAGTCGAACCTGTCCTTTTTTTTGAAATAGAACAAGTACAGAAGAAATAGGAACAAGAGAGTCAGCCAAATGACAACAACTACCTCTCTTTGTCTCCTGAGAATCCTCAGCGGATCAAGAAATTACTTTTCACTGCCCGAGTTCACCACCTATACGAGTATAGAAGCAAGGGGTGAGTACCAACATACCACGCGGTACCCAGCAAGTCAATTAATAAAACAAGGAAGTCTAATATAATACACAAACTCCTTTCGTCCCAATCGATATTCACGACTACAACCTGCACAAAAATATTATTCCGACCCAGCCATACATAATACATAATAAAGATGGTATTGCATCATATTACAATTTCCAAAACACGTTAAGAACACAATCAATCATAATGACTACATCATGCTGTGCAAAGGTATGCAAGGGTGATATGCAATGCATTATGCATTCATGCATCACATCATCACCGGCAGAAACCTCAGCATCACAATATCATCATAAACATGCTGACAAAGACCTCGGCATCACAATAAATTTGCCGGCAGAAACCTCGGTGTCACAATATCATCATAAATTCGCCGGCAGAAACCTCGGCATCACAATATCATCATAAATTCACCGGCAGAAACCTCGGCATCACAATATAAATTTGCCGATAGAAACCTCGACATCACATCTCGACCGGTAAAGACCTCGGTCCCAATATCATTATAACTTCACTGGCAAAGACCTCGACATCTCGACCGGCAGAGACCTCGGTCCCAATATTTCCATCTTACTCATATCAATGCAAATATGTATGTCATGGAATGAATGAACATGATATGAATTTCACAAATACATCCACACATTATTTCCAATCACAACAATATATATAAAAAATATAGAATTCTCATACTTCACCATATTTGTAAATTCAAGTACCATAATAACACGTCAACTCTCATTTACATTTTTAATCATCTCATTTCGTATAATATCAAAATATTTCACATATCGCACGTAAGAGAAAGGAAAATTTGAGAATTCTACGAGAATTACAAAGTTTCAAAAGTCCACTTGCCTTAGTCAAATCACGGTCAATTTAACACTTTGGCCTTCCCTTTTTAAGTTGAATTCGTAGCACCACAATCTGGTCACATAAATTATTACACCTCAACTTAACTTTGAACTATCAAAATAAATTTACCATAATAATATTTTTTATAATGAAGTACTTAAAAGTACATGAAAATAAACTCATTTATATAAAATATCTTATTATAAATTTTAGGAAATAGGAGCAACTTAAAAGAATAAAATTGCCGAAACTCTACACAATAAAACACCTCTCTTCAGCTAGTAAAACTCTCAAACTTATTAAGCAAACAGTATATATCTTTCCTATATTACTCTTTTTTTTGGGCTCACTGCCTGATTGTTTTCTTTTCTATCTGTGGGTTTAGAGGAGCAAGAAGCTCATCTATTTATAGGCAACCATGTGCCTTAAACAATTGCTCCTAATGGAGCATTAAGAAAATGGTTGCCCCTAATTGGAGCATTAAGAATGTGTAATGGAGCATTTTGAAAAATTAATGGAGCAATTTGAAAAATTAATGGAGCATTTTGGAAAGTTAATGGAGCACATCCAAGAAAATGGAGAAAAGGGGTTGTTGCATTATCCACCACTAAAAATTATGTTCGTCCTCAAACATAAATTATAACAAAGTACCTGAAGTTTTGAAAAGATGAGGATGTATAGCACGCATTTCTGACTCTGTCTCCCACGTCGCCTCTCTAACTAGATGATTTTTCCATTGTATCTTCACGGAAGCAATCTCTTTATTTCTAAGCTTGCCAACCTGCCTATCCAAAATAGCAATAGGCTCCTCCTTAAACGATAAGTCTGGATTCAATGCTACTGAATCAAATGAGAGTATGTGAGACTCGTCGGGCATATACTTCCAAAGCATGGAGACATGAAACACGGGATATACGGATGATAAGCTAGGTGGCAAGGCTAGTCTATAGGCCACATCTCCAACTCTCTCCAAAATCTCAAATGGGCCAATAAATCGAGGGCTAAGCTTGCCCTTCTTCCCAAACCGCATCACACCTCTCATGGGTGATACCTTGAACCAAACGTGATCGCCCTCCATAAACTCTAAGGCTCGGACCCTCCTATCCGCATAACTCTTTTGTCGACTCTGAGCAGCCAACAACCTATCCTGAATCATATTGACCTTTTCCATAGCATCTCTCAGAAAGTCAGCATCTAACGAGTCTGTCTTAGCCGAATCAAACCAACCAATCAGAGATCAACATCTCCTACCATACAATGCCTCGAATGGAGCCATCTAAATATTGGAGTGATAACTATTATTGATAAATTTCTTTTAATTATATACTTAAACGCTATTAAATTTTCTCATTAAGTGTAAAATTAATATCTAATAAATATTATTGATATTGATTAAATTTTAAATTTTATGATTAAGTGATTTTTAAATTCTTATATATATATATATATATATATTTTGAGTACTACTCCTTTGACACAAATATAATTTTATTTGTCTAGTTTAAAGAGAAATTTGTTTTATCCTAATTTCAACATTTACTTAAGTTAAAATAACTAACTAGAGTGATATAGTGAAATCATAGTTGAAGTAACTGGAAAAATTATTTATTATGGGTAATATTGTAAAATCATAGTTGAAGTCAACAACTGCCTTTAAAAGATTAAATTAAAAAGTCCATGAAATATTTTTATAGCAGCTGAAGTAGATATGTTGATCGATAGTTGTAAGAAATATTTTTATAGCAGTTGAAGCAGACACGTCGAAGGGAAGATATTAAAATAGTTATTTTTTTTATTTATCAAGTTTAAAGAAAAATTTATTTTATCTTAATTTAAGTATTTACCTAACTTAAAGAACTGGTTTGGGTGGTATAGTGAAGTCATAGTTGAAGCAATCGAGAAATTATTCATTATGGGTAATATTGTAAAATTATAATTGAAGTAAACAGCTACTTTAAAAAAAATAAATTAAAAAGTTCAGAAAATATTTTTATAGCAGTCGTAAGCTGACACGACAAGCGGCTACTGTCCACTTAAGTAAAAGACTGAAGCAAGCATGTCGTCTAACAACTGCCTGCTTTAGCTATTTCGTAGCTGCTTATTTATATATGTTAGAAATAATTCATTGATTTGGTACTACTCAAAAATATCAAATCAAATATTTTGATTTTTAAAAGTTTAAAAATCAAATCAAACCCAATTCAAAAGTACTCTCTTAGTTACAAAATAGTTATCACATTTTGCTCTGAAGAGTTAATTTGACTAGCCTTTAATGCTAAGTTTAATTAGAGTAATTTAATAATTTAAAAATTCAAAGGTCTATTAATAACTATATGGAAATTATTAAATATTAAAAAAATTTATTTCAATATAATAAAAAATATATTTTAAAATATTAATCAAAATTCTTATCTTTTAACTCTTAAATAAAATTATAACAAATTAAATAAAATAAATTTATTAATTTTTAAAACCAATTCTAATCAATTTATAAATCAAATCATTTTTAATCAAACCCATAAACATCCCTAATTTTAAGAATATTATTCAAACAAAACAAGATAATCTGGCAATGTCTTTTTCACTTAATTACAAACTCCTCTGATTTTATTTATTTTTTAAATAAATAAATTTAGTCTCACACATAGTAAATATATTCTAGAATTAAATGAGCTTTAATTTTTGAAAGTTCTCAAGGGAAGAGGCAAGTAACTTCTCGTGAATCACACGAGAAACGCGTGAGTTCTTCAAAACGCCAAAAATGACCAACTCCTTCTACAGACGTCAATGCAAGCATTTTTATAAATATATATAATTATAGTTTTTGAATTTGAGAATAAAGTTCCCTCAATAATAAAAATTTAAAATTATATAAAAATTTGATTAATTCTTGTAATTCTACTTGTGCATACTTAAATTGAGATAGATAAAATAATATATATCGATTATCCTGCATGAACTTTGTAACTAGTAAATTTAAAAGAGAAAAAAATAATAAAAAAAGTTGAATTTCCATATAGAATGTGAAAGTCAATACTTCCAGATATAATGCAGTACATAAAGTTTTTCGTTTCTTAATCAAAAATATTAATTTTAAATTTTAAAGTAATAAAAAATATTATTTTGAATGAATCGTACTCGATATAATAGCCCGCAAGCAGGTTATATATACTATTCTATTTATTTTTAATTTATGTAATATAAATGCAATTAGATTTGTCAACTAAATTTTTATATAATTTTAAAAATATTTTGAATTGTTGATTATTTTAATTTATAATATTTTTTTATGTAAATTTCAAATAATATATATTATTTTCTCTTTCAACACGTGCGAAATTTTAACAGTC
>JAOTQR010000097.1:11374366-11410358 GCA_025774065.1 Solanum ossicruentum | reverse complement strand
GGCACTGTCGGAAGGATGACTGAAATGTTAACTTGGTACAATCCTTCTTTATTATTGTAAGTAAATGCAAATTCATACATTTAATACCATCACAAAGCCATACCGATTGTTTCAGACCTGAAGTTTAGGATGTAGAGGAGAGATTACACACTTACTAGTTCATGCCAAATAATAACTTTACATACCTTGCACTTTCGTCCACCACGAATCTTTGACTAAACCAAGTCACACCCCCGAATGCTCTACGTCTATATGATAACAACAAAACCAAAATTCATTAACTACGCAAAATGGAACCGTAACGTTCTTTTCTTCCAAATTCTACAAAAATTTCGGCAGCACCTCCCCTTACAATGTGCCACCCCGAGTATTCAACTCGGCTCCAAAATCATCAACAACCCAACAACAACAATCACAATAACAAAAATCAAATATACCTTCCAAAAAGCCTTACTACAACATAACAATATTTCACACAATTTCATGGATTCAACTGAAATAGGGCAGTCCACTCAACCCACAAACCTCAACTCAATCATTCCATCATACTTGAGCAATTACAAGGCCATTACAAGTCTTAGGATACATAAAAATCAAACAAGCACTAAAACACACATTTTCCGCCCAATTTGATATTTAAGATCAAATTTAAAGCATAACTTGTTCTTCATCTCTTTCATGCGATACACATGCTATTTATAACTTCCACAACACTCCCAAGTCATCTCCCAAACCTCAAGGAAGCTAGAAAGTGAAATTCTAGTTTTTACCCTTTAAACGCCGAACTTCATTAATGAATTTCTAAACGTTTTTCCGCCAAAACAAATGTACCACGATACTTAGAAGCCTTAAGATAACACCCTAGAAGCGACGAATTAACAAGAAACCGAAAGAAAATAATTGTTGAAATTCCACTGTAGCAACTCGAGAGGTTGCTACAAGTACAGGGGTTTCTTGGCTTCAAGTTTTTGCTATCAAATTGTGCTTCGTCGAATCAATTTTCGTTCAAATATTGATATACATACGTAGTAGACATCCCTAGGTACCTCTACATATATCTATCAACATTAATACATAACCTCAAGCCAATAAATTTTCCTCAATTCTCACACATCCAAACCCAACTTCACAATTGCTACAAGGAACTCAAGGGAACAAGCTAATTAAGGTGGAACTTACTTGGCAAAGTCTTCTCCTCCTTGCTCTTCTTCACTCTTGAGTTCTTGAAGAAAAAAAAAACTAAGTGTCAAGACCTTTGGTCTTGAAAGACAAGTGAAGGCCCTATATATAGAAAGACAACTTTTCAAAATTGCACCATAAGGGCCTCTAGTTAGCCCATTGACCAATTAGGTCCCAAACTTTTCTATTTTAAATCCCATTAAGGACTTCCGGCATAAATTTAAATTTTATCCGCCAAATTCACTTGATTCCATAATCCCGCACCTTAAGTTGATAAATTTTAAAAAAAAATACTTCAATCCCAACAATTGTTCCCGAATTATTAATCGACCTTTAAGTAATTACGGGGTCTAACATTATTATTAATAAACTTAATTTTATCATTGTGCTAATTTACTTCATCAAAGAACATCATTAGCTTATACACTTAATTAGTAATATTTCTCACCTTTTTTGTCCTAAAGATAATAGTTATGCTTTTATGAAAAATTAGTTTAGTGAGATCAAGAAAATCTAAAATTTCATAACTTTTAAAGTAAAAAATAATTGAGAATGAAAATGTATATATAGTAGGCATAAAAGATTTAATTAGGACGAAAAAAAGGGAATTTGATTATTATTAGAAGTTGAGGAAGGAGTTTGATTTCTAAAGTAAGATTGGGGTGAAAATGATTTTCATCCCTATATATATATAGAGGGGGGGGGGGGGGCAGAGAGAGAGAAATACACTAGTTATCCATAACTCATAATGTGTACGTGCCCAATAATATTAATTTAGCATTTATAAATTATTTAAATATCGTACATATAACTCAATTTAATTATAATTTGTGATTATACTTTGCTAATAATAATATTTTAATAAATATTTCATTAATAATAATAAATAATAGGGAAAATGATTGATTATATTCCAATGATTCATTTTTTTGAACTTTTGAAATTAGAGGTTTTTTGGTTATTCTATTTACAATATGTCTTTCATCATAAGTTTTTCTATATATCTTTAAAGTATTTTGAATTGTCAATTACTATAACTTATTAGACTTTTTATGCAATTTTCAAAATATGGATACTTTAAATTTAAAAATTAGTCAAATTGAATGATTTTACTAATTTTTGGAAATTAAAGGCATAATTGTATCTGGTAAAACTACATTCGAATTTAAAATATTTTTTGCAATATATATGGAGGATCGTCTCAACACGTTTGGGGGTCTACCGCCAAAATTTATAGAGTGGCTTTATTATTTTCTTACATCTATAAATTTAATAGCTATAACATACTCAATGTAATTTAACAAGTGAAGTCTCGAGAAGGCAAGATGCACATAAGATCTTTTTATGAAGTAAGAATGCAAACAATAAAAATTTCAATGAAAAAAATAATATAATATTAAAATAATCAAACCCCACTCAAAATTTTAAAAAGTTTATATAATGATATTGAAATAGTTGTGCTAAATTTGATAAATTGATATAATGATACTAAAATATTAGTGATTTGTTGCAGTGCTTGAAATTTAAAGAATACTCCAAAAAAATAAATTTGATCTTTTTATAAACACACAACAATATATTTTGCATATTGCAAAATATATTATCGTTTGGTACACTTTAGATATTTAATAATGAGCGAGTAAAACTAGCAAGAGGAATAAAAAAAAGATAAATACATGTAAGAACACTAGTTTGGGTTCTGACTGATCTCCAAAATATAAATAAATCAACAAAATAAGTAGCCAAAAGTTATTATATTTAAGTAAACACTATTTTATTTCTTAATTATTACAACGACCTCCATATTAAATAAAGTAAATACCTATTATTTTACTTTGCTACCTAAAAAATTCTTTTTAAATTTATCAATAAATGATATACAGATTTTTAGAGAAAATTGGGGATTCTAAAAAATTTAGGGCCCAAATGATTGCTTTAGTGATCTTATGGTTGAGATAGCCCTGTATGTATGACTAAACACAAGTCTAACTTTAATTCAAACTTTTTAAAAATAAATTAATTTAGAGATACAGAAGGAAAATGCCACAAATTATGAAATAATTAGTTAATACAAAAATATATTTTAAAAAATGTCAAAAGCTATAAAAAGAAAAGCTAAATGATAGAAGTACCCTCAAGCTTAATGTGCAAGCCCTGATTTTGCTACTAGGCAGGGAATTTAGGACAACCTTAGAACCATTTCAAATACCCACCCCATGGACTGTCTCATTGGAGGTGACTTGACACACTCCTCTGTGCTTCGGAATGCCCCATAATCGTATTTTTCTTATATCTTTTAATCCATGCATGATTTCAGAAATCTGACATCATATTCTTGATCAGGAGAAAAAATTGAATTTGAAATGGGTAAAATCCGAATTTTAGAAGATCCATAGTAAAAAATAATTTCACTAATTAACGACTTCCAGTGTGCATCTGCGCCCCAGGAGCGACGCAGCCTGGGTGCGGACTAGCACAAATTTGTCCTCCGTGTTTGGTCCGCATCTCGGACTGGACGCGGACCAGTGTAAGTTTTTTCCTTGTTTTCCATATTTCGTTCAAGGGCATTGGGGTAATAATCCAAGGCCCATTTAAACGTGAAATCCTCCATACTAGGCCATTTTTCAACTCTAGAACTCACAAAACTCTCTCCAAAACCTCTCTAAGACTTTATCAAAATCCCCATTCAAATTAAAGGATCTCAAGAACAACTTTGAATTTCAAGGAACCAATCCAAGCTTCAAGTTTCCTTCAAGTTTACTCCAAGAAATTCAAGGTTTAAGGTATGTGGGTTTTCATCTATGGGTTCTTGCACCCATGGAGCCCAACATTCCTCTTTTAATAAATTTAATGATTTCAAAGGTTAATTCTTCTTGGGTACTTCCTATTATGTATTATAAATATATCATGTTGGATTTTTATGAACTATTATGAACTTTTGAGTGGATTTCAAGATATCCAGAATAAGGATTTTAGTACAGTATTGATGGATTGATTTGAATTGATTTTACTCCTTCAACATACTCTTGAGTTGCATGATTTTGAACAAGCATCATGAACCCCCCACGTATTTGATGAAATTACATGACAAGAATTTCTAAGTTGTTGATCAACTATGACATGATTTACAAGTCAAGTGATTTTATGATAATTATGGGCTTCCAAGGATGTATTAAATTCATGAAAGTATCTATGATGTTACAAGTGAATTATTGAGATCTTATGCTATTTGTTTTTACGCTCTTGTAAAATGTGAAGCCCTTTCTTGATACTTGAATGGGATGGTTTGTTGATCTATTTTTGTGTTACCTACCAAAAAAGTTATATCGTAAGGTAAGGTCATCTTTCCTATCGAAAAGATTATATCGTAAGGCAAGGGCATCTCTCCTACCGAAAAGATTATATCGTAAGATAAGGGCATTTCTCCTACCAAAAAGATCATATCATAAGGTAAGATCATCTCTCCTACTGAAAAGATTATATTGTAAGGTAAGGTCATCCCTCCTACCAAAAGATCATATTGTAAGGTAAGTACAACTCTCTTACCGAAAAGATGAAATCATAAGGTAAGGGCACCTCTTAATTCCTACTGGAAAGGTCATGCCATAAGATAGAATAATTCACATCTCTCCTACCAAAAAGATTGAATCGTAAGGTAAGGGATATATCATATCACCTACCAAAAAGTCTATGCCGTAAGGTAGGGGTGTTGGTAACACTCTCCGAAAAGGTTATATCGTAAGGAGGGTGGGTAGCTATTTGTCCATTCTCATGTATGTTTGTGTAAGGCATTGAACATATGTTTTATATTAAGTTTATACCTATTGGTCATGATCATGTGTCTTGATTATTATAGCATACCTCCTTTGCTGCATTGCACTCCGTATACTTAGTATATTCCAAGTACTAACGCATATTCTATGCCTATATGATATTACTATGTAGGGAACGGAGTTCCTATTGATCATCCTCCTCCACGAGGCTAGTTGATTTGTCTGAAGAATCCTTTGGTGAGTCCTCAACTTCGGGGATAATATCTAATTCCCTTTCATGCCTGTTAAGACTTGTTGGACACTTTTCGATACTTATCATTTGAGGGTGAGCCTGGGGAGTGTCTTGGCTCCCACTTTATTCTATGTAGAGGCATCGTTGGATATTATAGATGTTATACTTGAGCTTGACTCTTCTTATGCCATTATCATTGTAAAGGACTTCTCTTAGTCCCGCTTCCCTTTTTTTGTAATGTCCTTTGTCGATGTTTATTTTGCTTCCGCGACCAAGGATATGTGAATGATATGCTAAAAGGCTTGTTTGAGGTTCCTTTGAATTCCCCATTCACCATGTTACTTCTAGGCCTTAGGTTTGGGTCGTGACATGACTTCAATAAGGTCCTTCATGCTAGAAGAAATTAGAAGGCAATTGTATTAGTAACACTAGTGTGAGAGCATCTGGAGCTGTATTCAAAGTTGTCAAATGGTAGACTTAGGTTTTAAGGGGCCTAAGTATACCTGGACCAACAAAAGGTACATAAATTGTACCCAATTAATTTTTGAAAGACTTGATCGTTGTTTGGCCACTGACTCTTGGATCAAAAGATTCCCTAATGCTTTTGTCACCCACCTGCCTATGACTAAATCTGACCATTGCCCTTTGCTCTTAACCCTAAGCTCTATGCCCCATACTAGCAACCCCAAGCCTTTAATGATGGAAACTATGTGGTGTAGCCACCCTATTTTCAAAGTCCTAGTGAGTAGGGTTTTTGGGGTCAATGATAGGGATCTTCTTGAGGCCATACATAACTTTAAACTGAAGCTGTCAATTGGAACAAGAATACCTTTAGTAACATCTTCCACAACCTCTGCAATACTTTGGTTAGGATAGAAGGTATCCAAAAATCCAACCACTATTTCCATAGTGATTACCTTGAAATACTGGAAAAGGTTTTAATTGAGGCATATGACTCCCTCCTTAGAGCAGAAAGGAATATTGGATGACTAAGTCCAGAATCACTTGGCTTGGGGAAGGGGATGCAAAACACATCCTTTTTCCACACAGCCACTCTCACTAGAAGAAGGAGAAACAAAATCATGTCCCTTAGGGATGATGTTGGGAAAGTGTATGAGCCTCAAAAACAAATCTTGGATCATACCACTAGTTTCTTCACCCCCCTGTATAGTACTGACCACCTTTGGACCCTTGAAAATGTGCCAAGTGGACCCTCTTATTGTCTACTCTTTGGTCCATCAATTTTAGCAATTAGTGGGCCCCCTAAGAGATAGTGAGATTACTGTTACACTCAGATCCTTTATAATGACCTCAAAAAGTGCCCAAAAATATACCTTGAAAGTGCCAGGAATCATAATTTCCATATATCTCAAAATTCATGCCTTATTTTAGAAATCCGACTTCATATTCTTGTTCAGGGGGTCAAATTTAGGGGAAAAAAGGGTCTAACCCCGATTTTAGAGCGAACAATTCACAATTTCGAATTTCAAAGTTGCAAATTCCAATAGCTAAAGAGCGCTACTAGTACAACGCGCCCCTCTATATTTTTGGTGCCAGTTTTTATGTTCGGCCCAAGACTTTTAAGTCTTGGGCCCAAGCCTTCCCATACGTGAAAATACCTATACTTAGGCATTTTTCAGCCTCATATCATTCTAAACATTCCATAGAACTCACTCAAACACTTACACTTATATTCCTCTCAAGATTCAAGTGTCAAACTCCTCTCTGGATCTTAAGGAATTCAATCAAACATCAAGTCTCCATCTCAAATCTTCATCAAGTTCATCTCCAAAGCTAAAGTATGTGGGTTTCTTTCATGGGTTCCTTCCACCCATGACACCCAAGCTTCCTTTTACTCTATTTTGCATGATTTAAAGATGATTTACTCATGGGCCCTAATTATTATGAAAATCGTTGCACACTATGTTGGATTTTATGAAATTATGATTGTTTTGCTATGTTTTGAGCTATAAAATCAAGATCTGTTGTAAGATTTGATGAAGGATTTTGATGTATATTACTTGAGGGTGTTACCAAGTACCTATTGAAGGTTTTATATTGAATTTTCAAGCATGATTTCGCTCTTAAATTGCATGATTTTACACTAGTACTACACACCCTCTAAGTGCTTGATAAAATGTTATGGTTTCTTGAGGAATTGAAAGTCCAATGCATGTCTTATGAGTTGAATGACTATATGATGATGAAGAAATGATGTTGGAATGATGATGAAAGTGATGTATTTATATGATGACTATATTATGATGAAATGAATGTATATATATTATTACCTTATATAGTGTTAGATGTTACCATGCCCTACTCGGGGGTTGCTTGCTGGGTAACCTTGTTGGGGGTTTGTCCCTATCAACCTCGATGGGTTTTTTTACTGATCATCCAATTAGGGGTTTGTACTTCGGCACCATGGGTGGTAGGCTGCGACGATCCACCAACCTATCTGAGGGTTTGTACTATGGCACCATGGATGGTAGGGTGCGACGATCCACCAACCTATCGAGGGTTTGTACTTCGGCACCACGAGTGGTAGGGTGCGATGATCCACCAACCTATCGAGGGATTTGTACCTTTGTAACCTATTGAGGAATTTGTACTCCAGTCACCAAGAGTGGTAGGGTGTGACGATCCACCAATAGTTAGTGGTCTCTTCTTATACATATATTATGTTCTATGTACGCATGTTTTACTTAAGCATTGATCATACATGTCATATTGATACTATGCTATCTATTGCTTATCTCTATGCACTTTGACTATGATGCCTATCTCTTGTTGCATTGCATCGTATATATGTAGTACATTCAAATGTACTAACACATACTCTATGCCTACATGATGTTACCATGTAGGAACCAGAGTACCATTTGATCATCCTTCTCCTCTATGTGGCTAGTACGATTATCTCTCTAGCTAGTTGGGGAATCCTCCATTTCGGGGACGTTACATATGATCTCTTGCTATGTATTAAGACTATCATTATTGATTATGTATTGACTATGAGGGTGAGCCCAGTTGCTTGTCTTGGCCCCCACTCTTATCTATGTAGTAGAGGTATTGTTGGACATGTTATGTATCTATGCTATGAGCCTTTACTCTCTTGTTTTCGTGATGATTATGATATGGAAGTCCACCCTTAGTTCCAAATCCCCTTGTTTATGCTTATCTCTTATTGTTGTTTATTTGCTTCCATGACCAAGGATGTGTAATGATATGCTATTAGGCTTGTTTGGGGTTCCTTTATTTCCCTAATTCGCTGGTCACGTCTAGACTCTAGGCTTGCGTCGTGACAAAGATGGTATCAGAGCACTAGGTTGTTAGATTCTCGACATCCAAAACACCTTGTTGATTAGAGTCCTATTCATGGTTGTGAAGCGCACCACAACTACAAATAGGAGGCTATGAGGCATTCTAGGAAATGTTTCACTTCTTCATGATCTACATCGTGCGATAAATTTAGGTCCCCTAGGCCTTATTGCTAATCCTTAACCATTACATTATAGGATATGTCTCAAGCTACTCTAGATGGTGGTATTACGAATATGGAGGTTTGCAGTGCTCTATGAGTATTGGCCAAAGCATCGACAAAGTTGGCAACTTACCTTGATCAATAAGTGAGTGCCCCCAAAATGTCTAATGGTAAGAGGAGGGCTAGTGAGACCAAGAGGGCCTGTGTTGGGGGTAAGTTCCAAAGTTCCAAATATAGAGGTGCTGGTGGTGTGGTGTCTTACGCTAGGTTCCCAAAATCTGGTAAGCACCATGATGACCCATGCTTGAGGGGTTCAGACATTTTTTATAGTTGTGGAGAGTTGGGTCATAAGGTAAAGGATTGCCCTCGTAAATGCAATAGAAGTCTAATACTAGATTGAATAGCTTGAACGTCCTTACAGGAAATTTGCTTTCAGCTCCAGAATCTTTTCGATATAAGATCAAAGGAGGTGATGGTGGGATGACTAATCCCAAGTGCCCTACGTGTAGGAAGGACCATGGTAGCCCATGTTGGAGGAATGTGGGTGTATGCTTAGAGTGTGGTGAGATAGGCCATAGAATTATGGATTGCCTATATGGTCAATGCAAGAGTAAAGGTGATGATGTTGATCAAGAGGCTCAAGGAGGGGATGAGGCGCCCGATGTTGGTATCGATGTTGAAAGTTCTTTGGCTTTGATGTGTTTGCATTGATGGGCTGGTGTGCCACTATTTTCTTTCATTATTCTCTTGGTTTATAGTGGGTTCATGCGTGTCCCGAACTCTCCTTTGTGTCTATCTTATTGGTAAGATTATTGTTGTTTGGAAGTCCATGGGTGTTGTTCCATGTTCATATTACATTAGGTCTTGCCTAGTGGCTTGTTTGATTTGTTGCAGTGGACCTTGATATTATGCTTGGGGTGGGTTAGTTTCATGCATGTTGTCTCTCCCTTAATGTAGGCCCGTAGAGTTAAGCTTCGATTACCTATTAATCCATCCTTGAGTGGGGACTTTTAAGGTGGATGCAAAAGGATAAGTCTGTTTCTTTTCTTAGGGTATAATTGATCTCTAAGGGTTGCCCCATATTCTTATTGCATAGGGTCTTGTCTTCTGATTATGGCTGAACTTAGTTTGTTGGATTGGAGATCTTAAGGTGGGTCGACTACTTGCATATTATGTCTTCTTTGATTGTAGAACCCGTAATGTTGTAATATGATAGTTAAGAATGGCCGATCTATTTGGTCAACTACAATGGGTTAGTCATTTCTCTAAGCTTGATCTTTGGTTCGGATTTTGTTCCCAAGTGATGGTGAGGATAAGTGTTATCCCTAAGTGCCTTTTTGGGGTTAGGAGTGATCCTTTGAATATGTTGGAGTTGTTTGGTTGAATTACGCACCGGCTATGTTTATGGGTTTCATGAATAGGGTCTTTAGTCCCTACGTTGTTATGCTTGTGGTGGTCTCTAGTGAAGAAGTATGGATTTATTTAGAGATTGTGAACCATTTGGGGATAGTGTTGCAAATCTTGGGGTAATAGGAGTTGTATGCTAAGTATGTGAAGTGTGAAATATAGTTAAAAAAGGTTACCTCCCTAGGTCTTGTGGCGTTGGAGGACGGTATTAAGGTTGATCTTAAAGAGACGTATGTCAATAAAAACCAGCCTAGACATTTGACCTCCATCGGACTTTAGGAGCTTTGGGGGCTTAGCGGGCTACTATCGGAGGTTTGTGGTGTGTTGTGATGCCTCTCAGATTGGTTTGGGTTGTGTGTTGATGCAATATGGTAAGGTGATAGCCTGTGTTGTTAGACAATTTGAGATGCAAGAGAAGGATTATTTTATCTATGACCTTGATTTGGCCGCCGGGGCTTTTGCTTTGAAAATTTGATGTCATTGGTTGTATGGGGTGCATGTTGATGTGGTTACCATCCACTAGAGTTTCTAATATGTGTTCACCCAAAGGATCTTAGCTTGAGACAAAGAAGATCGTTAGGACTTCTTAAGGATTATGATATGAGTGTGCATTATCATCCCAGTAAGACTAATGTTGTGGCGGATGCTTTGAGAAGGGTGTCTATAGGTAGCCTAGCTCATTATGATGGTGGTTATAAAAGAGGTGGCTAGGGAGATGCATCGGTTGGCTAGATTTGGGGGGTTAGGTTGGAAGAGGTTGATAATGGTGGCATTGTTGTTGGTGGTGGTTCTAAATCTTCAGTGGTCGTTAAAGTAAGAGCAAAGCAAGTTAGGATTGAAGGCCTTAGTGAAAGAGGGAAAGGTGGAGGTTTTCTCCCAAGTGGGATATGGTGTCTTTAGGTACCAAGGTAGGTTGTGTGTACCTTGTGTTGATAGGTTGGTGGAGAAGATCCTTGATGAAGCCGTAATTCTTCTTACTCTATTCACTCCGGTTCCACCAAATGTATAGAGATTGAGAGATGTGTACTAGTAGGGAGGCATGAAGAAGGGCATTACCAAATTTGTTTCTGGTTGTCATAGTTGTCAAAAAGTTAAAGCCAAACATCAAAGACCGAGTGACCTAACCTAATACATAGAGATTCCTACTTGGAAGTGGGTGGTGATTAACATGGATTTTGTAGTTGGATTTCCCAAGACTAGGAAGAGGTTTGATTCTATTTGGGGTGGGGTTGATAGGGTGACGAAATTGGTTCACTTTCTACCGGTTAAGACTACTTATGGTGCCGAAGAGTATGCTAAATTGTAAATTTATGAGTTGGTGAGATTACTTGAGGATATGCTTGGGGTTTGTATTTTAGGGTTCAAGAGTAGTTGGGATGATCATTTTCCATTGATTGAGTTGGCCTATAACAATAGCTATCATTATAGTATCGGTAAGGCTCCTTATGGGGCTCTCTATGATAGGCACTATAGATCACTGATTGGGTGGTTTGAAGTGGAAGAGATAGCTTTGTTGGGTCCAGATCTGGTTATGGATGTTGTGGAGAAGGTAAGGTTGATTAGGGAAAGGTTAGAGGTGGTCCAAAGTCGTTAAAAGTCTTATGTTGAAATGAGAAGAAAATAACTTGAATTCAAAGTTAGTGATTGGAGCTAATTGAAGGCTTCACTCATGAAGGGTGTGGTTGCCCCAATAAAGAGAGAGTTAAATCCATGGTTTTTGAGTCTTCATGAGGTGTTGAGGAAGGTTAGTGAGGTTGTACACGAGTAGGAAGTGCTTTTGGATACGGATATGATTCGTCCGATTCTTCTTGTTTCTAGGATTGAGAAGGTATGTTGGTGATTCAAGCATTATGGAACTTTTGAGGTTATGGACGTTAGGGAGGATGAGTTGACTTATGAGAAGGTCCGATGGAAAGTAGGGTGGATATGAGTAAAGCTTGAATTATAAGGGTTTAGTGTTTGTCAAAGCCCATTAGAAGGATCGTCAAGTCGAAAGTGTCTTAAGTGTGTAATTGCTTTCCCGTTGGGGCTGATCTCTTTATGATTTGTCTTCTCTTGTATGATTCTTTGACATTTGGAGATGAATGTTCCCAAGTGGGAGATATTGTAACGACCCCAAAAAATGCCCGAAAATGTACCTTGAAAGTGCCCGAAATCGTAATTTCCACATATCTCAAAATCCATGAATTATTTCAGAAATCCAACTTTATATTGTCGTTCAAAGGGTCAAATATAGGGGGGAAAAGGGTCTAAGCCCGATTTCACATTTCGAAGTTACAAATTTCAGTAGCTGAAGCACGCTACTGGCGCGACGCACCCTTGTATATTTTTGGTGCCAGTTTTTAAGTTTGGTCTAAGACTTTTAAGTCTTGGGCCTAAGCCTTCCCACGTCTGAAAATACCTATACTTAGCCATTTTTTACCCTCATATCATTCTAAACATTCCGCAATGCTCACTCAAATACTTAGGCTTATATTTCTCTCAAGATTCAAGTGCCAAACCCCTCTCCCGATCTTAAGGAATTCGATCAAACTTTAAGTCTCCATTTCCAATCTTCATCAAGTTCATCTCCAAAGCTAAGGTATGTGGGTTTCTTTCATGGGTTCCTTCTACCCATGATACCCAAACTTTCTTTTACTCTAATTTGCATGATTTAAAGATGGTTTACTCATGGGTCCTAATTTATTATGAAAATCACTGCATAGTATGTTGGGGTTTATGAAATTGTACAGTTTTGCTATGTTTTGAGCTATGAAACCAATATTTATTGTAAGATTAGATGAAGGGTTTTGATGTATATTGCTTGAGGGTGTTACCAAGTATCTATTGAAAGTTTTACATTGAATTTTCTAGCATGATTTCACTCTTGAATTGCATGGTTTTACACTAGCACTACACACCCTCTAAGTGTTTGATAAAATGTCCGGTTATAGTTGCTTGAGTAATTGAAGGTCCAATACATGTCTTATGACTTGAATGACTATATGATGATGAAAGTGATTTATGTATATGATGACTATATGATAAAATGAATGTGTGTGTGTGTGTGTATATATATTATTACCTTATATTGTATTGGAATGTGACCATGCCATATTCGGGGGTTGCGCACCAGGTAACCTTGTTGGGGTTTTGTACGCATCAACTTTGTTGGAGGTTTGTACTCATCAACCTATCGGGGGGTTTGTACTTCGGCACCATGGGTGGTAGGGGGTTTGTACTCAGATCCACCGGTGGTAGGGTGCGATCATCCACCAACCTATCGAAAGGGTTTGTACCTTGGAAACCTATCGAGGGGTTTGTACTTCGGTCACAAGGGTGGTAGGGTGTGACAATCCACCAATAGTTAGTGGTTTCTTCTTACACATATATTATGTTCTGTGTAAGCATGTTTTACTTAAGCATTGATCATATATGTCATATTGATACTATGCTATCTATTGCTTACCTTTATGCACTTTGACTATGATGCATATCTCTTGTTACATTGTATCCTACATACGTAGTATATTCAAATGTACTAATGCATACTCTATGCCTATATGATGTCACCATGTAGGAATCGGAGCACCACTTGATCCTCCTCCTCCTCCACGTGGCTAGTACGATTGTCTCTCGAGCTAGTTGGTGAATCCTCCATTTCGGAGATGTTGCTTATGATCTCTTGCTATGTATTAAGACTATCGTTATTGATTATGTATTGATTATTAGGGTGAGCCCGGTTGCTTGCCTTGGCCCTCGCTCTTATCTATGTAGTAGAGGTGTTGTTGGACATGTTATGTATCTATGCTATGAGTCTTGACTCTGTTGGTTTCTTGATGATTATGATATGGAAGTCCACTCTTAGTTCCAAATCCCCTTGTTTATGCTTATTTCTTACTGTCAATTTATTTGCTTCCGCGACCAAGAATGTGCAATGATATGCTATGAGGCTTGTCTAGGGTTCCTTCAATTTCCCCATTCGCCGGTCACGTCTAGGCCATATGCTTGGATCGTGACATTCTTCATGCCTTTAAAAGCCCTGGGCCTTGATGGGATCTACCACCTACTGTATCAAAAATATTGGGATACAGTAGGGGAAAAATCATCTTTTTCTGTAAGAAAGTGTTTGAAACCTCCACCATTCCTAGTGAGGCCAACAAAACCCTCATTTGCCTCATTCCTGAAAGTGTTGACACCTCCACTCGCAGTAATATCAGACCAATATGCCTCTGCAAGACCATCCATAAATTGATCACCAAAGTCATAGTTAACTGGATCAAACCTTTCCTACATGATATTATTAGGCTTACTTAAGCTAGCTTCTTAACCAACGGAAAAGCCTCTGACAAAGCCATAATTGTTCAAGAATTCATCTCCCACTTTAGGAAAATGAAAGGAAATAAGGCTCACATGATTCTCAAGATACATATTGAAAAATCCTTTAACAGAACTGAATGGTCCTTTATTAGGGAAACCCTTATTTTCTTCAACTTTCCTGAAAACCTGATTAAGATCATGTCCTGTATTAGCACCAGCTCCATTGAGATCCTTGTCGATGGAAGAAAGTCTAAGGCTTTCAATCCCTCTAGAGGTATAAGATAAGGTGATCCTATATCCCCTACCTCTTTATCTCTTCATGGAGAGTCTCTCTAGAGACATAGAAGGCAAGGTCAGGTTGGGATTGTTGAAACCTATCTGAAACTCCATGAGAGGTACCCAAATATCTCACCTCTTCTTTGTTGATGACCTAATCCTTCTGCTCTTTCCATCAAAAGGCTAGACAAAAAAGTGAACCTAAGCAAATTACGAGTCCTATTTTCCAAAAATTGCCCTACCACTAATAGGGATCTCTCTGCCAGATCATTAGGGATCTAAGAGCAGCACTCCTTTGGGAAATACCTAGGGTTCCCAATCTTCCATAAAAGGCCCACCAATGGAGACTTCCAATCTCCTTGACAACATGAGAAGAAATTGGTAGGTTGGAAAAGAGACACCTTAGCATGGCTGGTAGATTGGTCCTTGCGGAAACCTCTCTCAGTGGAGTGCCCTCACATGTCATGAACTACAACAAGCTGCCAACAAAATTTGTAAGCTCAATTGATAAAATCATTAGGGAGTTCATTTGGGGCAGCTCTGAGGATAATAAAAATATGCACCTATTGAATGGGATGCTGTGACAACTAGCAAAGAAAATAGTGGACTGGGAATCCAAAGAAGTAAGTACAGGAATAGAGCGACCTTGAGCAACCTTGCTTGGAGAGTCATGAAACATCTAGAGAAGCTTTGGGTGAAAAATTCTGACTGATAAACACAAAAATGTCTCCCAAGCTGGCACTCCCAAGCGCATTGTCTCCGGGACATGGAAAAAAATGCAGATGGGGTAGGCTGACATAAAAAACGCCAGCAGATGGGTAGCTAATGTTGGCACCAATCAACTTCCTTGAAGATGTATGGATTCCCAACCTAGACCCTATTAGGATTTTTATCCAAGGTCCATTCACTAAGGAAGAAGCAAAGCTTAAAGTGGTTGGTGTATAAGAAAATAATCAATGGAAGTTGAAAACCTTGTCTTTTGCACTACCAGACAATGTCAAGGAAATGATCTTTGACCAGACTATTGAGACAACAGGTAGGTCTGAAGACAAAATGATTTGGACCCCAAAAAGCGATGATAATTTCCCAATGTCTTCTGCATCAAAGGGATGCCCCAGGTAGATGACACCGCACGAAAGGAATTTGAGCAAATATGGAAGTCCAAGATCTCAAATCAGATAAGAACGTTCTTATGGATTCTTTACCACTAAAGAACTCCTACTAATTGGCTTCTACAATCCATGGGAATTAATGTTAACCCAAGCTACAGGGTATGTAACCACCATGTACAAGACATAATCACGTCCTTTTTCAGTGTAGAATAGCAAAACATTTTTGGAGGAAATAAAAAAGGAACTCGGACCCACTATCCCCAATGAAAATAACCTCAACAGCAGGAATTGGCTCAGTTACTAGCTGCACACCCAATAACAAAAGTACAATCCTTGGCTGACTTGGGCTATACTCTTCGCTTACTGTCTGTGGCATCTTTGGCTTAACAGGCATAACAATTCCTTCAACAACAAGAGTAAAAACTTAATGTACGAGTAGCCCCATGGGCAAGCAAGTGAATTTGCACTTATTGTTAGTAAAAAACATAAGGAAAATCCAACAACTTGCATTACCCACGTCTAATGGGAACCACCAAAATAGGCTTCATCAAATCA
Organism: Solanum ossicruentum; assembly: GCA_025774065.1. Lineage (NCBI taxonomy): Eukaryota > Viridiplantae > Streptophyta > Magnoliopsida > Solanales > Solanaceae > Solanum > Solanum ossicruentum. Next base: position 11,394,041 of record JAOTQR010000097.1, on the reverse strand, counting down.
AATATTGCTGGTACATGTGCGGGAAATCCAGGGACAGGAGGATTGGGTGGAGTCTTTAGGATTCAAAGCTCAAATTGGATTATAGGCTACGAACAAGCTCTCCCTCACACAACGCCCATTGAAGCATAATTCAGGGCCCTCAACAGAGGGCTTCAAATTACCAAAAGCCAATGCTTAGCATCACCAGTAATCAACATGGATGCAAGAGAAGTGATCAAGTTGTTGCACACAAGGAACCTAAAATATGATTATTTAATTTGTGAATGTAGGTGTTTGATGAACAGGTTAGACAAAGTGAATCTACTAAATGTGTTTAGGGAGAAAAACAAAGTCGCACATGAGCTGGCACAAGTAGGAAAACTTTTGGCACCAGTGTTATTTTTGTAATTCCACCGGTATTTGTTGAAAAATATGTACAAGCACACATTCTAGGGACTAGTTATCCACGTAAAATAAAATACGATATTTTGATTTCTCGGCGGTGGGATGTGGCCCATGTAAGTTATGCTGTGGTAAACAATAATAGCCATGATGACTGACTGAGTTTTTTAAAATTCAATGGAAATGCTTAATTACCAGAAAAAATAATTCTGGGAAGCACACACCTTAACAGTAAGGTTTGATATATAGATATAAAAGATTATATTCATTCTGAATAAGTTCGATAATGATTTGTCTATCGAGGCTTGAGCAAAGTGTCAAAGCTGGACTGAATTGATTCGACAAAAAATAATCATAGGCACACAAGCATATTTTGTAAAATTAATTTTCAGGTGTTACGTACTTCCTCTCTTGAGTGGAAATTTTGGGATGACCATAATCTTTTTAAAATAGAGCTCTGTTAGATAGTATATTCACCCATTTTACATAAATTTTCATGCCTTACATCAATTGGTCTCAATTTATAAGCTGCAGCTAACTGCAATATAAGCACTAGACTTATATTTTGTTCTTTTTATGATCATTTTGCAGCTTTGCAATCTCAAAAGGGAAAAAGTTGCTCCGTTTGTCCCGATAAAAATGACTCTTTTTTCTTTCTAGTCAATCCAAGTAAGAATAACACATTTCTATATTTAATAACAATTCAACTTTAAAATATTCATTTTATCTTTAGTGAAATAACTTACAACCACACAAACATCTTTCACTCTCTATGCAACAAATTTTAAAGTGGTAAAAATAAATTACAATCATAAATAAAAGAGGAAGAAATATAATTTTATTGATAAACAAATATGTGTACAAATCTGTTGCTCTCTTGACGCATCTCTCCTTAGATTTTTTCATAATTCGAGGGCTGTTGATGACATATTCCTTGAACTAGGAGGATATGAACCTCCTTGAGATTTACTCTTTCCATTTAAAAAAGAATGACCTAATTTGACTTGGCACAAAGTTTAAAACATAAAGAAGATTTTTCAATCTTTTGGTTCTAAATTAAAGTTATGTTAAATATAACAAAATGCCCTTTAATCTTGTGGCTCGAAACATGTCATATGGAAAATTGAAATTAAAAGTTTTTATTTAAAAAAAAATTAAATCATTCTTTTTGAAACAGACCAAAAAGAAACACGACAAAAAAAATTATAAAATTACAATGTTTATATTATGATGGTTTCAATGAACTGTCGTAAATATAATACAATACAACTCTTTTCTATAAGTCATATTAAATATTTAATAGTGACGATTTGTACTTAAGTCACAACATTTTCAAACCACCATATATGTTCTAGTTTTTAAAATTATTTTTCTCATTCTATTTTCCTTAATTGAAAATTTTGCTCACTTTTCCTTAATTAAGAAATAATTACAACTTTTTCTCTTTTCCTTAATTAAGAAATAAATTTCTCCATTAAGAAATAAATCAGTCCCAAATATTCTTTGTTTAATAAAACACAACTCTACCAAAAATAGAACATAACTCTGCTAAAAGTAAAGCTCGACTTCTTATTTGATTCCCCAAATCTGCCCCAAATTCTCCAAATCTATCTCATAATTAGCTCCAAATGATTCCCCAAATCTCTCCCAATGTTCTCCCAAATTTCTTCAGTACTTAGCTCCAAAACATTTCCCCAAATTGTACATTGAAGGAGATTGCTCTCGGTAATCAGCTCCCAAATTCTCTTCCAAGTCAATTGCTCCCGTAATTAGCTCCCAATAGTCTATTTTTTTCAATCTCATTTTGTGCATGTTTGAAATTATAGATATTTTTTAGGTTTCAAGCTTTTGTTAGGGTTTTTCGTTCCTTTTTTGCTTTTTTTTTTACCAACTCAGTTATCATATGTTTTTGTGTCCAGGCATCGAAAATTGCTGATCGAAAGCTGCGCGTGACAATAAATCATTTGATAAATATCTGTTATCAGTGTAAATATTCCTTTTTATAGAGTGTTTGAGCTTCTAGTATTTTTGCCTTTATATGTTATTGCTACATGAGTGACGTTCTTATTTAATAAACTGTTGTAATAATATTTTGTGCATTGTACTAACATTTTCTATTACAAAGTGACATGCTCACTTTTTTTAATTGAAGTTTCATGTATTTGATAGATACATAATCCTCTCAAGAGTTTTCTTTTTGGTTGTTTCTGTATTTTCTTTTTGCTTGTCTCTATATGTTGTAAGAAGTGATCTCTTGTTACTGCAAGTAACTTCATTATATAGACACAACTTTCTAATACAGATTATTAGTTCATTTGATATTTATATATGCTTGTATTTTCAGTTTTACATAAGTAAGAAAGACGTTCAGTGCCCAAAACTTAGATTCACAGTTAATGTAATTGTTACTAGCATAAGTATACTTGTTATTTTAATTTTTCCTTTTGATATTGTGGTATACTGGTATTATTGAACTTTAGGTTGATTGGTTATGTTGTCCTTTTTAGTCATGCCAATTGACAAATCTTGGATTGGCAAACCACAAAACGCTCCAGAATATGCAGACGGGATCCACAAATTTCTTGAATTTGCCTTTGAAAATGGTTCTGTTGACGGACATGTAATTAAATGTCCATATTTGAGATGTGATTTTAATAAGTGGCAAAAAAAGGGGTTTAATTCTAAAGCACCTAACATTAAAGCCTTTTCGAGTAAATTATAAATCTTGGTATTTGCATGGTGAAGAGTCAAAGTCCATTATGCCACAAGCATTTCAGAGTACATGTCCCACAGAAGAAACTTTGAAGCCCCATGATCCAGTGAAATCCATGATTGATAATGCGTGTAGATTCACTGGAAACAATATAAACGGGCCTGATGTGTGTTATGTGCCTATGAATGGAGAAGAAATATCTAAGGAAGAGCATATTGAAAGGCCTAATGAACATTATGCCAAATTTTATGAATTAATTGAAGATGATAATCAACCCTTATATGAAGGGTGTACGAAGTATTTTAAATTGTCCTTTGTAGTTAAATTGTATCACATAAAGTGTTTGTGTCGAATGACCGACAAAGCAATGAGTGTGATGTTAGAACTATAAATAGATGCCTTTGAAGATGCCAAGATTTGTTGTTCCTTTTATGAGGCAAAAAAAAAAAATCATCAACAACTGGGTCTTAACTATACCAAGATACATGCTTATCCAAATGACTGTATGCTATTTTTATGGGAAGATGAAGGCTAACAAGAATGCAAAAAATGTAAGACATCTAGGTGGAAGGATAATAAAAAAATTAGGCTGCAAAGATTTTGTGCTACTTTCCACTAAAGCCGAGGCTACAGAGACTCTTTATGTGCTCTAAAATTGTTGAGTCTATGAGATGACATTTTTTAGGGATAACCAAGATGAATTAATGAGGCATCCTAGAGATTCTCAAACTTGGAAAACATTTGACTTGCTTCATCTTGAATTTGCTGCAGATCCTCAGAATGTACGACTAGGCCTAGCTAGTGATGATTTTAATCCTTTTATAGCAATGTGAAAAACATATAGTATTTGGCCAATGACTCTTATTTCATACAATCATCCTCCTTGGGAGTGCATGAAACAGTCTTTATTCATTCTCTCAATGATTATTCCAAGAAAAAAAGCCAGGAAATGACATAGACATTTACTTATAAACTCCTCTCCAAGAGCCGAGGGTATCGTGGTATGATGTACTGTAGACATTGTATTCTTCAAAAAATGAAACATTTAATATGTGAGTAGCTCTAGTGATTTTCCTGAACTTGATAACTTATCTAGATGGAACACATATACTCAATTTTTTTGCGCCACATGTAGCTTTGCTACCAACTCTTACAGGTTGGAGCACAGTAAAAAATAATTTCAAAGTTTGAAGCACAATAAAGAATAATTTTTTATGGGTCATCGTCATTTTCTTAAAGCAACCATTAATTTAGATTACAACGTCTTTTATTTTAATGAAAAAATTGAGCAACGAGAGCCACCACTTATATTTTCAGGATTAGATATCTTGAATCAAATGGAAGACGTTAATGTCAATTTTGAAAAAGCACCCGAGTCAAATCATAAGCTCAAAAGAGCTCAAGAGAAAATTATTGCGGAAGATGTAACAAGACAATGGAGAACAATAAGCATTGTTTTTATCTTCCTTATTAAGAATCTAACTTGTTGCACCATAATTTAGATGTTACACACATAGAGAAGAATATGTGCGAGAATGTGATATATACTTTGCTTTGTGGTTCAAAAAAATCAAAAGACAATCTTCAAGTTTTAAAGGATCTTAGGAAAATAGGTATAAGAAAAGAACTTTGGCTAGATGAGAATGAGAATTATCGCCTATGTTTATTTACTATTTTAAATACAAATAAAAATGATAATAATAAAGATGTATTTCTTAGGACTTTAAAAAAAATGTCAAAATGCCTAACGGATATGCAAGCAACATTTCGAGCTGTATCGACTTGAAACAACAAAAGTTGTTTGGATGGAAGAGTCATGATTTTCACATTCTTATGCAACACTTGTTACCAATTGTAATACACAAAATTTTTTCTTATAATTTGATTGTTGTGTTAATGGAGCTAAGTTCCTTCTTTCGATAATTATACACAAAAAATTTAAGTCTCTCAGATCTTGACAAGCTGCAAACTCAATATGTTCACACTATTAACCATTTAGAGATATTATTTCCTCCCATGTTCTTTACAATCATGGTTCATTTGATGTGTCATCTAATCACTAAAGCAAAACTTGGGGGTCCTATGTTGTATTGTTGGATGTATTCAGTGGAAAGGTAAATGAAATTTCTTATTTTTTATTAGAATTTATTCTTTATGTCAAAGGATATAAAATCGTATTACTTAGCTAATTATTCATCTCTTCATTAGTTATGTAGTACACTTGAAATCCTTTATGGGAAACATGTTACAACCAGAAGGTTCTATAGTTAAAGAGGCTCTTACCTTTCTTTTCAATATCTTGAAGGGACCAAGACAAGAATTAATAGGCTGCCATGCGTTAATGATTATCTTGAGGATAACAATTCATCTAGCTTGTTTCCACCGGTTTGTAAAGGAGTAGGTGGTTAAACATTTGAGTTGTCACTTATGATGAAACGTCAAGCATTTCAATCTGTGGTACTCAATTGTCTACAAGTCATGCCATTTGTTGAGTGAGTATTTATACTATTTCTTATTACACTATTTTGTGCCAGGTAATTTCTGTATGCCATTCATTCGTGTCTCTGTCTTTGTGAGGATTATTTCTAGAAAAAGTTCTTTATATTATGTAACTTGGAAGGTGATTCTTGCTTTCTGTATTTAGAGTGCTGGTGTGCCAAAATTCCATTTCTTGATTTTTACTATCAGTCCATTCCAAGTGGTTAGGAAATAGTGTTTTTAATGGCATTTTTAGCTAACAAATTTTAGAATATCTGAAAAGTCTTGTTGGAGTCTATTCTTTTAATTCTCTTTCAGGACCTGTTTCTTCAGAACTTGTTGGACTTACCCCACTTCAGTGTAACAGTGTTACAAATCAAATCTTGTTACTCTATTTGGTCTTGCATTATTTTTGGTCTTTATATTAATATTTCATGTAATGAATTTGAAGATCATATATGAAGTGGTGGAAGGATTGAAAGGCTTCAAGTACGGATATACAGAAGATAGTTAATAAAGACTACATTGATTGGTCTCCTCAAAAGTTTAATTACACAGTAATGAGGATAAGTAGATAATTAGAAGTACGTTAGTTAGTTAAATATCAGTTAATAGTTAGTTAGGAGGTTAAGAGTTGGTTAGCTGACTAACTAGTTGATTAAGGAGTAGTATATATATATATACATGTAAATATCTGTACTTGGTTTTTCTTCAATAGAAAATTTTCCCCTTTCACAAGACAGTCATTTTGCTCTCCACTTTCAGAGAGATGATCTTCCCTTCGAAGGAGCATTGAATCTCCTCCTTGTTCTGATTTTATCTCGTAGCTCCAGGTTCCTTTCATGGTATTAGAGCGGGTTCGAATTAGGAGTAGAGGTAGAGTATAGAAATCTATTTGAAAACAAATCACGATTTAGGGCTTTGAAGGCGGATCGCGATTTAGGGCTGAAATTCGTAACCACGAGTTAGGTCTGAAGTTTCGAAGCCCCTCGTATGACAATGGCTGTGGAAAGTACAGAAGGTGCAGCTGAGAGGAGAGCTACCAGAGTCGGCACAGTAATTGACGCAAATCACCCACTGTTTCTGCAGCCTTGTGATACACCGGGTAGTTCATTGATTTCTTTTCAGTTAACAAGACCAGAGAACTATGCTTTATGAAGTAGATCCATGAAGATTGCGCTGGTAGGGAAAATTAAGATGGGCTTTGTTGATGGTAGACATGCAAAGGACAAGTTTGAAGTCGCATTGCACGATTTGTGGGAAAAGGTGAATGCTATAGTTCTTACCTGGATAATGAATTCAGTGAGCAATGATTTGGTTAGTTGTGTAGCCTATGCTTCAAATGCATGTACAGTTTGGAGTGACTTGAAGGAGATATTTGATAAAGAGAATGGATCTTGGGTCTTTCAACCGCATAAGGAGATTACACAGTTGACACAGGAAACTCTGTCGTTGTCAAGCTATTTCACTAAACTGAAGGATTTATGGGTCGAATATGATTCCTTAGTGCCTTGTCCTGGATGTGAGTGTCCGGGTTCAAGAAGATACATGGAGCACTATCAATACCAGCGATTGTTGCAATTTTTGACAGGTTTAAATGAGACCTATTCACAAGCAAGGAGTCAAATCCTGATGATGATCCCTGTGCCAAGCATTAACAAGGCTTATTCAATGTTGATCTCTGAGGAAAGTCAGAGGAATTTGGGAAAGGCTGTTGGTGACTCGAATGGTATAGCCTTGTTCAGTAACATGACAGATTTGAATCAAGCTAACAATAATGGTGTAGGCCCAGTCAAAGGAAATCTCGGTGGGATATATGGACACTATGACAAGGGAAGCTACAAAGGGAGGAATGTGCACTTATTTTGTGATTATTGCAAGATGAGAGGGCACACGAAGGAAACATGCTATAAGATTCATGGTTACCCAGCAGATAACAAGTTCAAGAAGAAGAGTTCATACTCGCCACAATACACAGCTAATGCAGTGCACAATGCAGCAGGGCATGAATCAGCAGAGCCTTCTCAACCTACCTGCAACTCACATAGTACAATGTTTACTCAGGAGCAGTATGAGCAGATACTGAAAATACTCCAGAAGGAAATCCCCTCTACATCAGAGAAGGCAGGTATGAATGAAGTATTTTTGGCAACCAACAGTGCATGCCTTGGAAAATGGATAATTGATTCTGGAGCTTCCAATCATATGGTACATAGTAAGGAGCTATTGGATGGGATTAGTCAGATTACTAAGGAGAATACCAGAAGAGTTTATTTACTTGATGGTAAAACTTTAGATATAGCTTGTGTTGGAAAGTGCCAGCTAGATAGTGGGGATACAATTACAAATATGTTATGCATCCCTTAATTTAAGCACAATCTGCTATCAGTGTCCAAATTAACCAAGGATTTGAAATGTGCTGTCACTTTTTTCCCTGATATATATGTTATGCAGGACCTACTCAGTGGAGTGGTGAAGGGGATTGGTAAAGAAGTTGATGGTTGTACAACATGCAGTTACCAATAAAGAGAGAGACCACCAGCACAATAAGGGCCAACCTGGCCAATAAAGACAATGTTAATAAGAATGAAGCTGCATAAATCTAGCAAAAAAGACTTGGCCACACTCCAGTGAAGGTATTGCAACAAATTACTGCACTAAGGATTGCAAGAGGAAGTCATGATGTTCAAGATTGCACTATATGCCCTCTGGCTAGACAAACTAGAATACCATTTCCCAGTAGCTCTAGTAGGAGTAATGACATCTTCTCTACTATACATGGAGATGTTTGTGGACCATATAGAGTTGTTAGCCATGATAGGTGCAGGTTCTTCCTCACTTTTGTAGATGCTTGTAGTAGAATGACTTGGGTGTATATGTTAAGAATGAAGAGTGATGTCATTATCATTCTTAGACAATTTTTTGCAATGTTGAAAAATCAGTTTAATGCACAAGTAAAGATCGTCAAAGAGTGATAATGGTTCTGAATTCCTTAATTCTAGTTGTCACGATTTGTTCAATTCTCTTGGTAGTATTCACCAAACATCCTGTGTTCATACACCACAACAGAATGGGTTGGTTAAAAGAAAACATAGGCATACTTTGGAGGTTGCCAGGGCCATTCGTTTACATGGTTTTTTGCCATTGAAATTCTGGAATGAGTGTGTTTTAGCCGCTGTTTATGTCACTAACAGAATACCATTACAGGTGTTGGCTGGTAAATCTCCTTTTAAAATGGTCTATAGTAAGGCACCTTGATCATCTCACTTGAGGGTCATTGGATGTTTGTGTTTTGCAACTAGTCTACTTAATGGGGATAAGTTTTCTCCAAGATTTGTTGCAGCTGTATAATTAGGATACTCTTCCACACAAAAGGGTTATAAACTCTTTGACATGCTTACTAACAATTTCTTTGTTAGCTGAGATATGATTTTCAGGGAACACATTTTCCCTTTTCAGTTGATCAGAGACAAAACACTACACATTTTTCCAAATGATGTCCTTACAGCACCTCTACCAGACCCTTTATTCATCCCAACAATCATAACACCCACTCCTCCTGCTTCATTACCTATACAACCCATACCTCAACCACCACTAACTATTCCCTTACCCACCAAAACTACCCTCAGAAAATCCACCAGACCCAAACATGCCCCTACTTGGCTCCATGACTACATCTGTGGCCACTCAAATTCAGTTTCCACTTCCCCTTGTCCTTATCCCATACAGTCATACATGTATTACTCCAGTCTCAGCCCCACATATCAGACTTACTTGTCCCAAATAACCTCCACTAAAGAACCTCAATCTTAATGTGAAGCAACTTCAAATCCTCTTTGGGTTGATGCCATGAACCAGGAGCTGAACGCACTGCAGGAAAACAACACATGGTCCATGGTTGATCTTCCCTCTGGTAAAGCTCCTATAGGCTGCAGATGGGTGTTCAAGGTGAAGCACAAGATGGTTCTATTGAAAGATACAAAGCCAGGCTTGTGGCAAAAAGGTACAACCAACAAGAAGGGCTAGACTATCAGGAAACCTTCTCCCCCGTGGTCAAAATGGTCACTATCAGACTTGTGCTTGCACTGGCTGCTGCAAATCAGTGGTGTTTACATCAAATGGACATATATAATGCATTTCTCAATGGTGACTTGGTAGAAGAAGTGTACATGAATCCACCACCAGGCTTTGACAGTCAAGAAGGGAACAAGCAAGTATGTGGACAGCACAAATCCTTGTATGGACTCAAGCAAGCTTCAAGCCAGTGGAATCTGAAACTTGTTGAGGTTCTGCTCAGTTCAGGGTTCAGACAAAGCCATTTTGATTACTCTTTGTTCACAAAGAAGAGGGACAGCAACATAGTGATCATTCTAGTATATGTTGATGATATGTTGATTACATATAATGATCACATTCTGATATAGGAAGCCAAGGCAGCATTGGAGAGAAAGTTTAGAATCAAAGACTTGGGGGAGATAAAGTATTTCCTTGGAATTGAGCTAGCAAGGTCAAAGGAAGGTATACTGATGAATAGAGGAAGTTTGCACTCGAATTGATTGCTAAAATGGGGTTGTCAGGTTCTAAACCAAGAAACACTCCAATGGAATACAACCAAAGGCTGACTACTGTGGAGTATGATGAACATATGAACAACTCTAGGATAGATGCAGAGTTGGAGGATCCAAAATCATATCAAAGGTTGGTTGGTAAGCTGCTATACTTAACTATGACTAGGCCAGATATAACATATGTTGTTCACATGTTGAGCCAATTCATGCAAAGACCAAAAAGGTCACACGTGGAGGCAGCATGTAGAGTAGTGAGATACATCAAAAATGAGCTAGGGCTGGGGATACTGCTGAGCTCAGAGAAGACATCACAATTGACTGCATTTTGTGATGCAAATTGGGCAGGTTGTCCTAATTCAAGGAGGTCGATCACTGGCTATGTAGTAAAGTTGGGAAATTCATTAATTTCCTGGAAATCTAAGAAGCAAAACACTGTCTCAAGGAGTTCAGTAGAAGCGAAATACAGGAGCATGGCAACTGCTATTTCAGAGGTGATATGGTTGGTGGGCATCAACAATGAGTTGGACATTGGGATTAAAACTCCAGTGGCACTAGTAAGTGACAGTAAAGCAGCCATTAAAATTGATGCGAACCCTATATTCCATGAAAGAACTAAACACATTGAGATAGACTTACACTTCATTAGAGAGAAGATTCAAGATGGAACTATCAAGACATCTCACATTGCATCCAAGGATCAAGAGGCTGATCTGTTCACAAAGGCCCTAAATAGATCACAACATACATACCTTTTGCACAAGCTAGGAGTGTTGAACATATTCACACTACCTAGCTTGAAGGGGGGTAATGAGGATAAGTAGATAATTAGAAGTACGTTAGTTAGTTAAATATAATTTAGTAGTCAGTTAGGAGGTTAAGAGTTGGTTAGCTGACTAACTACTTGATTAAGGAGAAGTGTGTATATATATATATACATGTAAATATCTGTACTTGGTTTTTCTTCAATAGAAAATTTTCACCTTTCACAAGACAGTCATTTTGCTCTCCATTTTCAGAGAGATGATCTTCCCTTCGAAGGAGCATTGAATCTCCTCCTTGTTCTGCTTTTCACTTGTAGCTCCAGGTTCCTTTCACAAAACTATTAGAACGTTATCAATTTGAAACTATTTCTAACACATTTTTATTTTTTTTAGATATGAACCCGAACATTTCAACTGTTGTGTTAGATGACATAAAGTTTCTAGCAGATGATTCAACACCACATACTTAAAGGTTTACAATATTTAATATCAATGAATCCAAATTTTGGACAAGAAGTCGAGAACATGAGTTGAAAGCTCAGAATAGTGGAGTTTTTTTGACTTCGTCCACATCTTGTATTGCTACTAGTTCTGATGGAAACTTGAGGCTGGTAGATTTGCCTTATTATGGAACATTAGAAGACATTATCGAACTTAACTATTATGGTCGATTTATAGTTACACTATTCATATGTAAATGGGCTAATACAACTATAAGTAGGGGGTTTAAGAAGGATACATGGAGATTTCCTTCTGTTAATTTTTCATAGTTGATCTACATTGGTGATCTTGAAGAGCATGGCCCATTCATGGAAACTTCATAAGCTCAAATAGTATATTATGTGGATGATGAGTTGGATTAAGGATGGAGTACAATTGTTCACTTAAAGCCAAGAGACTTATATGATATGGGAGAAAATTAAGTTCTTGAGTATCAATTTCCAGTGCAAGGTTTGGATCAATTCTTTGGTGATGTTAATAATCTAATTCTGTGTAGGGAGGATGAAACTGATAAATTTTCAGTGTAATATTAGATTGGTTTGAGATCAGAGTCACTTTTTGATTTTTCCGACTTTTTCGTCTAGCTGTTTTCTTTCATTAATTAAGTTTTTAAAATGTTTTTTGAAGGAAGCAATTTGTATGACTCTTTTAATCTGACTATTTTTGTTTAATGTAATTACTTGCATCTGATTCTTATTTACTCAAATTACTTATCAATCTTAATTATATCATAATTATCTTTGAAATTGACTATATGTGTTCAAGTCCACAATTTGTTTAATATGTACGCATAGATGCCGAAGCAAAATCAGTATATAAATATGTTCAGATCAGCTGAGAGTTCTTCCCTTGCTCCAGGACAGTCATCACTATCTCGACCTCAGGCTAAAGCTTCATCTTCATCATCACAATAAAAAGCAGTTCAAGATGTTCCATTTTCATTGTCTACAAGAGATCCTTCATAATCTGTCATTCAGTCTACTTGTTGAACACTCAAGATACACCTCTATTTCGAGGTCAAAGAGATCAATAATAGAAAAAATCTAACCAAGGTTAGGATCGAATCCCACAGGGAATACATTGCTTTAGCATGTTGGTTCACCAACAATCAATTCAAATATTAAGTAACCTAATTCTCAAGGAAGGGGAGGGGGTTTGTAGTGATTTTTAGAAAATTAATCTAAACTAATAAAATGGAGAGACAATCAAATTGGATAGAAACTTGGGTAATTGTGTTCCTCATGATTCACTAACTTAATCTATCTGGATAACACAAACTCAATTAGGACACTATATGCAGGATGGTAATTTAGGTTTTTCCAGCCCTCTTCTAGAAGTGAAGGTTGAATTTCACTATGACGCTTGGCCGGCTACCATAGTGTGTCAAACTAACCATTATATATTGTCCCAGTCAACCTCTCCTTGGTTTGGTTTGGTTGATTAGAAGATAACACATCGAACGAATTTTGTTTACCTATTCCTATTCATCACTACCTAGGTTGGGATCGTGACACTAGGTGGGGGTCAATGTTTGCCACTATTGAACAACATGCACAATGATGCGAAATGGATAATACATGCAAATACCGAACTTAAGAAGTGTAAATAATCCGGATTTTCTAAGTTAGCTACGCATGGCTCCCACAACCCCAAGTTGGGGGTTTAGCTACTCATGACTTGGGCAAACAAACAAACAATGAATAAAGAAAACATAATTGACAACTTACCCAAGAAGAGTGAAGAACAATAAAACTACCTTTGTATTTAGAATCACAAGCTTGATGATGTAGTTAATCCACAAGTGAATCCAATCTTCAAATTTGAGTCTCCAAAGAAAACCCTAAAAATCTACTCTAGAATTTTTGTGCTTTCTAACTTTTTCCTACTCAATAATCTCTACACTTTGAAAATCTGCGATCAAAACATGAAAATATTCTATTTATATTATTTACAAATAAGACCCTAAATTAAATAAAAAATCTGGTCGGTGTCTGCTATGGCTCGCAGTTTTGACCTGGTCAGTGCCCTACGAGCAGTAATCGGGCTTTTCGTGGTTAACATTTTAAATTTTGGATTTCACCGCTATGATATACTCCTACGAGTCATAATCTACTTTACGACTCATAGTGCCTTCTCGTAGTCCATACTTGCATTTCTTGGTCCAACCTTGATCAACACTGTAACTTGCTATAAGGCCATCCTTTACGAGTTGTAGAAGGAACTATAACTCGTATCTGGGGCTCGTATAGCTGAATTTCACATTTTCAGGCTTTGCTTATGAACACTGAAAGTATATACGAGACCATCTCTATGACTCTAGATTGGACTATGACTCGTAGAGGGTCCCGTAGGTCCTAATCAGTAGAATTCTGCAACTTTTTTCAAAATTGAGCCAACCTGTATTTCCTACAAAACCAACCACAAAAACACATAAAAACTATAAAAGTTGCATTGAGAACATACAAAATCCTAAGTTTTATACATCAAATGAATTGTATTTTGACAGCACATCGACACTCTTAACTTAGCATTGTTGCTTGTCCTCAAGCGATGACTTAATCTAAATAGATAAAAAAGCAAGACATAGCATCAACCTAATGGCATATACCATACTCAAATCCAACTCAGGTATCCATATCAGCTTTTTCAAGTAGGATCGTGTAGCTAATAAGCAAATCACAACATATTGATACATTTGACAATCCAACGATAACAAGTAAGGGAGTATCAACAATCCACAATTACTGAACAAGTAAAATGCTGATAATAAAATGCAAATTCCCTCACAAAAAGCAGTCCATTTTAACACTCAATGAAGATTTCAGAATTTAACCATGGGACTGTACAAACATACTCCCTCTCACAAATAATATTCATGCATAATGATCAATACCATTGGCTTGCCTATATACATAACCTGGACTTTTGAATAATTGGGCTAGGATCACTTTAGAACTTTAGAAGCTTGCAACGTAGGCTCATGGAGCTTTGATATGATATTTTGGATAATTAGTGACTAAAGGCCAACCTTAAACCACACTTTTTGACACTTTCACCTTGACACTCAATCATTTTCACCTTATTCTCCCTTTCTTCTTCACATTCAAGCTTTTTCGGGTATTTTCTCCACGTTTTTAGATTTTGCCTCATTTTCACACATTATTTTGCTTTTTCAACTCAGTCTAAGACATCTTTTTCTTTTTCTTTCACCTGGTACATGATTCTCATCTTTTTCTTTATATTTCCAACTCACCATCTCATTTTTGCTATTTTACCCTTATACTAGCCACCCTCAACTTAGACTTTTAGCCTACATCGAAGTGCACAATGTCTATTCCCCAAACTAGGGCCACTTTTGGTAGCCACCCTCAACTTAGGCTTTTTGCCTCAATCAAGGTTCATAATCTTCAAGGATAGACCAGGGCCAATCTCAAGGTAGTTCACTAAACAAGGCTAGGCTAATCAAGTGTTAAGAAAGAAGCAATACATGTAAGGCTCAAATATTTGGAACAAGGAGGAATTTCTCATTTGGTTGGTCATTTAAAGTCAAAGTGGACCAATTTAAAGAACAAGGGCTTAAGATCCCTTACTAGTCCATTTAATCTCCAGTCCACCTTAAAGTAACAAGGCAAGTTCTAAATTAGCACATAATACAAGAACATAACAAAATCAGCTCACACACACATGACATTACATACATATCCAACAAAAACTCACAGATCATGCTTTATGTCTCAAATTTCCCTCACTTAATCAAAACAAATATTGCCAAATCATTCAAACATACAAGGTTACAACACAATAACTACTAAAAAATTTTAGTGGCTACCAATTTTCAAAATTTTTCATAAAACATCCAAAACAAGACACAAGCCATAAGTTCAACTACTTTATACTACAAATATTATCTAAGACATGCTACACAGGCCAGTTCAACAAAAATTAAATATCCACAAGGCAAAAGAACACAAGGAAGAAAACCTAAGGATCAAAATTTAGGGTAGGTATAGACTAAAAGCTACTCAGACTTCACCCTAGTCCATGACTATACACATCCCATTGAAAGAAATGCATGTTGTCCTCAATGTACAATATCAAAATCAAAATAAATTCAAGGGGTAAAAAAAACAAACAAATCTTGGTGCCTAAGAACCAGTCTTTGACTGCCTGTAAGCATATCCCTCTGGCGGGGCAGTCTGCGCTGCAACCACACTGGATGAGCCAATCCCCAATAATCTAAGCTTCTACTAGGCTTGCCTTGACTCTTCTTCTTCTCTCGATTCCCTCAAGACTCGCCCTAGCTCATCCTCTGCCACTTCTTCATCGATCTTGGAGGTATTTTGCCGCACCTGCTGCTTTGTTGTATCATCATCCTCATCCATGGGTCTCTTTTCATGAGCAGGTTGTGGGAGATCCTTTGAAGTAAAAGGATCAAATAGTGGCTCCTCTAACGGTGTGGGCTCGGGAACTATAATTGGAGCCCCAAATGAGGAAGTCAAGTCAGCCTTAAACTTTGCTATCTCCTAACAAAAGGATGACAAGTCTTTTGGCCCGACCTCTGCGAGTCTCTTCTGTACTCGCTCCTCAAAGGCGTCAATGCGGGCATCTACTGTAACAATACGCTCATTAACTGTGGAAGTCGTGAATGCCTTGCATCGAGCCTCTGAGTCCTCTACTGTCTTCTAGACCCACAGTGTAATTTGCTGCATGATCCCAGACAATTGAGCCTCAACACGTGATAATCTCTACACCTATGGCCTGAAAAGTAATTGTGGACACACGAACCAAGCCCGATGTGAAAACCTATGATGTAGAAGCCTTTGGTGCAGGTGCAGCTGAAATAGGACCTCTCTCAATGTCGACTGCCTCAAGCTGCTGTGGTCTCTCATCAGTAGTGGCAGCTGCAACAGTAGTGGCGGCGGTCATCGAACCCTCAACTGTGGCTCTAGCATAAATGTCTTGGGCATGGGAGGAGGCTGTGCCCTCTGAAGCGCCATGGGTTTCTCATAAGCCTTTATCAGGCAGGGATCTATATTGTGGAGGGCCGCAACTAAAGGATCTATCTGAAGTGATATCTCCACCTTTGCTGCTAGGCAGAGTCTATAGTTCAAAATTGGAAATGGTATGCATATAGTCCTCTTGAGCGCCGACTCATGAATTTGCTCAGCTATAAGTCACGCCCAATCAATGTCATAGCCAGCTAGGATGTTGGCTACTAAATTTGCTCACTTCGATGTAAGCACATTATTTATGAAAGTCGGTTGGATGCGAGATCTGACAATGGCCCACAAAAACTTGGTGGGGAAGGAGCGGGAAGCCTTAACAATTGGCTCTTAATGTAAAGTGACCCAGCCAGGCTCTGGACCACGCTCAGCAATATGTCCAGCAATCTATCTCAATAGATTCGTCCTCTGTGCCATATCCTCTGCAATCATAGCTATCCTGATCTGTCTCAATCTACAACCAAACTCAACTGTATAACTTAGTGCTTGATACATATGACCAAATAGTACAGGCTGGGCGGTCTCCTACGATATGTCGACCCATTGTCCTCTCGCTAACACCTCTCTTAACCTAGACTGATCGAGAGGTTTCTTCCCTTTTGGAAGATCTTGAAGTATTGTGGCTACATAGGTTGCATAAAATTCCCGGACTATTGCTGGAGAATAACGATCAAGCTTAGTAGTTAACCTCCTGAGCCCATGTCATGTCATAACATCCTCAAATCCTCGGACAAGGCTCAATCCTATGTCAATCAATTGGGCCCCTCATAAATTGACAGTGCAGTCTTCCCTTGCTCCTTTGGCTATAGGCCCTTATCGAATTTAGTCTTCATGCCCTTGACACCCCATCGATGAGTTACAAAATTTAGTGTTTTGAAGAAGTAGATGGGGCAACCGAGGATTGTGTATCTTCTCTAACCTGAGAGGCCTCTTTGGAGCTAGATTCCATATTTGAAGGAGTCATCTGTGGCATACTTTGATTAGACTCATCACCATTTTCTTCCTCATTAATAGGGAGGGACTATCATCTTGGACCTAGATCTGTATAATTCTTGTGATTGCCCTAGTTTGAGGCACCTGTGCCACTGGGTCAAGGCGAACATTATGGACTACATTTGACCTTTCAAAAAGTCTCATTTTAAGAGCTTTAACTGATGCATGTTTACTCTTGGGGGCCATGATATCTGAACATAATCACAAACAAACCATAATCAGCTCCAAATAATCAATAAAATAAAAGCAAGAATAGAAGAAAAACATAAGAAAAAGCGACTTGAATCAGTTGTGGTCAGCTGCTACGAAGCAACTATGAGCCTTACTATGGTCCCGTAAACCAGGGGTGAATGACAATATTAGACACTGGAACTACATAGGAGACACAGTTATGAATCATAGCCATGGATACAAATCATAGACAAGTTTCGTATGAAGTTCCACAGACCAAATTTAAAACAGGCACAAGTCCACGAACACAACTATGATTTGTAAAGGGTTCTACGACTTGTAGGTGAATCTTGTATGATGAGTACTGAGGATTTTCAAGGTACTGTTGCTTCCTACATGAAACGACCCCAAAAGGTACTGGGAAATGTGCCTCGAAAGTGCCCAGAATCAAAACATATAGCCAAGAGAAAGCCTGATATATATCAGAAAGATGGACAATCAAACCTATTTCTCGATTCACTCAAATAGGTGAATAGGGTCCCAATAGAGATATGTAAAAAACAGGTCCAATTACGTGTATTCCTAATCCTAAATGGAATGTAACGATGTAGGGATCCATATGTAAACGTAGTATCTATTTAGATAGGCTCGAATGGCCCCTTCTCATTATGAGAATGTATATAACCCTATCAGGCCCGGTCCGGTATAGAATAAACTTATAATCATGGAATCGACTTGATCAAAGTTCATTAAGATGGGTAATATCAAAAGAAAGAGAGTCTCACTAATTCTTTTATTGTGGATATGAATATGTAATTCGCCTCTGAAAATTAATGACGAAAGGTTGGTTTGTTTATCTACAATTGCAAAAATTATCCATTGATATGATATGCGTTTTTTCTTTCATCTGCTTAAACGATTTCCGTGAGTAAGCTTATAGGAATAATTGGATTTCACTTAGTTACAAGCAAGAAATACTAATGAAAGATGCAGAAAAAAAGGTATAATTTCCATTTTACATTTTTATAGGGCTATACATACTCGAACCATAGACCTTCTCGGTAAAAAAAATCAAACTTATTATTATTAAAATGATCTAAACTGTTTCAAAGACCCAACATGCATTGTTTTTGCATTGGGCACCTTCATTAACTGGTATAAATATCAGTTAGTTTGCCATTTTTTTCAGGGAGAGCTAAGGCTTGTTGGATATTTTGGATTGATATATATATATATCTCAAAATCCGTGCGCGATATCGAAAATCAAACTTCATATTCTTTTCCAGGGGGTCACATTGAGTGGGAAATAAGTCTAACCCCGATTTAAGATCAAACAATTAGCAATTTCAATTTTTGAAAATTTTCTTATCCAGAATTGATATGCAATATTGCCGTGAGGCACAACTGTCACGGACATGTGTTAATTTTGCCTCCACAACAGGTATGCTTCATGGACTAAATGCGAACCTATGTATTTCATTTTCAGTGATTTTATCTCAGTCCAAGGCTTTTGGGTCTTGGGCATAAGTATTCCCATGAGTGAAAATATCTGTACTTAGCCTTATTTCACCTTCATATCATCCAAGACATTTCCTAATACTCATTCAAACACTTAGCCAAATATTTCGGTCCTTAATTCAAGTCTCAAAACTCATCCAGATATTAGGTTTCTCATTCAAGCTCCAAGTCTCCATCTCCGATCTTCATCAAGTTCATCTCCAAAGCTAAGGCATGTGGGTTTCTTTCATGGGTTCCTTTCACCCATGATGCCCATGCTTCCTTTTACTCAAATTTGCATGATTTAAAGTTGATTTACTTATGGGTCTTACTTATTATAAAATTCACTGCACACTATGTTGGGATTTCATGAATTTATGGTTGTTTTAGCATGTTTTGTGCTATGAATCTAAGATCTATTGTGAGATTTGATGTAGGATTTTGATGTATACTGCTTGAGGATATTACCAAGTATCTATTGAATTGTTAGACCCCGTAAATAACTTAGTGAAGGTCAATTCACATTCGAGAAAAATTGTTGGGATTGAGGTATATTTTAAATTTAATTAACTTAAGGTGCGGGAGTATGGAATCAAGTGAATTTGG
>JAOTQR010000097.1:11339630-11366801 GCA_025774065.1 Solanum ossicruentum | reverse complement strand
ATTTTGACTAAATGTCTTGATGCTGGGAAACTAAGGTTGTGTAGAACCTTGGTTGGTCTTTCGTAGCTGCTACAAAAGATGATTGTTGTGGTATAATGAAAATATTAATGATGCAGATTTATATTTGTTATTGTTGACTAGATTAGTCTCCAAGTAGGAGAATTGTTAGGTTGTGGACCCCGATGTAATATTTAATGTCCTGTTAAATATTTGTCAACCTCGCGGGTTTCGGGGCGTAGCTCCGATCCACAATGAAGGTTGTACTGTTCCATGTAAAAGTATTATGTGTGTATATATATATATATATACAGTACACCCTTGGAGGTTGCCCAAGTAATTGGGTGTTAGCACGTAAAAGATTTGCATTCCCATTTTAGAGGGAGAAGCTCTCACTTCTCTCTACTTCATCTTCTTCAAACAAGTTTTTCTTCTTCTTCTTCCTCCGATTTCTCAATAGATCTGGTGTAGATCCTAACAATAATATCTATGGAATATAATTTTATTGGACCATGAAGAATTCTAAGAAAAACTTGAAATAATTTGTTAAAAGATAAAAATATGAAAAACTATAAAAAAATATTTATAAATTATGTCAAATTAAACATTTTTATGTATAAAATATATTTTAAAGATTAAATATATAATATCAGGCTGATTTCCTCTTGGACTGATTTTCTAAACTTAAAACCAACCTAATTTAAGTAAAGTCAGATTTTTTTTTTTCTAATATTAAAGCAAATCAAGCCAAATCACTATTCAATTTTTTTTCTTGATTTGCAATTTGGCGTGCATTTCAGTTTGATTTTTTTACCCTTAATTTGAAGAATCATTGTACTAAATTGACATCCAACCAGTAGTAAATAATTCACGAAACGCAACAAAATAATTCCTTTATAAATTGGTCGAAAACTTAAAACTACAATGATACATCCTTTTACAAAAGGGTTTTAAATCAAAATGATTATATATTAAACATTACTAAATGGAATAAAAATATGAATATAGCACACTAGAACAAGGCAAAACTAGCAACAAAATTGTACAATCACATGATTGCAAGTTTAGGGTATTAATTGATGATGTCTATGACTATTAGTTTAAAGTAATCATGATTGGAGAAGAAAAATCGGAGGAAATAGTCGTAATACGAGGCGCCGCCAGTCAAAATTTTATGGCCCTACCAAGTATGACAAGTTCCTCTATGCCAAGTCATCAACAACTCTTTTCACTGCTTCCTCGAAAGCAGACTCGTCCCATTCACTACCCTGGACCAACACGAGAAAAAAAAAAAAGAAAAAACCAATGTTGGTAACACCATCAATTGGAAAAACAAATCAACAAGAATTTTAAGTTTAATAAACTCGTAATATAAAAAAATATTTATATAATTAAATAAATTATTAATAACTTGAGAGAATTGATACTCCATTTATTTCAATTTGTTTGATTTACTTCCTCATTTAGTACATTTAAGATCACAAAATTTATTTACTTTTTCTTTTTAAATTTTTTGTGACAAGTCAAAATTAGACAAACAAATTTAAATTGATGAGGTAATTAATTTGTAATACAATATAAATTTTCAGATAAGATGATTTATTTTATTATTGTATATAGTTTAAATAGCTCGGACAAGCTTGTAGGCAGGAAAGAGAACCAAAAAGTTGGAAAGAAATTATTCCTCCAATGAAAGGTGACATTTCCCTACTATTTTTCTATTTTGGAGGGCGGAGCAGTTCGCAGAAGCTTAAGAGAAGCAGCACCCCTTAAAAAAGTTTGATTGATAATTACTGATATTATATCCATTAATTATAAGCTTATTCTACACAAAAAAAAAAAATTATAACCTTGCTAAAATATAGAAAGGAAGCTACATATTTTGTCCGTTACAAGTGATTGTACTGTTTAATTTAATGTATTTAAGCTATATTACACTAGTAGACACTATAGTAAATTTAATATGTTATGTATATATGTCATTAATTCATATCAGGAGATAGAGTTACATGTGACATTTCTAATTTCTAACCACATGATAGTGTAAAATACTATTTATGCCATTCATATGGAACTTAAACTTTATTTTAATATCTTAAGAAAATTAATTACAATATTCTAATGTTTTCTTTTGTGTGGAGGAAATCAGATAGGAAAAGGAGAAAATGAGAGTAAGTTTATGTGAAAATATGACACTGTTAGATTCGGAAGCAACCAGCAATTTAGGATCGTCGTTGGTGCGTTCTAAACAAGAGTAAAGGTGAAAAACTAAAAATTTCAAGTAATTTTTTCTCAATTGTTACCGGGCCAAAAAGATAACTACATTACCTAAAAAATATAATTTCATAAGAGCGAAAAAATACAAAAATAAAAGAATGACTCAATTATCTATTATGATAGAATCAACAATGGAATGGAAGTGTGCATGTTCACAAGTAATCTAATCTAAGAGTAATGCTTTTTTATAAGGAATTTGTGATAATTGTGTCGTTTAAACTTTTTATATAACACTCGTTATATTTACACAGACAAGATGTCACTTTTTGTATAGAATCTTGAATATCTCAATTCTACTTTGGGTTGTCAACTACAGAGAGAACACTCCATTATTTGAATAACATTATAAACATGATTTTTTTCTTTATGAACTCTATCTTTAGTAACTTGTTCGATGAAATCATGTTGCCTAAATAAAAAGCGACTCCGAACTAACCAAAAAAATACTTCTCGTTGGGATTTTTCTCGGTAATTCCTCCAGTAATTCAAGCAAAAAGATATGAAGGCAACTTCAGAACTTAAACATATATATTTCCATCAGTGTTTTAAAAGGTAATTTAAGACTCATACTATAGCGAGGAACTGTCAAAATGCTTCGAGGAAAACGTATGAGACTTAGTTCTGTAAGGCTTCTATTCTAAACATTCGACTGTACACTCTGTACATGCCTAATGCTTGGAATTCGTCTAATACTCCTAGTGTTCATTTTTTTCTCGTTATTATTTTATTTATCAAGGTCAAATATATATAATTTGACTAATATTTTAAGATGTATTTTTTCATCATATTAATATAAAAAAGATTGCAACTTATTGCATTTTTTGTATAGTTTTCTCTCATCTAAATTTTAAATCTCAAATATTAAATTTAGCTACTTTAATGTTGATTTAAAGTTTAGTCAAGTTAATCTCGTAAAACAAAATAACAAGTAAAAATAAACACAGAAAGTAGATCTTTCAAGTTGTGTCAAATTCCTTAATTGACATTGTTGACCTATAATGCTTTAATAAATGAATTATGTTTAATAATTTTTTTCATCAGTGGAAATAAGAAATTGAGAATAACTTAAATAACAAGTCCTAATATAGCATATTTACTACTTTGAGAACATCATGAAGGTAAATATGACTCGACATTCTTTTTTTTAAAAAAAAATACATAGTTGAATTTTGCATTTTCAGTTATATATCACTGATTTTTGTGTTTTTTCTATATATCTCAAAATTATCAAATTTTATTATTTCGTTATTTGAAAGTAATTTTATTTTATTCATGATGGAATGATATTTTTATTAAAGTTAATTGATTATTTTTTCTTAGGGAGGTAAATAACATAGTATTAGTAGTAATACATTTTATAATTGTGATTCATTTATTATTTTGAAAATTAAGACGTTAGAGTTCGTTTGTATCTCATAACCGGGTTAATTGTACCCTTACATTATTTGTACGTACTTGTAAAATCAAGTAAGAAGTTTTTTTTTGAGTTTCTTTAATCATGTTATTATTTAATTGTTTTAAAGTATTCATATATTTACTAGATTATAAGTAAAAAATTTAAAGATCCATATGACTTAGGCTTATGCTTCGCTGCATAGGTCCTGCGTTTTAAAAATGCCGATTTCCATGTATCATTTAAAAACTAATTGAAGATTTAAATTTATAGCCTTGCAATGTAAAAAAATGTGTATGATGTGAATAAAAGAGTCAACTTGGAACTATGCGTACCTGAATTCTAATTCTCAAAGTTATGCGAGTGAGCATGGAGCTGGTGTTTGCTGCTACTGAGTCTAAGGCTAGATTGCTGTGAGTTTTCAAGAATTGTAGCAATCGAATGGCCAAATCCAAGACGCTGCATTGTCCTCTTACTGAAACTTGCAACTCCAATACTCTTGATTCTGATAAACTTGTTGCACCTACATTTGTTATTTCAACAACCACCCTTTCATTTCCATCACTGCATGACCTAATAATACCATCCGATCTCATTTCAGCTTTAACTAATTCTGCTTCCAGCCTTTCATTCTTTTTGCTAACTTCTTCCACTTGACCTTTCAAAGAAGCTAAGTATTCTGTCGTACAGGCAAGAACTGATGCTTTGTCCTTCTGCACATCAACAAACTAACTGAATCATCATCACATTCTAACATGCATGATGAGTACTTATGACACGCACTCAATTGGATTGTTTGATGAAGAAAGTAAGGAAGAATTTTGAAGATAAAGATATCTCTTAATCTTAAAAATGTCAATTAAAGATAGAGGTGCCAAAAAAAGAAAGGAACTTCTTTTTAAAACAAACTAAAATGGAAGTATGACAAACAAATCAAAATGGATGGGGTCAAAATCCTAAATCTTTTTAGATTAGATTAGATGGTCGAAACATACTAAATAAAACAAGAACATCCATGCACATACATGTGAGGAAGTGTGTTGATCCATGAAGACTTATTTTTGAGTAATCATACCTTGGTACCAGGTGGGAGCAGAGATCTAAGTAGTTGAAAGCTATCATTGAGTTTTTCACGTCTTCTTCTTTCTGAAATCATGTGATGAACCTGAGTGCTAGTTGGGGCACGCTGGATTTGTTGATCTTGTCTTCTCATCATATTTAAATTCCTGAAGAATGTAATGGATCTTCTCAACATGTTTTCTCGACGAGTTGTTGTTCTGGTTGCACCTATTTGCACATTACCTGATCTAAACCTTCTGAATGCAGTGGCCTTTTGATAATGATCTTTTGGTACATTAATATTTTCTCGCGATTGCTGAGAGGACGAGGAAGTAGAAGGTGATGTCATGACTGCTACGTACGCTCTTGTCAATGCAGCATCTTCGGTTTCCACTCTCGGGAATTGAATGCCTCGGATTTGATGGTATGTCATGTCGGTGGCAGAAACTGGTCTTATGGTCTGCTCGGAGAAGGCACGTGGTTCTGGTACGTAAGATGTGCTTGCAACATTGAAAAGAAGCGATGAGTATTCTCCTGGGCTATCGAGAGAGAATGATGAAGATGGAGATGGCCTATTTTGATCAATTGGAAGCACTGTTTGGTGATGAGGAAACCCTGATCTTGTTGAGAAATATTCGGGAAACAAATTTTTCATCCCCATTTCCAAGTTTACCTTTATTATGTATATAGAAAAACTTAGATATATATTGAAGGAATAGATTATTCAAATTTCATTGGAAAATAATGGTCTTACTGGAGGGCTAGAGGTTATTCCAAACTCAATTTCTCCTATGCTGCACCCCATACATATAGTTGTCTGAAGTTGACAGAAAAAATCAGAAGAAAAGAATAATGTATGGATCATGCTATGATGAAATAAATGAATCATGTACAAACCTTAATCCCAGCTTCCTGCAATATGAATCAATATATTTAACGGTTATTTTTTTGAATAATTAAAGTAGTGAGAAAAACAAATCTATATATACTCTATTATTTATAAGAATGTAGTACATGATAAAATTGAAGCTGTACTGCATTTGATGCATGTGATTGAAGATCTGCAAACTGCAGCTCTATATAAGGAAGATTGTTCTTGAAGGCGAGTCCTGGAATGCGGCTGCAGGTGAATAAACATACACACTTACAACAATTATTCTCTTAATAATTAGCATGATCAATGTTTGTTATCAAATTACCTACCCGTTATCCATGATAAGCCATGAATGCTTATATTCTTCGAATAGCCTCTGGGCAATGTCATTTTCTCCGTTGTAGATTCCACCCAAGGACATGAAAGTGCTACAAATCAAAATGAAGGAAGACAATTATGCAAATGTGGCAGGTTAGAAAAATGCTTTGGCCATGCATGTATATATGTGTGTGTCTTTTAAATTTTATACCGTTACAAGTAGCTGGATAATGGTGAGAGGTGATATATGAAGAAGTAATTAATGATCTTACTTAGAAGGCTGGAAGTATTGCCAGAGGCATATGTAAGTGCAACCAAATGACTCCATCATCTTTAATAGAAAGACGGCACGGTCTCCTTCTTCAAGGAAGAAGATGGAGTCCATGGATCAGCTCCAAAAAAAAAAAAAGCTTTATATTATTACTACATGAGAGTTTAGTTTTCATATATAGTTATTCTTAAGCTTTTGCATGTGAAGGTGCTCTGCTCTGTATGGAAATTGAAACATATTTATGAGTTTCAAGAATGAACTCAAAGAACTATAACAATTGCTTTTGAATCTTGACAGCTAACACTTTTTGGCTATTATTCATGTTTGGTGGTAGTTTTTAAATTGTGGGAGAGACTGAAGGAACAATTTGAAAAGTATACAAGGGTTGGGAAGATTGCACCAGTATCATAAAAGGAAAATGATAAAAAGGACCCCACCAAACAAAAGAGTGAGATATGTAAACATACGAATATATGGGGCAAGACAAGTCTCTACGAAGACTAATATGGAAGAAAAGTAGTAAAGGAATAATATATGAACTTGAATTTTTCAAGGGAGAAGAAAATTAGATATGGAAAAGTAGGGGAGAGAAAATAAGTAGCCAGCCATGAGGGTGGAAAAGTAATAGTCAAAGTCCACACTATGGTAAACATTTGAATTGAGTCAAGGGAGGATGGCAGA
Organism: Solanum ossicruentum; assembly: GCA_025774065.1. NCBI lineage: Eukaryota > Viridiplantae > Streptophyta > Magnoliopsida > Solanales > Solanaceae > Solanum > Solanum ossicruentum. The sequence continues at coordinate 11,359,931 of JAOTQR010000097.1, read as the reverse complement.
AAGTGATCCTTCCTAAATTGTTTTTCTTAATTTGGGATAAATAATTGTTCCAACCTACCATGGGATCTCTCTAATCCCACAACATCTCTTTTTGTTTCTGTAAAATTTCAAAACGATATTAACTATTTGAACATATTTTCTGTCACGTTACCTATTTTATTTGTTTCAATTTATATGACACATTTTCTCTATTTAAAAAAATAATATTTTTATTATAATATGTCTAAAAATAAAAAGTAATCTCTTTCTTATTTTGACAATATTTAATTTCAACTTTCCATATAATATGTTTGACGCTACAAGATTAAAAAGTATTTTGATATATTTGGCATATTTTAATTTACAATTACAAAAATAAAAAAAGAATTTTTATTTTTTTAAATTTAGTGTAAAGTCAAATTAAGTCATTTTTTTTTAATAGAAGGAATTTTTTTTTTGGGTCTAAAAAGAATATCATTTTTATAATTAGATACAATTTAACTTTAAAATTGAACTTTTAATTTTATTGAAATAATTTATATCCATATAAATGGTCCAGAAGTGTTTTAGGTCACAAATTTCAAGAGTTGTTTTTTTCTTTCATAAATTTTGTTACAAGTCAAACAATGTCACGTAAATTACCATTTTTCCATATATTTCTGCTGTGATAATTTTTTTATTTATTCAGAAAAGAATGAAAATTTTCTAAATTTGAAAAGAATTTAACTTCCTATTTGATTCTTATGAAGAAGCTTTTATGACTACATAAATGTAATGAAATATATGTTCCACTTCATCTCATATTATTTGTCCTAAAAATTATTATTTTAAATTATTTGTCAATTTGTAAAATTAAAATAAAATTAATTACATTTTATCTTACAATTTATTCTTTTTGAAAGTGTAAACAAATTTGTAAAGTTTAATAAAAAGTTTAAGGGATAAATTAGCAAAATTGTCCTTTTTATTTATGCTTTTTAAGGGGGTGTCTAAAGTGATAAGTGAACAACTAAAATAAAATGAAGAAAGCATAGAATTATTAACATTTCAAAGGTCAACAAACAATAACAACAACATACCTAATGGAATCCTATAAGTGTAGTCTTGGGAGGGTAGAATCTACGCAGACCTTACCAGTACCTCAATGAAGGCGCATAAGTTACTTTCAAATAACTTGGCTCAATCATAGAAAAGTCTACTAGAAGAAAGTGAAATAATACAATAATTGAAACATAATACATAACATACTAAAACAGAGTAATGGAAACAATAATGAAATATGATGGATATCAAAAAAACAAAAACTATACTAATACAACCACTACAATATAATGGCAAACATCAACCACACTAAGCACAACAACACTACACTACCTCTAAACCTTCTATCCTAATGTGTGTCCTCCACACACTCCAATCTAAGGTTAATATAATTGATAGTTTGGAGTAGAAAAATATTATGTCATATCACCACTCCTCAATACTTCTTTGGTCTATCTCTATCTCTCCTTGTATGCTCTATAACCAACCTCTTGTACTTCCTCATTAGCACATTCCTACTTCTTCTCTTTATATGTTCAAACCATCGCAATCTCGTTTCTCTTATCTTGTCCACTATGTAGGTCATTCTAATGTTACTCGATTTCACTGCAAACCATTGGGGAGTACAATGATCACGTATCAAATTGAAAATCCATCAACTGATTTGGGGTCGATCCCACGGCGAATGTATGTATGATTCTAAGTGCGAAATATGAAATGATCTGATTAGTTTAGATGGAAAAACTAAGTAATAATCTATAATTGAAAATTAAGATGGAGTTAATTACAAACACGGATTTCACTTAAACACTAAAATTAATAGAAGCAAACATGATCGGGTTGTGCATAGGTAACCACAATTCATACAAATGGGTCTTGAGTATCAAAATTGTTGTTATTACATATGGGCAGGCTAGAAAATTGATAACCACAATCACTATTATGTCAATTGCAGCGTCTCAATGTGAATCAGTGAAGTTCTCACACGCAATTCACACAAGAATCCTAAGGGAACTCATGCAAATGGGTAGAGGAACATTACAAGAAAAAAGACTTTTAACGACCATTTCTTAACGAAGGGAAGTGAACTCGGTCATTATAGATACACTTGTGGTGACCAAAGTTTTTCTGATCGTTATAAATATACTTATAGAAATCAAATTTTTTTCCGATCGTTATAAATATACTTAAAGTGACCAAATTTTTTTTCGATCGTTATAAATACACTTATAGTGACTAATTTTTTTTGATTGCTAAAGATAAATTTTAATTCAATATTAATGAGGGGATAGGTTTGATCATTAAAAACATAACATCCCATCGTTAAAACATACTAGTTAGTGTAAAAATGTATTTAATTAATATGAGTGCAAAGATATTAGACCAAATTATGTTACAAGTATAACAAGTGGCGTTTTATTGATCATTTCATCATGCTGATAAGAATTCCCCATCTTTTATAATTTTGGTTTTTTCATAATCACAAAACCTTAATAAAAAGAAAAAAAATATTAATGTATTATCTTCTAATAACTCTATCCATCATTCTTATTATAGTCAATCATATAAAATTTTAAAATATTGTAAAAGTATTTAGTTACAATCTTTTTGGCACAATATTTTTAACTTAAATATTTTCTTGATAAAGTTTTTATATATGTTTTTATTTTGAGAGACAATTTATTCATCTTTATTTGACTTTTTTAAAGATGCAAGATGAAGTAGGTCAAAAATAAAAAATTATAATGAAACAAAAAATTAAAAATAGAAGTAATAATATTAAATAATAATTATGAGTTTATGAGATTAATGTAAGGTAGAAAAGTTATATAAATTTGGTAGTAAGTAATTTTCTCAAGAGAATAGATGTTTCTCCACTTGCAAATTACCTCCATCAATAGACTTAAGAATCAGTATTCAGTAATAATGTTTTGTTTAATAAAAAATATATATTGTGCCGACTTTTTTTCATTATTAGTTGGTGAAACTAACAGGTGTATACAAAGAAAAATCATTAGTTTGAGTTAGAAAATTATAAATTGAAATTTTACAAAATATAATCAACTACTAAATTAATTAAGAGATCGTAGTTTTTTATTACTTAAAATTTAAGATGATATAATTGATTTGTATCTCATAATATTTTAATGATATTGAATTATTTATATTAAGTGAATACTATTAGTAGAAAAAGTGAAACTAAAAGAAGTTGGTGATTTTATTCATGAATCCATGTGCAAAAAGTCAATAACTTAAGGTACAAAATACAAAACAAATAACTTTATGTCTAGAACTAGAAAGCTCAACTTTCTTTTTATTTGATTGTGAGATTAGAAACAAAGTTTATATTTCATTGTAGTTAATCTTTAATTTTGCGAAAAAGAAAAAAGAAGATAATAGTTATTAGGAGTGTTATTAATAACCTTCCATGAAGTTTTTATACTTGTCTTTTGACAGATCAAGCAGTTTGAAGAACTCATACTCAAAAAAAGTGTAAAGAAATATAAGCAACGAAAATTTTTTGAAGCACATAATGAATGCAATTCATATTTAAGAAAAGATTTTGTAGTTTTTCTTTTATTAAGAGTTAAAAATATAATATTATATAATTTGTATGTCTATATTTTTGTAACGTCACGCAATATCATTCTTTGTAGTTACTATAAAATTTAATATGAATATAATCAATTTGTATGTTTTCATATTATTTGTGTGTGTATATACACTTTTGCTGATCTAATTTATGGTCATAATTAAGGTTTTAATTACTAAAACTGAAGGGAGCTGTGGAGTAATAGATAAAGTTGTTGTTATGTGACCAGAAGGTCACGGGTTCAAACCTTGATAACACCATCTGGCAGAAATACGACGTAAGGCTACGTATAATAAATCCTTGTTGTCTGGCCTTTCCTAGAAAGTGCACCTGGCTTGCACATTGTTTTTAATAACTAGAATATTAATTAGCGAAGAAAAAATTTAGTTACTGAAAATAGGTATAACGACCAAATTTTTGTCCCCGTTAAAGCCTTTTTAACGATCGAATTTAATCCAGTCGCTAAACTTTTATCGACGGATCTTTTAATGGATGGTGATGAACGAATTTTTACCGGTCATTATTGACTAATAACGACCGGATTTATACTTTTAGCGACAGAATTTTCCCTCGTTAAAGACCTATTTTCTTGTAGTGGAATGAGCTAATACCTTAGTCGATTGAACCCATTTAAGGCTCCAACCAAATTACAAGTAACCTGTGACTATTATGAAATCCTTCAATTCTGATTACTCAAATTAATGCAATAACCAAAGATTTAACAATAAACCCAAGTTTGCAATCTCAAATTGTCAGTAATAATTGAAGGAAAACATAAAATCATAATAAAGCAACAACCAAATATTCAAATAATCAAAGATTCATTATATGAATTGATATTTAACTACATTGCAACCCCCCCCTCCCAAGCACTTGGGGTTTTAGTTATTCATTACAAAATATAAAGAGTTTATACCAAATAGATCGTCGATTATTTGAGAATGAAGGTAGAAGAAGTAGAATTGAAAATTTTCAACTCCCCTCCTCAATCAAACCCAAAATGAAGTACAAACTGCAGGGTTCTATTATATAGAAAAGTAAAAACTCAAAAATGAAAAGTGTCTCTAGCAAAGTGTCCTAAAAATTCTCTTCCACTTCCCTTTGATACCACCTATCAAAGTAGTCAAAAATTACCCTAAATGCAACTCGATGAAGTTAGTTGAGATTATTGAATACATTTGGTGATGCATCAACTAACAACTTTATCACTGAGTTAAACACCTTAATCATTGATTTACTTCAAGTCAATTTTGCAATTATCGATGATCTTTTATTAGCTTGTAGGCATCACTTGATGATGCGTCAAATGTTTATCACCGTCATTGACTTGACTCATTGAATTTGATCTTTAACTTGCCAAGTTCTATAACATTCAATGGACTTGATTTGGTTCGCGGAATTGTAAGCACCCGGACTTTGTATAGCTCTAGTGATGCTTGAAATTTGGTTATGAAAAAGTTTTTGACCAAGTTGACACCTTATGCACACCTCCACGGGCCATGTAACCCTATATATGGGACCCCAAAATTGGCTCATACTCATTCATTATAATCTGTTCTCATTCTAACACTTAGCTTCTTATTCATTCGCTTAAAACACTTTCCGAGTGAAGGATCTCCATATAAACTTCAACCCCATGGTAAATTCACTTTCAATTCCTCAATTCAAAGTTTTTTGTGTTGTTTAAGGCCATCATGGGTCTTCCACGTCAAGCCAAGTTCAAAGAAATTTCGTTGGCTGAGTTTTGCACAAGTACCGATAGAAGGGTCAACTTTAAATGGTCTTATCTCTTAGACCATAATTAACTGGGTGTCCCAAATCTATCATATTAAATCTCTTTGAATTATCTTTCCAATGCATCCATTTTCACCTTATTTCGAGTTCAGAGCAAGAAGTTATGTCCATTTTCATAGAACTCGTTTGTACAGGGGTAAATGTAGATTTTCAAATTCTATGTCATTAATGTCCCTTACATAATTTTCAATTCTTCTAAGGCTCTTTTATGACTTTCTATGCTATAATAAGAACTCCAAATGACTAAATTCTAATTCTCTCATTCAAATTCATTCCTACACTTAGAATTATGCAAATTCTCTCATCTAAAGAACTCCCCTCAAGTAAGCCATTGGAGATTAGCTTGGAGCATAAGGGTCTTTTTCTTCATCAAACTTCTTCCTATTTCTTCTTTAGTCTTCTGTATTAGCTAAGGTATGTGGGTTTTGATTCTTGGACCCTTTCAACTAAGAAGACCAAAAATCCTTTTTCTCAATTCCATGGAATCTTTGGCTACTTTAAATTTGAGTTTTTAATTGTATTGTTTAATAAATTCAATTAAAAGTGTGGCCAATACTTATTTGATGATTTTAAGTTGATTTAAGCCCAAAACTTTTGGATTACATTATTATTATGAATATTTGATTATGCATAGTACCTTTAAGGTTTGATTTAAGCATGAGTTATTTATATTATGGTTTAAATATGGATATAATTATGGATTTACTATAGTTTCACATTATATTATAGATTTCTGATTGAATCTCAATCAACCATATTATTCCCACACTATTCATGGCATATGCATTCATGTACGTTGGATTTTATGAAAGTTATGAAGTGGATACGTTGGATTTTATGAAAGTTATGAAGTGGATGTCATGACCCAAGCCTAGGACTTAGATGTGATACAATGAATGGGAAGCCGAAGGACCCAAACAAGCCTCTTAGCATATTGATCACTCATTCTTGGTAACAAAAGCAAAGTAAACAACAACAAAAGATATATAAAATAGGATGTGGGACTAAGGGAAGTCTTGAATATAAACAAAGCATGAGAGTCAAGCTCATAACATAATAACATCATAATATCCAACATACACCTCTAACTTAGAATGGAGCGGGGACCAAGACACTTCCTAGGCTCACCCTCATCTTGTCAAATGTTCAACATAATAAGTCTTAAAATAGCAAGAAAGTAGATAGTGTCCTCTAACTTGAGGACTCACCAAGTTTGTCTTTGAAGAATCTCACTAGTCTCACGGAGGATGATCAAGAGGAGCTTTGGTCCATACATTATGATATCATCTAGGCAAAAGTATGCGTTAGTACGTTTGAATATAATAAGTATGTAGGATGCAATGCAACAAGACATAAGCCAATATAGTCAAAATGCATAGTAATAGGCAATAAATAAGCATAATCTCAATATGGCATGCATGATCAATGCTTGAAGTAAAACTTGTTTATAAATCATTCAACTTACATAGAATACGATACATATGTGGGAAGAGACCTCAACCGACAAAGAATATGACCAAGCAAGCTATAACTTGGAATCTCGATGATTACCCCTCATCGGTAAATAGGTGGTCTACTTGCCAAGGTAAACTATACTTCACCTAATGGGAACATGACCCATTTTGCATGAAGTAACCCTCCTTACAGGAACATGACCCATTTCGAAAAGGATTTCAGGAGAAACTTCGCTTTACGTGAACACGAACTATTTCAGAAGAACCTCAAAAGAGAGTGCACTAAATGGATCCACTAGTAAAGCAAAGGTAAAGTATACTCCGATGTTGGCACATAATTTGAGGAAAGAAATATGATCCCATAGAGATGGTCCATGTTACATCCAATCCGTCAATGCTAAGACTAATCCCACGAAATAACTGAAATCATCACACTTTAACAATTTGTAAGAAATATGGAAACATAGCATGCCCCCTAATGGTAAGCCTAACTTTAAAACATAACAATAGATCATCATCAAACATTACCCTTGCATTAACATCAAAGGCCCAAAAGAGGTAAAATCTTTTAAAAAGGGCTTAATCTGGTATTTACAACATCATAGAAATTTTCTTGAATATAATACATCTTTGAAATCCCAAAACCATTATAAAGTCACTTGACTCATAAATCATGCAATAGATCATCAATAACTTTAAGAAACCTTGAAATAGCATTTTGTCAAACACATGATGGGTTCATAATGATAGTTAAAAATTATGCAATTCAAGAGTAAAAAAATGATTCTAAATCAACCCACCAATATATTGTAAAACCCTCATGTAGGGTACTTTGAAATCCATCACAAAATCTCACAATAGATAATAGTTTCATGGCTCAAAACATGCATAGTTTCAATAGAAATAATCAAATCATGGTATAAGTTTGAAATAGATAATCATGCCTAATAGATCAATATTTCATAAAACTCAAAAAATTTACAATCAAAATCCATAATAAGAGATACCCATGGAAGATACAATTTGAAAACATGCAATTTTCATAAAAAGGAAGATTGGGCTTCATGGGTGAAAGGACCCAATAGATGAAACACACATACCTAAATTTAGGGATTCCTTGATGTAGACTTGAAGAAGACTTAGAGCTTAGATATAGTTCTTGAGATCCGAAATTAAGCTTGAGATACTTGAATTTGGATGAAATATTTGGTAAAATCTTGGAGAGGTTTTTGAGAGGGTCTTGAATAATATAGAGTTGAAAAATGGCTAAGTATAGGTGTTTTCACGCCTAGTGGGCATGGGGCTATGACTCTAAGGCCTTGGGCTGGAATAGAAAATTAAAGAAAAAGTTGAACTAGTCCACGTCTGGCCTGCGATGCGAACCTAATGTGAAGGTAATAGTTATATTGATCCGCACCCAGTCCACGTGGCTAGTCGTTGCTATTCCAAGTTTGTTGGTATGTCCACCATTTCGGGTACCTTAGTCTATGTTGCTATTTTCTATGTATTGAGACACTATCTTATGTTCTATTGACTATGAGGGTGAGCCCGGTAGCTTTGTTTTGGCTTCTCTCTATCTATGTATTTAGAGGTTCTTGTTGGACGAGTTGTCTATTTATGATATGAGTTATGACTCCTTGTCCTTGATGTTGATGTTTTGACAAGCTATCCCTTAGTCCCTTGTTTCTTTTACTTATTTTATGCCTTTTATATGCTTCCGCGATCAAGGATATGTAATGACAAGTTAAAAGGCTTGATTGGGGTTCTTTTGGGTTCCCCATTTTCCGTGTCATGTCTAGGCCCTAGACTTGGGATGTGACATTCCTATTTTCACTTTTACTTTGAGGGTGAGCTCGGGACATGTCTTGGGCCCCATCCCATCTTATGTCTAGACGCATTGTTAGACATATTATTGACTCTTGTCTGATCTATGTGGTATGTGTTATATTTAGAGCTTACGGTTATGGATATCTTTTGGATATGAGTATCATGGATTTGTTATGAGGATTATGATATTTATGTATGTTGATGTGGAAATGTGGGAGATCCTAAGTCCCAATTGCCTCCATAGAGTGAGTCATACTTACCCGCCCCTTAGTCTTTATGTGCTACGTTTTATATGAATCCATGTTAACCCCTTTCCCTATGATATCCCATAGTGTGAGTTCTACTTTTCCATCCCTTAGAACTATGTGTTTACTTTTTGAATACGCTTCTGAACCGACGATGTGAGTTTGAACACTTTGAGGCTTATTTGGGGAATTTTGAGTTCTCATTCACCATGTTACTCCTAGACCTTAGGTCTGGGTCGTGACAGAGATGGTATCAGAGAACTAGGTTTATAAATGGTCCTCGGAGTCCAGCATGTCGCGTCAAGTAGGGTCTTATACATGGGTGTGAAGCGCGCCACATCTATGGGTAAGGGGCTGCAAGGTGTTTTAGAAAATGTTTCACTTTTCATGATTATTATCATGCCATGGAACGTGTCTTAAGATCTCTTTTTTCCATTCCTCCCTACTGAATGGTGAGAGTTACTATGGGCTCATAATGCAATCTAGGCAAGGAAGATGTTGAAGCTAATTTTATAGATGTGGTCAAAAGAGAGTTGGTGAAGGATATGCATTGTTTGAAAAACATGGTCCTTTGGGTATTTAGGAGTTTTCTTGGGTTGGCTAATTATGATGGAAAGTTTGTGGAAGGTTTCTTATTGATTGCATGTCTATTGACCAAGTTGACTCAAAAGAAGGTCATGTTCGTATGGTTGAATGAGTGTGAGACAAGTTTTTAGATATTGAAAGATCAGCTTACATTGGCTCCAGTTTTGACTTTACCACTAGGATGGGTTTGAGGTGTATTGTTTTGCTTCCTGGATTGGGTTGGGTTTTGTACTTATGCAACATAGTAAGGTGATAGCTTATGCATCGAGACAATTAGAGGTGTATGAGCATAATTACCTGACTCATGAACTTGTATTAGTGGCAATGGTATTTTGCTTAAAGATTTGGAGGCAATATTTGTATGGGGTGCATGTTAAAGTGCTCACCAACCACAAGAGTTTGCAATATGTGTTCACTTGAAGAGATCTTAACTTGAGACAAAGTAGGCGATTAGAACTCCTTAAGGGTTATGACATGAGTGTACGATATCATCCCGGCAAGGCAAATATTGTTATCGATGCTCTTGGTGGGTTACCTATGGAAAGTGTGGCTCATATTGATGAAGGGAAGAAGGAGTTGGCAAAGGATGTTCACTGTTTGGCTAGATTGGGAGTTAGGTTGGCCAATTCCAATTATTGTGGTATCCATGTTCGAAATGAGGACAAATCTTTGTGGTTGTGGATGTTAAGGGAAGGCATGACCTTGACCCACCATTGGTTGTGTTGAAGAGTTTGGTTGCTAGAAATGAGATTGAGGTTTTCTCCAAGGGGGAGATGGTGTAATTCATACTGATATCAATTGTGTGTTTCAGATGTTGATGGTCTTAGGGAGATGATCATGAGTAAAGTCCATAACCCTCATTATTCTATTCACCTGGTATCTACCAAAATGCATGAGGACTTGAGGGAAGTGTATTGGTGGCATGTTATGAAGAAAGATAATGCTAAGTTTTACATTTAGGAGTTGGTTGGATTGGGTGGTATGCCTACTTTTATTATATCGGATATTGGTATCCAACTTACTTCTCACTTTTGGAAATCAATTCAAAAAGGAGCTTGGCACTAAGGTTAAGTTAAGTCTTGCTTTTCATCCTCAAATAGATGGACAAGTCGAAAGGACAATTAAATCTTGGAAGACATATTAGGTACTTGTGTGTTAGAATTCAAAGGAAATTGGGACAATCATCTACCACTTATTGAGTTGCTTACAATAATAGCTTTCATGCTAGCATTGGTATAGCACCGTTTGAGGTTTTATATGGTAGAAGATGTAGATATCCTGTGAGGTGGTTTGAGTTAGATGAAATGACTTATATAGGACCAGATCTAGTGTTGGAGGCTATGGAAATATTGAAATTTATTAGAGAAAGGTTTAAGTCGGCTCAAACTCATCAAAAATCTTATTAGGATGTTAAAAAGTGGGATTTTAAGTTTCTTGTTGGTGATAAGGTGTATGTGAAGATTTCTCCTATGAAGGCTGTAAATTATTTTGGTAAAAGGGGAAACTTAATTCCCCGGTATGTAGGTCCCTATGTGATTGTTGAGCGGATTGGGAATGTGGCCTATAAGTTAGATTTGTCTCTGAATTTGAGTTCTATTTACCCGATTTTCCATGCATTTATGTTGAGGAAATTGATTATTGATCCTAGTACAATTGTGCCTTGGAAGGTGTTGAGGTTGTGGAAACTAGTCTTGTGAGAAAATTTCGGTTGAGACCTTGGCTAAGAGAGTGAAGCAGTTTCGCAACAAGGATGTGGTTTCGATTAAGGTACTTTGGAGAAACCAATATGTTGAAAGTACTACGTGGGAGGTGGAATCAAGTATGATGCGATGATGCCTCTATCCTTTCCAAGCTACTCAAGCCTAAGGTATTAGGTTCTTCCCATTCCATGTGGTCCTAGTTCTTTCACTCATGTGTTTCATGACATTACATGTATACATGTGCACGAAAATGATTTTAAAATGTTTTGAATGATTTAAAGGTGTTTGATATAAGTTTTGATGGCTTAATGAGCTTCAATTGATGAAATATGTATTGTTATCTGGTGTTTGGATGTTTCATATTCTAAGTCGAGCCTTTCAAGCCTTGTTCTAGCATATTCGAGGATGAATGTTCCCAAGGAGGAGATGATGTAAGGACCCGGACTTTGTATAGCTTTAGTGGTGCTTAGAATTTCGTTATGAAATTTTTTTTGACCAAGGTGACACCTTATGAACACCTCCATGGGCCATGTAACCCCCTATATGGGACCCCAAATCAGCTTATACTCATTTATTACAATCTATTCTTATTCTAATACTTAGCTTCTTATTCGTTCGCTCAAAATGCTTTCTGAATACTCTTTTCAAGCTCTAGTCGAAGGATATCCATGTAAACTTCAAGCCCATGATAAATTCACTTTCAAGCCATTAATTCAAACTTATTTATATTGTTTACGGCTATCATAGGTCTCCCATGTCAGGTGAAGTTCAAAGGAATTCCGTCGGCTAAATTTTTCACAAGTACCAATACAAGCATCAACTTTAAATGGTCATGTCTCTTAGCACATAATGAACTGGCTATACTGTCACCCATCAAATTAAAGATCTTTGAATTATCTTTTCAATGCATCTAGTGTCACCTTATTCCAAGTTCAGAGCAAGAAATTATGCCCATTTTAATATAACTCGTCTGTGCAGGGGTATATGCGGATTTTTAAATTCCATGTTATTAATGGCCCTTACGTAATTTTCAGCCATTCTAAGGGTCTTTTATGATTTTCTATGCTATAATAAGACCTCCAAATGACCTAAACTCTAATTTTCTCATTCAAATTCATTCCTACACTTAGAATTATTCAAATTCTCTCATCTAAAGAACTCTCCTCAAGTAAGCAATTGGAGATTAGCTTGGAGCATAAGGAAGAGTCTTCTTCTTCATTAAATTTCTTCCTATTTTTTCTTGAATTTTCTCTATTAGCTAAGGTATGTGGCTTTTGATTCTTGGCCCCTTCAACCAAGAAGACCCAAAACCCTTTTTCTCATTTCATGGAATCTTTTGCTACTTTAAATTTGGGTTTTTAATTGTATTGGTTAGTAAATTTAATTGAAGTGTTGGCTATACTTATTTCATGATTTTAAGTTGATTTGAGCTCAAATTGTTGGATTACATTATTATTATGAATATTTGATTATGCATGGTATCTTTAACGTTTGATCTAAGCATGGGTGACTTATATTGTGGTGTAAACGTGGATTTAATTAATTATGGATTTACTTCAATTTCATATTTTATTATTGATTTAAGATTGAGTCTCAATTACCCATGGTAATCCCACACTATTCATGGCATATGTATTTGTGTACATTGGATTTCATGAAAATTATGAAGTGGATTAAGCCCGATTATATTCATGTATATGATTTTGATAAGATTATGGTCATAACAAGAGTGAGATCACATATATGTCTATGATTGTGTCTCTTTAAGATTTATGGATGCTTACACCATTATGTATGTATGAATGAGATATTCCTATGCATGAATACTATGACTATGAGCTATGATTTGGCATTTGAGCCTATGTATGAATTATTATGAATGGTGTTTGGCTTTTAAGCCTAAGAATGCATTGAAATAATTTGATAAGTCTAATTCCTCTTTGAAAGCATGTACATGTATATTATAAATATTCTTGTGGGATGATGACTTAGCACCGATGGAATGAATGTCGGTGTGGACTATCCCATGGGTCCATACTCCTTTCGTTCAACTATGTGCCAGCATTGGTATTGAGATATGAGGCTTATCCCTTTAGTTGAGGCATGACTTTCTAGAAAGATCTGAGGCTTATCCCGTTAGTTGAGGCATGACCTGCTAGAAATGATATGAAAATCCTATCCGAAATGGGAGGCCCGTAAGGAAGGTTACTTCTCTAAAATGGGAGGCTCGTAAGGAGAAGTATGGTTTATGTTTGGAAAGTAGACTACCTCTTTTCCAGTGTGGGGATAACATCAGGATTCCAAGTAATAGCTCGCCTGGTCTTATATGTCGGTTGAGGTTACATCCCCAGTATAGATCAATATTTTCATCTCATGCATCATGAATTCCATAACATCTTGTTACAATACTTTCCTTGCTATGTATATCTCTTTCTATATTATTTACCCTTGCCATCTAATATTGAATTCAGGTTTGCTAAATCTCATGCATTGCATGCCGCATACTTAGTACATTCAAATGTACTAACATATACTTTTGTATACATGATCGCACCATGTAGGGACCGGAGATTACTTTTATCCACCGTTCGACGGTTAGATCGGATTTGAAACATTTGTGTTGGTGAGTCCTATCTTCCAAGGATAAGCCAACATCTATGAAACGACCCCAGAAAGTGCCTGAAAATGTGCCTCGAAATTCTTAGAATTTTAAATTCCATATATCTCAAAATTCGTACGTGATATAAAAAATCCGACTTTATATTCTTCTTCAGGGGTCAAAATTAGAGGAAAAAGGGTCTAATCCCGATTTAAGAGCGAAAGATTTGCAATTATGAATTTTCAAAGTCCGATTTCCAATGAGTGATGCATGCTGCTTCCGTGACGCACATTGTGTATTTTTGAGTTTGTTTTTTTTAAGTCGGTCCAAGACTTTTAAGTCTTGGGCCTAAGTGTTCCCAACTGCATTTTTACCTATACTTAGCCATATTTCACCTTCATATCATCTTAAACGTTCACCGTACTCAGTCAAATACTTAGCCATATTTTTTCACTCCTATATTCAAGTCTCAAAACCTTCATCAGGAACTAAGGATTTCCTTCAAGCTTCAAGCCTCCATTTTCAATCTTCACCAAGCATTTCTCTAAAGCTAAGGTATGTGGGTTTCAACGATTGAGTCCTTCTACCCATGGTGCCCTAATATCCTTTTCACTCAATTTTCATGATTTAAGATTGATTTTACAAATGGGTTTACTAGTATGAACATGTATATGAACTAAGTTAAAGCTATGTAAAGTTGTGACTGTTTTGCTATGTTTTGAGCCATAAATCTTGGATCTATTGTAAGATTTGATGAAGGGTTTTGATTTATATTTGCTTGAGGGTGTTGTATGGTATTGATTGATGGTTTTACAATGGATTTCCTTGCATGATTTTCTCTAAATTGCATGGTTTTGTACCCCCATTACACACCCGCCAAGTGTTTGATAAAATATCCGGCTATGGTATCTTGAGGAATTGAAGGTTCAAAGTATGAGATATGATATGAATGATGTTATGATGATGAAATAAGCTAATGTAAATGATGAATTTTATATAAAGTGTTGCATTATATCATGGCCAATCCAGGGGGACCAAGAGCCCGGATAACCTAATGACGATTCGTACTCATCAACTTAATGAGGGGTTTGTACTTTACCACCAAGGTGATGGGATGGCATTATCATCAACCTAGATGGGGGTTTGTACTCATCAACCTAGTGAGGGGTCTGTACCTCACCACCTAAGTGATGGGGTGGCATCATCAAGAACCTACCAAGGGGTTTGTACTTTGGAAAGCTAGCTTGGTCTCTTCTTCACATATGATATCCTATATGAGCATGAGTTACTTAAGCATGATTTACTTATGCATTGTTCATACATGTCATATTGTTATATTATGCCTATTTCCTATTGTTATGCATTTTGATTATGATGCCTATCTCTTATTGCATTGCATCGTACATACTTGGTACATTCATATGTACTAACACATACTTTTTCCTACATGATATCACCATGTAGGAATCGATGCCTAAGTTGATCATCCTCCTCCTCCACGTGGCTAGTTCGGTACTACTCAAGCTAGTTGGTGAGATTCCACTTCGGGTACCTTAGTCTACGTTTCTCTTATTATATATTGAGACACTCTTCTTTATTTTCTATCTACGTACTAGAGGTATTTATTTGACATGTTATGTATCTATGATATACGTTATGACTCTTTGCCTCTTGATTATGTTGTTATGCAAGCTTTCACTTAGCCTCTTTGCCCCTATTCCTACTTTTTATGTCTTTTATATGCTTCCATGACTAATGATGTGTAATGATAAGTGAAGAGGCTTGTTTGGGATTCCTTCGGGTCCCCCATTCGCTGTATCACGTCTAGGTTTGGATTGTCACAAACTTGGTATCAGATTACTAGATTGATAGATCCCCAGAGTCTAACATACCACATCGATTAGAGTCCTATTAATGGTTGTGAAGCACGTCATGACTATGAATAGGAGGCTATGAGACGTTTTAGGAAATGTTTCCCTTCTTTATATTCTAAGTCATGCTATAGAGATGTGGTAAGTTCCCTCCCCCCCTCCCAAAGATTATTCTTTGCTATGTTAGATCATACCAAACACTGGAGGAAGAAGGGCACAAACTCCCGAGAAGCAACCTACCAATGGTGAGCTCATGTATGCTTCCACGATGCTTGCCCAATTTGTAGCCAACTAAGTCAATTAAGGGCCCAAGCTCCTCATGCTACAACCCCAGGAGCTAGGGTAAGGGACTTCATGAGGATGAATCCTTCGGTGTTCTATGGGTCAAAGGTGGATAAAGATCAACAAGAGTTCATTGATGAGGTCTAGAAGATTTTGTGTATCATAGGTGTTGGGTCAAATGAAAAGGCGGAGTTGGCAATGTACCAACTCAAAGGGGTAGCCTAAATATGGTATGATCAATGGAAGGGGGAGAAGGGAAATGGTAATGTGTTACTTTGGGAGGAGTTCAAATTTGCTTTCCTTAATCGGTTCTTCCCTCTTAAGCTTAGGAAAGCTAACTTGATAGTGTTTATGAACATGAAGCAAGGTGCTATGAGTGTGATAGAATATTCCCTCAAGTTCAACAAACTTTCAAAGTATGCTCCTCACTTGATGGCCGACCCTAGATCTAGTATGAATAAGTTTGTTATGTAGGTCTCCGACTTGGTGAGGGAAGAATGTTGTTCCACCTTGCTAATTACTGACATGGACTTGTCTCGGTTGATGACTTATGCTGAGCAAATGGAGGATGAAAAATTTAGAAAGAGGAGAGGTCATGAGGCAAAGAAGGCCCATTTTGAGGAAAAGTTCCAAAGAGGTGGCCGATTCCATCAAGGCCAAGGGTCTTCTCATGCTACTAAGAGGGGGCTTGCCAATGACTTCCCTAGGCCTCAAGGTATTGGTGGTGTGACTCCCATTAATGTGTGTCCTACATATGGGAAGTGTCATAGGGGCTCGTGTTTGAAGGTTTCTAATGCATGCTTTGGTTGTGGGGAGCTTGGTCACAAAAAGGTGGATTGTCTAAGAAACCATGGCAAGGGCCGGGGTGCAAATGCGGTTTCATTGTGTAGAGGTGGTCCTCAAGGTGGTGCCCCAAGATACAATCATTTTTATGCTGTACAAGGGAGTTAAGGGGTTGGTAAGGTTCCCAATGTTGTTATTGATATGTTGAAAATCTTTGATTTTGATGTATATGCTTTGATTGATCTAGGTACCACTCTTTCTTTTGTTGCCCCCTTTGTTTCCCAAAAGTTCCATGTTGACCCCTAGTTGTTCCATGAGTCATATGAAGTGTGTACCCCTATTGGTGCCTCTATTGTTTCTAGGAAAGTTTATAGAAGTTGTCCTATTTGCATTTTGCATAAGTTGTTGCCTTGTGGTCTTGTTGAATTAAACATGGTTGATTTTGATGTCCTTTTTGGGATGGATTGGTTGCACGCCTACTATGCTTCTATTGATTGAAGAACCCATATGGTCAAATTTTAATTTCCAAATGGACCTGTCCTTGAGTGGGAAAGTTAAGATGTGATGGTCAAAGTAGGTTCATTTCTTGCATTAAATCCCGTAAATTGACCTCTAAGGGGTATCTTTACCATCTTGTGAGGGTTAGAGATGTGGATTCCAAAGTCCCTTTCATAGAGTCATTTTCGGTTTTAAATGAGTTTCTTAATGTCTTCCTAAATGACCTTCCCAGTGTTCCTCCTAAAAGGGAAATAGATTTTGGTATATACCTCCTCCCTAATACTCAACCTATCTCTATTCCCCCTTACCATATGGCCCAGGCGGAGTTGAAGGAGTTAAAGGAAAATTGAAAGATTTGTTGGAGAAGGGATTTATTAGACCCAGCCAATCGCCTTGGGGTGCTCTGGTGTTGTTTATGAAAAAAAAATATGGGTCCCTTAGGAAGTGTTGACTACTGGCAACTCAATAGGGTCACCATAAAGAATAGATATCCTCTTCCAAGAATTAATGATTTCTTTGACCAATAGCAATGGGCCAGCTTTTTCTCTAAGATTGATCTTCGATCCGGGTATCATCAAGTGAGGGTGAGGGAGTGTGATATTCCAAAATGGCCTTCCGGACTAGATATGGGCATTATGAATTTGTGGTGATGTCCTTTGGGTTGACCAATGTACCGACCATCTTCATGGACCTAATGAATAGGTTTTTCAAACCTTATATTGATTCCTTTGTTGTGGTCTTCATTGATGATATTTTTATTTATTCACATAGTAGGGAGGAGCATATAGGTCATTTGAGGGTCGTATTACAAAGGTTGAGGGAGGAGAAATTGTATGCCAAGTATGAAAAGTGTGAATTTTTGTTGAAGGAGGTTGCATTCGTGGGTCATACGGTGTCGGAAGATGGTATTAAGGTGGATCCTAATAAGAAGGATGTGATTAGAAATTGGCCTAGACCATTGATCTCACCGAATATTAGTAGCTTCTTGGGCCTAGCGGGTTATTATATAAGGTTTGTGAATGGGTATCTTCCATTGCTTCCCCTATGACAAAATTGACTCACAAGAAGGTCAAGTTTGTGTGGACTGATGAGTGTGAGAGGAGCTTCCAAACATTGAAAGACGAGCTTGTGTCCACTCCTATATTGTTACTACTAGATGGAGTTGAGGGATTTGTGGCGTATTATGATGCTTCCTGGATTGGTTTGGGTTGTGTGTTGATGCAAAATGGTAAGGTCATACCTTATGCTTCTAGACAACTCAAGCTACATGAAAGGAACTACCCTATCCATGATCTAAAGTTAGCCACCGTTCTGTTTGCATTAAAGATTTGGCATCATTACCTATATGGGGTGCATGTTGATGCGTTCACCGATCATAAGAGCCTCCAATATGCCTTCACTTAAAAAGATCTCAACTTGAGGCAAAAATGATGGTTAGAACTTCTTAAAGACTATGATATGAGTGTGCATTATCATCCAGGTAAGGCAAATGTTGTGGCAGATGCTTTGGCTAGGGTGTCTATGGGTAGCCTAGCTCAGGGTGATGGTGGTGATAAGGAAATGGCTACGGAGGTGGATCAATTGGCTAGATTGGTGGTTAAGTTGGAAGAGGTTGGTGATGATGGTGTTGTTGTTGTTAATGGGTCTAAGTCTTCATTGGTAGTTGAGGTGATAGCAAAACAACAAATTGGCTCCTCCTTGCTTAAATTGAAGGCCTTGGTGAAAAAGGGAAAAGTAGAGGTTTTTTCCAAGGGGGAGATGGTGCCCTTAGGTACCAAGGTAGGTTATGTGTGCCTTGTGTTGATGGTTTGAGGGACAAAATCCTTGATAAGGCCAATAATTCTTCTTATTCTATCCACTCCAATTCCACCAAAATGTATGGAGATTTGAGGGATGTGTATTGGTGGGGAGGCATGAAGAGGGATATTGCCAAATTCGTTTTCGGTTGCCATAGTTGTCAACAAGTCAAAGACGAAAATCAAAGGCCAGGTGGCCTAACATAAGACGTGGAGATTTCTACTTGGAAGTGGAGGTGAATAATATGGATTTTGTGGTTTGGTTGCGCAAGACTAGAAAGTTTTGATTCCATTTGGATTGTGGTTGACACGATGACGCAATAGGCTCATTTTCTACCAGTTAAGACCATATATGGGGCTAAAGAGTATGCAAGGTTGTACATCCATGAGTTAGTGAGGTTATATGGGGTTCCTTTGTTCATTATATCAGATTGTGGTGCACAATTCACTTCACATTTTTTGAGGTCTTTTCAAAGGGGTCTTGGTACAAAAGTTCACCTTAGTACTGCCTTTCACCCACAAATGGATGACCAAGCTGAAAGAACTATTAAAACACTTGAGGTTATGATGAGGGGTTGTGTTTGGAGTTTAAGGGTAGCTGGGATGATCATCTTCGATTGATTGAGTTTTCCTACAACAATAACTATCACCCTAGCATCGGTATGGCTCCTTTTGAGGCTTTTTATAGGAGACATTGTAGATCACCAGTTGGTTGGTTTGAGGTGGCTCTATTGGGGCTGGACCTGTAATGGAAGCTCTTGAGAAGGTTAGGATGATTAGGGAAAGGTTGAAAACAGCCTAAAGTCGTCAAAAATCATATGCCGATGTGAGAAGAAGAACCTTGAATTCAAAGTGGCTGATTGGGTCTATTTGAAAGTTTCTCCAATGAAAGGCATGGTCTGTTTCGTAAAAAGGGGAAGTTGAGTCCAAGATATATTGGTCCTTACGAGGCGATAAAGAGGATTGGTAAGGTATCTTATGAGTTGAAGTTGCCTAGCAAAATGAATTTGGTTCATCCGATGTTCCATGTCTCTATGTTGAGAAAATGTGTAGGTGATCCTAATGCTATTATTCCTCTTGATGTTTTGGGTGTTGTTGAGGATAACTTGACTTATGAGGAGACTTCAATTCAGATTTTGGATAGGGAAGTGAAGATATTGAGGAACAAAGGAGGTGGGTTAAGGTCCTTTGGAGGAACCAACAAGTCGAAAGTGCTACATGGGAGGCCGAAGTGGACATGCAAAAGTGGTATCC
>JAOTQR010000097.1:11309074-11332477 GCA_025774065.1 Solanum ossicruentum | reverse complement strand
TTATGTCGTCAAATGGGTTTGTATCAATAATAGTGCCTAATCGGTACTAGTCGCGGCCCCGGGGTCGGGCCGTGACACTAATATTATGATTCTATTTTTGATAGCATGGGAGTGTTCCGAGGCTATACGAAAGAAAAACAAATTCCTAAGAAATCATTTAGAGCATGTGTGTTCAACCTTAAGGTATGTTACAACTTCCTTCTCTTTAGATTGAGTTTGATTGCATAAATGTATGCAGATTTTCATGAATTTATGGTTGGTATGTAGTTGATTATGCTATACTTGTTAGACTCCATACTTTAGGTTGTATGTGGGAACTATTGGTACTTGTGTTGCCTTTGAATACCATTGTTATCTCGTGATGTGTCTTATACTTGATTTTGGTGTTTTATTGGAACATGCTTGGCCTTGGTCTAGGCTTAAATTAGTGATTGCCATAGTCTTGTATATTTGGAGCCGATAGGCCTTAGTTTTACTTCACCTTCATATTGGACGACTTAGTGCCTTGTAGACTAGTATAACAGACTTTGGTTTGATGGAGATGAGTCGTAGCTAGTAATTAATTCAGCTTCGATGCCTTTCCATTCACAATCCCTGTATCTCATTATCTCAAAATCTTTGGCTATCAATTCGCTCATTGAAAATGACTAATTTTGGTTTGATTATTTGGGTACATTAAGATATTTTGAGTATGTGTATGACGATCCATGGAGACCTTATGACAACATTTGATGCAAAATTGTTAGCAGCTTCCTCTAGGTTTATTGCTTTTGGAAAAAAAATACTATCAAGAGGTATAATCAGTAGTTTAAGGTCCAAGCAATGTACTTCCTGATTCTAATGACCTATCCTCTGATATGGAGTTCACATACAAGCTTTTGTTATATGGATTTCACTATAATTATTATTCGGGAAGCATCAGCGGTGGTTTGTTGTTCGAGATTTGTGCCTACCCTAATCGAGTTTGATTTTATTTACATTACTACTATGGAAAGGCTTCATCTATGGTTCGAGGTCTAGGCTCTCTACTTTCCCTTGCAGATCTAAAATTCTTTGACACATTAGAAATTATTTTGAGTTTTTGCCTAGTTCCTTTACTTTGCGCTTAACTATTTTGCTTACCCATCAAGCTTATGGGAGTCCTTTGTGGTTTGTAATCTATTGTATGGTTATACTTTCTAATCTTATAGGGCTTAGTTGTGTTTAGTTAGCTGCCTTAGATCTTTCTTATTTTCTATACATATGTGTATATCTTTAGTATTTTTTGTTGTTGACCTCCATTTTTTTATATTCCAACATTTTCTATTATCTTTACTTTTTTTCCTCAACTGGCCTATGATACCTATAAGATACCTATTGCTTGGTACTGATACTATACTCTACATATGTTTTTGTGATCCTGGTTCAAGCATCAGTCACCACTGCTGATATTTGTAAGGGCTCATATTTTCAAGCTTATTTATGTTGTTTAAGGCCGTCATGGGCCCCCTATGTCAAGCCAAGTTCAAAAGATTTTCCGTTGGCTAAGTTCGACACAAGTACCAGTAGAAGTGCCAAATTTAAACTAGCATAACTCTTAGCACAATTGGAACTGGGTGGCCCACACATGTCAAATATAATCCCTTTGTGTTAGCTTCGCAATGGACTTGGTTTCACCTCATTCTGAGGTTGGATGAAGGAGTTATGATCGTTTTCGTGAGAACCTCCCATGCAGTTTTGTCACACAAACTATTTGATGGCCAGTATGGCCTTTGACGGGCCCTTTTGGCCAGATGGGGTTGGAAAGGTCATTTTTAGCACCGAGGAAGGTGGCACGGCCAGTGTACGGGCCGTGTGGCTCACCACTGATCGTGGGGATGGCCAGAAGGTGTGCCAAAGGGAGCCTGTTGGAATTAGGGAAAATGTGGCTAAGAGTGGTGCCACGGGCACTGTTGAAAGGCCGTGTGGAGTGGGACGGCCCGTGGTACTTGGACGTGTGGTGGCCTGCAACATTTAATTTTGTCTAAGTTAGGTGGGATGGAACAGTACAAGGTCCGTGAAACGGTCCATCAAAGTGACAAGACATCAACTTTTTTCCAAGTTTCCCAACTTCCATTTTTTTTTTCAATAAGGCACTTCACACAGGCACTCCACATGACCCGTGGAGTGCCACATAGCCAAAGAAGTCTCCAGTGAGACAACACTTTGCCAAATTTTCCATCCGATCACTAATGGCATTTTCATAAAATTTAATTATTCTAATGACTTTTTTAGACTTCCAATGCTATTTTAGCCTTCCTAAAAGACTTAAACAATATTCCTAAGGATCAAAGTCATTACTCTTATCTCAAATACACCCTCAATTCACTCAGGAGCCTCCACCAAGACCCCAATCCCAATTTCAAGGAATCTCAAGAATAATTTTAGATTCCAAGACCCACTTCCAAGCTTCAATTCTTTCTCAACTCAATTTCACGAAACTTCAAGTCTAAGATATGTGGGTTGATCCTTGACTTCCTTTCAATCAAGGAGACCCAAAATTATTTTTAAGCAATCTCATGGATTTCTAGTTACTTTAAATTTGGGGTTTTGAAGGTTATGAATCCTAATTCTAATTATGGATGGGTAGTGTTTATTTGATGATTTTAATGTGATTTAAACTATTACATGAGAATTTTCTTTGGAGTTTATGGAATTTCAAGTGTGAATGTCCCCTTTAAGACTTCTAAATGCATGGGTGATTACCATATGAACTTAAATGTGGATTAATTATGTTTTCGATTGAATTTCATATTATATTGTTAATTTTTGATTGAATCCTAATTACTCATGTCATTTTCTCATTGTCCATAGCATATGCATTCATGTACATGGATCATTTTGAAAAATTATGTTATATGTTATGAGTTTTGATAAATGTTGGTTATAACAATATTGTGATCATATATATGTCTTGATTTTGGCTTTTTGAGCATTTTGGGTGGTTGCACCCTTTTATATATGAATGGGATAGTCGTAGGCATGAGTATATAGATTCTGAAATTATGTTTTGGCCTTTAAGCCTCAAAATGCATTAAAATGGTTTCGAAAATGATTTACGTCATTTGAAAGTATGTATATATATGTCTATGTATATCTATTCTTGTGGGATGACGACTTAGCACCGATGGATTGGGGGCGTTAGGGCTATCCCCAAGGGACCTCTTTCTTTCTTTGAACTATGTGTCTAGCATAGGTTTTCGATCCAAAGAGGGAGTTGTCTCGTAAGGAGGAAAAATGATTTGAATTATTATTTTGTGAAAATCCTATCCGAAGAGGGAGTTGTCCTGTAAAAAAGTTTACTTCATACGAAGAGGGAGTTGTTCTGTAAGGTGAAGTATGGTCTACTCTTGGCAAGTAGATCACCTCTTTACCGATGAGAGGATTTCATCGGGATTCCAAGTAATATCCCGCTTAGTCTTACTTATGCTGGTTGAGGTCACATCCCTAATATATATATATAATTGAGTGCAACATTTGCATTTCATGCATCATGACTTTCATAACATCTCATTATATTACATTCTTTGATGTTCAACTCTTTCGATATTACGTGCCTTGACATTTAACGTTGATATGTAGGTTTTGGTAAGTTAGATGAAATGCATATTTAGTACATTCAAACATACTAATACATACTCTTGCCTACATGATTTTACCATGTGGGGACCAAGGAATTTGACCATCCATCATTCGACGTTTAGCTCAGATTCCAGATTTACTTATAGTAGTGAGTCCTGCCTTTCAAGGACGCACCACCGTTTATCTACCTATGTTACTTACTTCTCCTTATGTATTTGTGGGTGAGCCTGGGGTATGTCTTTGCCCCCGACCCATCTATGTAGAGGCATTGTTGGATACTTTGTAAACCTCTTCATGCTATATGTTATTTGTTATGGTTAAGTCTATGTTATGTATGTGGTTATCTTTAAGTACTGATATGTTACTTGCTCTCATGTTAATAGAAAGATCATAAGACCTGAATTGCCCCCATAGCGTGAGTCCTACGTACCCGCCCCTTAGTATTTTTATTCTATGTGTTATCTAAACTCATGTTGACCCTTTCCCCATGATGCCCCATAGCGTGAGTCCTACTTTTCCGTCCCTTAGAACTATGAGTTGATTGTTGACTATGCTTCCGAACCGATGAGGTGAGTTTTTGTATCTTGAGGCTTGTTTGGGGACTTTTAAGTTTCCATACACCATGTCACATCTAGGCCCTAGGTCCGGGTTGTGACAAAGTTGGTATCAGAGCCCTAGGTGTCAAGTAGAGTCCCAATTATAGGTGTGAAGTGCACCATGCCTATGAGTGGGAGGCTACAACGACGTTCTAGGAATTGTCTCACTTCTTCATGTCTTATGTAATACTGTAAATAACTAGTTTAGCTCTTGACCCTTGATGGTATCCTTACTTTGTTTCAGAAGATTCCTCATGGTAAACTTGCAGACTAGCCCTAGCTAATAAGGGTCAAGCACCTCAAGGGCCTCGGGATGAGCCTTTCACTCATTTTGAGTTCTGTAAGGCCTTTGCCATGCTTGTCCAATTGGTGACTACTCAGGCTAGGCAGGCTAAGCTTCCTCGGGATTGTACTCCGGCTTCCAGAGTGAGAGATTTTACCCAGATGAATCCTGTGGTGTTCTATGGGTCTAAGGCTTGATGAGGATGCTCAGGAGTTCATTGATGAGCTCTCAGAGGTATTAAATGTCATGGGTCACTTCTGAGGAGAGGGCTGAGCTAGCTGCCTATCAGTTGAAGGATGTAGCACAAGTGTGGTATACTCAATGGTCTATAGAGAGGGTTTATGGTGATGTTGTTAATTGGAAGAGTTCAAGCTTGCTTTTCTGGATCATTTCTTCCCACTTAAGCTTAGGGACACCAAGACTATAGAGTTTATCAACCTCAGGCAGGGTAGTATGAGTGTGAGGGATTATGCCCTCAAGTTCGCTAAGCTCTCAAGTATGCCTAAAAAAACGTGGCTGATCCTCGTGCGAGAATGCACAAGTTCATCTATGGCGTTTATGACTTGCTTTTTCCAGAATGTCATACAACCATGCTTAATTGGGATATGTACAATAAATTTTTTTTACCACGAGATTCCAGACTTATTGTTTATGTCGAACAGATTAAAGGGGAGAAACTCAAAGGTAGGAGGATGCATGATCCTAAGAGGGCCCATTTTTATGGTGGGTTCTCCAACTCCCAGGGTGGTGGTTTTGGCTATTTCCAACAAGGCCAAGGTTCAGGTGCTCTAATTGTTAATGGTAAGGTGCCTCCTCCTAGAGCACCTATTAATGGTGGTCAGGGGAAACCTATGTGTACCAAGTGTAGGAAGCACCACACAGGTCCTTGTTGGAGAGAATTGGGTGCTTGCTTCGGGTGTGGTGATAAGAATCACAAAGTTACCGACTATCCCAAGAACCTTCAGAAAGGTCAAGGTCAGGTGGCTCAACGTGGACAAGGTTAGCCAAGGGTTCCTCAGGGTGTCCCTCCGAGGAACAACAGGTTCTATGTTCTTTATATGCGTCAGAAAGTTGAAGAAGCTCCAGATGTTGTGACTAGTATGTTAAAAGTCTTTGATTTTGATGTTTATATTTTGCTTGATCCGGGTGCAAACTTTTCTTTTGTGACTCCTTTGTTGGCTATTAAATTTGGTTTGAGTCTGAAAATTTTGAGGGAACCTTACTCAGTTTATACTCTCGTGGGTGAATTTGTTGTTGCACATAGAGTCTATCGTGGTTGTCCTATTTCAGTATTGCATGAGGTATTCCCATATGATC
This sequence comes from Solanum ossicruentum, assembly GCA_025774065.1. Taxonomy (NCBI): domain Eukaryota; kingdom Viridiplantae; phylum Streptophyta; class Magnoliopsida; order Solanales; family Solanaceae; genus Solanum; species Solanum ossicruentum. Next base: position 11,326,681 of record JAOTQR010000097.1, on the reverse strand, counting down.
TTATGGAACTGGAAATGTATCATTTTGATGTAATTATTTGAATGGTTTAGTTGCATGCATCATATGACTCTGTAGATTGTAGAACCCAAGAGGTCAAGTTCCAACCTCCCGGTGAGCCCGTTCTTGAATGGAAAGGTAGTGACTCTACTATCAAAGGTCGATTTATTTCCTACCTCAAGGCTCGGAAGATGATCTCCAAGGGATACATTATCACATTATGAGGGTTAAAGATGTAGAGTCTGAATTGCCTACTCTTGAGTCTGTTTCGGTGGTGAGTGAGTTTTCGAATGTGTATCCCGAAGACTTGCCCGTCATTCCTCCTGAAAGGGAAGTAGACTTTGGCATATATCTTCTTCTGGATACTCAACCTGTCTCTATTCCTCCCTGTCATATGTCACCGGCTAAGTTGAAGGTATTAAAGGATCAGTTGAAAGATTTGTTAGAGAAGAGTTTCATCAGGCCAAGTATATCTCCATAGGGGCTCTGATGTTATTTGTAAGAAAGAATGATGGATCTCTTTAGATGTGTATCGATTATAGGAAACTGAATAAGGTGACCATTAAGAATAAGTATCCATTGCCTAGGATCGATGACTTGTCTGACCAACTTCAAGGGGCTACTCACTTTTTGAAGATCGATCTCCATTTTGGGTATCATCAGTTAAAGGTTCGAGAATGTGACATTCCCAAGACGACCTTTAGAACGAGATATGGGCACTTTGAGTTTTTTGTGATGTTGTTTGGCCTAACTAATGCTCCGACCATGCTCATGGATCTCATGAATCGGGTGTTCAAGCCTTTTCTTAATACTTTTGTGGTTGTTTTCATTGATGATATTCTTATCTATTCCTGAAGCAAATGGGAGCATATCGATCATTTGAGGTTAGTTTTGCAAACCTTGAGAGAGAAGAAGTTGTATGCCAAATTTAGCAAGTGTGAGTTTTGGTTGGGTGAGGTTTCTTTTCTAGGTCATGTGGTGTGTGGTAATGGTATAAAGGTGGATTCGAAAAAGACCGAGGTGGTAAAGAATTGGCCTAGACCGTTGACTCCTTTGGACATTTGAAGCTTTCTTGGGTAAGCGAGCTATTACTGAAGGTTCGTTGAGGGTTTCTCATTTATTGCCTCTTGACTGACTAAACTAACTTAAAAGAAGGCTAAGTTTGTATGGTCGGATGAGTGTGAGAAGAGTTTTCAAAGTTTGAAGGTTCGACTTACATCAGCTCTGGTTTTGACTCTACCAAACGGCATGGATGGGTTTGTGGTATATTGCGATGCCTCTTGAATTGGGTTGGGTTATGTACTTATGCAACTTGGTAAGGTGATAGCTTATGCATCAAGGAAATTAAAGGTACATGAGCATAACTACCCAACTCATGACCTTGAGTTAGCGGTAGTGGTCTTTGCTTTGATGATTTAGAGAAACTATTTATATGGGATTCATGTGGATGTTTTCACAGATCAAAAGAGCTTGCAATATGTATTCACTCAAAGAGACCTGAATTTGAGACAAAGGAGATGGTTGAAACTCCTAAAAGATTACGACATGAGTGTTCTATATCACCCCAGCAAGGCAAATATGGTAACCGATGCTCTAAGTAGACTATCTATGGGAAGTGTGGCTCATGTTGAGAAAGGCAAGAGGGAGTTGGCAAGGGATGTCCACCGTTTGGCTAGATTGGGAGTTAGAGTGGCTGATTCCAATGATGGTGGTATACATGTTCTAAATGGGGCCGAATCCTTGGTGGTTGTTGATGTGAAGGCTGAGCAAGATCTAGACCCATCCTTGGTTGAGTTGAAGAAATTGGTTGCCGAAAAGAATATTGAAGTTTTCTCCCATGGGAGAGATGGTGTATATCGGTATCAAGATCAGTTATGTGTTCTAGATGTGGATGATCTTAGGAATGTGATCATGATTGAAGCCTATAGTTCTCACTATTCTATTCACCCAAGGTCCACGAAAATGTATCGGGATTTGAAGGAGGTGTATTGGTGGCATAGTATGAAGAGTGATATAGCCAAGTTTGTATCTGAATGACGAAATTGTCAACAAGTGAAGGTGGAGTATCAAAGGCCTGATGTGTTGGCTGAAGACATTGAGATTCCTACTTGGAAGTGGGAAGACATAAATATTGTCTTTGTTGTTGGGTTGCCTCGGACTCGGAAGTAATTTGATTCCATTTGGGTTATCGTCGATTGGATGACTAAATCGGCTCATTTCTTACCGGTTAAGACTACTTTCGGCAAATATGCAAAGTTTTACATTCGGAAATTAGTAAGGTTACATGGTGTTCCTAGATCTATCATATCGGATTGGGGTACCCAATTTACCTCCAACTTTTGGAAATCATTTCAAAGGGGACTCGATAGTAAAGTCAAGTTGAGTACCACTTTTCATCCCCAAGCCGATGGGCAAGCTGAGAGGACAATTCAAACCTTGGAAGATATGCTATGTGCTTGTGTGTTGGAGTTCAAAGGTAATTGGGATGACCATCTTCCACTCATCGAGTTTGCTTATAATAATTGCTTCTATGCTAGCATTGGTATGGTAGCGTTTGAGGCCTTGTATGGTAGGAGGTGTAGATCTCTGGTGGGATGGTTTGAGTTGGGGAAAATGGATTTGAATGGCCCAGACTTGGTAATGGAGGCTATGGAGAAAGTGAAGTTGATTAGAGAAAGGTTGAAGATGGCACAAAGCCGCCAAAAGTCCTATTCGGATGCAAGAAAGAGAGACCTTGAATTCCAAGTTGGAGATTGAGTGTTTGTGAAAGTCTCACCTATGAAGGGAGTGATGCTTTTTGGTGAAAAGGGGAAGCTAAGTCCCTGGTATGTAGGGCCTTATGAAGTTATTGAAAGAATTGGTGATGTGGCATATAAAGTGGAGTTACCCCTAGATTTGAGCTCTATTCACCCAGTTTTCCATATGTCCATGTTGAGAAAGATGGTTGGAGATCCTAGCATTATTGTGCCTTTGGAGGGCATTGAGGTGGATGAGAACTTGTCTTACGAGGAGGTCCCGGTAGAGATTTTGGATAGACAAGTGAAACGGCTTTGTAATAAGGGTGTGGCTTCAGTGAAGGTGCTTTGGAGGAACCAACATGTGGAGAGTGCTACATGGGAGGCGGAGTTGGGTATGATGAAGCGGTACCCCCATCACTTCCAATTTACTCAAGCCTAAGGTATTAGGTCCTTTCCTTCTCGTTAGTCCTAATTCTTTCCTTCTTAAGTCTCATGGTATTGCATGCGTACATGTGCATTAGAATGGTTTTTATGATGTTTTGAATGAATTTATTTTGACATGAGACTTAATGGCTTTGTAATTTCCAATGATGAATTATGCATCATATCTTGTATTTGAAAGTTGCATGTTCCCACCCAAGCCTTGTTCATGCACATTCGAGGATGAATGTTTCCAAGGGGGAGATGATGTAAGGACTCGGATTTTCAAGCTTATTTATGTTGTTTAAGTCCTTCATGGGCCCCCTACGTCTAGCCAAGTTCAAAGGATTTTTCGTTGGCTAAGTTTGACACAAGTAACAGTAAAAGGGTCAAATTTAAACTAGCATAATTCATAACACATTTGGAACTGGGTGCCCACGAGTTGTCAAATGAATTATTCGCAATGCACTTGGTTTCACCTCATTCCGAGGTTGGATGAAGGAGTTATGATCATTTTCGTGAGGCCCTCCCGTGCAGTATTGTCACACAGACTGTTTGACGGCCAGTGTAGCCTTTGATAGGCCATTTGGGTCAGTTGGGGTTAGAAAAGGTCATTTTTGGCACCAAAAAAGGTGAAACAACCAGTGGTACGAGCCTTGTGGCTCACCACTGACCTTGGGGATGGCAACAAGATGTGCAAAGGGAGCTTGTTGGAAATTGGGGATAATGTGGCTACGAGTGGTGCCACGGGCACTGTTGACGGGCCATGTATAGTGGGACGGCTTGTGGAACTTGGACGTGTGATGGCCTACAACATTTATTTTTGTCTATGTGAGGTGGGATGGACCAGTACATAGTCCGTGTAAAGCCACACGATCCATGAAGCGGTCCGTCAAAGCGACAAGACGTCGATTTTTTGCCAAGTTTCCCAACTTCCATTTTTTTTCACTAAGGCACTTCACACGGGCACTCCACACTACCCGTGGAGTGCCACACGACTAGTGAAGTCTCCAGTGAGACGACATTTTGCCAATTTTTTCATCCGATCACTAATGGCATTTTTGTAAATTTTAATTATTCTAATGACTTTTTTAGACTTCCAATGCTATTTTAACCTTCCTAAAAGACATAAACAATATTCCTAAGGATCAAAGTCATTACTCTCATCTCAAATTCTCCCTCAATTCTCTCAGGAGCCTCCACCAAGACCCTAATCCCGATTTCAAGGAATCTCAAGAACAAGTTTAGATTCCAAGACCCACTTCCAAGCTTCCATTCTTTCTCAACGCAATTTCAAGGAACTTAAAGTCTAAGGTATGTGGGTTGACCCTTGACTTCCGTTTATTCAAGGAGACCCAAAATTATTTTTAAGTAATCTCATGGATTTCTAGTAACTATAAATTTGGGGTTTTGAAGGTTATTAATCCTAATATTCTAATTATGCATGAGTAGTATTTATTTGATGATTTTAATGTGATTTAAACTATTACATGAGGATTTTCTTTGGAATTTATGGAATTTCAAGTATGAATGTCCCCTTTAAGACTTCTAAATGCATGGGTGATTAAATATGAATTTAAATGTGGATTAATTATGTTTTCGATTGAATTTCATATTATATTATTGATTTTTGATTGAATCCCAATTATTCATGCCATACTCTCATTGTCCATAGCATATGCATTCATGTACATGGATCATTTTGAGAAATTATGTCATGGTTTAATCCCAATTATGTTCTATGATATGAGTTTTGATAAATGTTGGTTATGACAATATTGTGATCACATAAATGTCTTGATTTTGGCTCTTTGAGCATTTTGGGTTCTTGCACCATTTTGTATATAATGGGCTATTCCTAGGTATGAGTATATAGACTATGAAATTATGTTTTGGCCTTTAAGCCTCAAAATACATTGAAATGGTTTCGAAAATGATTTACGTCATTTGAAAGTATGTATATATATATGTATACGTATATCTATTATTGTGAAATGACAACTTAGCAACGATGGATTGGGGGCGTAAGGCTATCCCCAATGGTCCTCTCTCTTTCCTTGAACTATGTGTCTAGCATAGGTTTCTAATCCAAAGTGGGAGTTGTCCCGTAAGGAGAAGAAATGATTTGAATTGTGATTTTGTGAAAATCCAATCCGAAGAGGGTTTTGTCCCGTAAAGAAAGTTACTTCATATGAAGAGGGAGTTGTCCGTAAGGTGAAGCATAGTCTACCCTTGGCAAGTAGATCACCTCTTTAGTGATGAGGGGATATCATCGGGATTCCAAGTAATAGTCCGCTTGGTCTTACTTATGTCGGTTGAGGTCACATCTCCAATATATATATATATATATGATTGCATGCTTTGCATTTCATATATCATGACTTTCATAGCATCTTGTTATATTACATTCTTTCATATTCAACTCTTTCGATATTATATGCCTTGTCATTTAACGTTGATGTGCAGGTTTTGGTAAGTTACATGCATCCCACCCCGCATACTTAGTACATTTAAACGTACTAATGTATACTCTTGCCTACATAATTTTACCATATAGGGACCGAGGACTTTGGCCATCCATCTTTCGATATTTAGCGCGAATTCCAGATTTACTTGTAGTGGTGAGTCCTTTCTTTCAAGGACGCACCACCATCCATATACCTATGTTACTTACTTCTCCTTATGTATTTGTGGGTGAGCCTGGGATATGTTTTGGGCCCCGAACCATCTATGTAGAGGCATTGTTCGACACCTTGTAAACCTCTTCACGCTATATGTTATGTGTTACGGTTAAATCTATGTTATGTATGTGGTTACCCTTAAGTACCGATATGTGATTTGATCTCATGTTGATGGAAAGATCCTAAGACCTGAATTGCCCCATAGCGTGAGTCCTACGTACCCACCCCGTAGTATTTTTGTGCTATGTGTTATGTGAACTCATGTTGTCCCTTTCCCCATGATGCTCCATAGTGTGAGTCCTACTTTCCCATCCCTTAGAACTATGTGTTGATTGTTGACTATGCTTCCGAACCAATGATACGAGTTTTGGTACCTTAAGGCTTTTTTATGGACTCTCTGGTTCCCATACGCCGTGTCAAACCTAGGTCCTAAGTCCGGTTCGTGACAATAGTCGAGCTTACAATAGCCAACTTTCAGAGGCGAGGGTGAGTACAACATTTTGAATCATTGTCGTCTCCATCTATACTTTTATGGATTGTTTTTTGGCATTTGAGACTAGTCTATCTATATTTGTATATATTTTTTGTCAACTATTGGGATTTGTACTCATATATAGTGGTTTTGTACTAGTAACTTCTAGATTCTTGGAGAGATTAGATTGTATATCTATTTATATTTTGGATGTTCCCTATTTATTCATGTTGTTGTTTTATCCATTTGTTTAGTTTCTATCCTTAAACGGATTGACTTACCTACTGGTGGGTTATGGTAGGTGTCATTATAACTTGGAAAATTGGGTCTTGACACTAGTCTTGATAGGTTAAGGCTAATGCCATCATACTCAAGTCCAAAGTGTTACTTTTACAATTTGATATATACAACCATGATATCTGTGTTTAGGTTGTATGAGCAATTATATTATTTATTTGATAATATTTTGATGATATATTAAATACTTGAGACATTAGAAAAGGCAAATAATTGAAATTTATCAATTTCTTTTAGAAGGGTGTTACCTGCTAATGGATTGAGAATCTCTCTTTTGATAGGAATCTTGGTTTTTTCCTCCTTCAAAAATATCTTCTTGCATTAATCATTCCACAAACAAAAATTTATTACTAGCATGTATTATAAATTATCATACATATAAATCTCTTCCAAAATATAATTTGATGTGCATTACCATATATTAAAAAGAATAAACATTAGCTTATAATTATAAATTCTAATAAAAATTCAATCAATTGTAATATAGAATGAGAAATTACTCTAGAAATTTTGTTGCTTGGAACCAATAAAACTCGAAAGAGCACAGGAGGATTTGCTGGCTCAATGGCACTTGGGTTGTTTGTTGTGCTTTCTTTTGTGTAAGGTTTTGCGGTTGAAGACATTATTATTTAAAAATTTTCCTATAAAATAAATAGAAAAAAATTATTAACATCATACAATTTATTCAGCTACCACAAAAATGTATAAGTTTTGTAGCACATAGTACAACGTATATTAAAAATTATATTTTTATTCAACGTATAAAATAGGGAGAATCATTCATATGGCCTAAATTCTCTTAGTAATTGATGAAAGAAATTATTGTTAAAGTAATTATCTTATGTTCAAGTTAACATTGTAATTCGATATACAAGACAATAAAATTTGCACAAATTTCAATATTTCCTCCAATTTTTTTCTATAGTGAATAAAAAAATTTCATGGGCGACTTTTATATAAGATTTGACGGTAAATATGTCCTTATGTACATTCTGTACTGTGTTATTTTTTTGTTAGCCGCATCTTTCGTCCCCTTCTCTTCCCTTCCCCCTCTCCTTCATTTTTCCTTCTGTCATATCTAGTTCTTTCTGCTTATGGGATTTGTGTTGAGGGTTTTGGGAAACAGTCTCTCTACTTCTATGAGGTAGCGGCAAGGTTTGCGTACAATCTACCCTCCCCAGACCCCACTTGTGGAATTTCACTGGGTATGTTGTTGTTGTTGTTGTTGTTGACGGTAAATATGTAATTATCCTCCAAAATATTTTCTCCACTTCTCGATCTTTTCAGCATTTAGAACTCTTGTGTAGTAACCTTAAGTCATTTATGACTTGCTGGCACTAGTAGAACAGTCTCCTGATCATTCATTTAATTTTTATGTTAGTTACTATATTTTGAAGCCCTTGGAACTTGAACGGTTGACTTGGACCACAACTCGAGGAAGACGACGACAAACAAAATTCTAATGGATCCAATAGCTTCAAAATGGTCATTTAAGGCTTGGAGTGTGATCGACTTGGTTCCCGAGGCTATCCGTGTGAATTTATGCCATTAGGCATTAAGGCCTTTAAGCTTTTTGTGTATGTTTGACTCTTTTAATTAAGATACTTAGAAATTGTGCTCGAACAAGAATTCCATTAGCATAGTTAGCTCCGAAATGTAGACTTTGGCGTTGAACAACCTTTCGTGTGTAACTCGATGCATCTGGTTTCATTCCGAGCCCTCTTGTGGATTTTGACTTAAATTGGTGCTTGGGCGTGGGACTCGCTTTTTATTGTGACGATCTCTGTTTGAAATTTTGACTACATTATTGAGTAAAAAAAATGCCAAATCTGGTAGGGCAGCATAGTTCATTTACATAAGGAGTTCTAAATAAATCTCGAGCACCCCATATGAAATTTTGGACTTGTCTAAAATATGGTGTTATAGGAAATCTAGTGTAGTTGGGTTTATTCTGTTCGTTTACAAGCCTTAGGGCAGGTTCAGGAAGGCAGACCAGGTTCACGAAGGCAGACCAGGTTCACGAAGGCAGACTACCCAGACTCCATGATCACAACATCCTTGGCCGCAATTGTGAAGGTGTGTTATTTGTTCACTGCAATCACGGGAAACACCTCTGCAGTCACAATGAAAAATTAGATGGAGGGACGCAATCATGAGCCTTAGTCTCTAGGGTCATGATGTGTTTCTTGTACTAGTCTTTTAAACTAGACCAGTCATGTACTAGCCTAATCCTACTACTTTATTTTGCAATATTTGGAGTTATAGGTGAAGTGATTCGATGTATAGCTGTTTGTGTGGAATGTGACTACACAGTGGAGTGTTTGTGGAGCTTCATAAGTCATCACGGTAAGGTATTTTCATTCGCAAAGGGGCTATCCTCTTCTTCAATTCTTCTTTGATTGAAGATTTTATTTCATGGCCTACTTTCATCTGTTTGGGCATCAAATTGTGAACTATTTTTAGATACAAGCTCAATAAAGCATTTAGAAACTATTTACAAAGTCAATTTTAGGATTACTATCATGGATCCCAAATTCTATTTTTGACCTGATTTTGGGTTCAACCCCTAAAATTATAATTTTAGTGTCAAAATAATATAATGATGGGTGATCAACATTTCGATAGTGTGGTTGCATTTGGAGGTGATTCAAGTGTGAATTCCTATCATAAAGTGGATATAGAGTGATCATGATGAGCTTTGAAGTAAGCAGCGACTCCCATTTTTGATTAAGCTCTTCTTGATATTATATAGTATAAATTTCATATAAATTTGGATTTTACTCAACTAAGATTCATTTTTCTTCCATTTGATTCGTTTTCATGACTTCCAGATAAGCCTAGAGTTGTAAAAACCCTCAAAGACATAAGTTTGTGCTTAGGGACTTGCTTCCGATATGGTATAGTGCGAGTATCCTTTTGAAGAGTCATACAGGTGACCTTTATTTAGGTTTGAGCCTTAATATTTTGATATGAATTTTATTGCTCTCGTGGCAAGGTGTGACCTCCGTTAGGGCTTGTTTTCAGATAGTATGCCTGTTTTTGGGTCCTTGAGGCCTGAGTGGCTCTTTATAGTCGTGGGTTTTATTTAGCTCCACCTTATGGTTGATTAGGAAATATAGATTAATTTCAGATGATGATTCTAGATATATTTTCTCCCTCTACTTGCTTTTCTCCACTTGAGATCCCTTAGCTGTACAATTATCTTCATGATGGTGATACTTTTACTAGATAATAGATATCCTATATGGTGTGCCTAAGGCCTTGCTCAAGAAACAACTACATCGCACGTTAGTTCTCTCAACCTTTCTATTTATTGAGGTAGTGGTTTTAGTTCCTAACTTTGTTTGGCTTCTTTCCATATAATGACAACATACATTGCATTAGTTTCACATTCATACTATTTTGTCGTATAAAATCCTTGTTCATGCATTGGCTTATCATTTAGTCACGAAGAGATAGAAAGGTTTTCATATTGTTGATATGAAATTAGTTCAAGTTGGTTTCAAAAGGAGCCATACCACTTGGAACACTGATTTCTAAACTCTGATACTTTTGAGGCATTAAGGAATGCTCTTTTTTTCTTGAGACTGTGGAGGTATCTAGATGATCTCAATTTTATTGATTTGACTATCTTCGTGTAGATACTCTTTATGCATTATTATGACTACTATTATTCCTCCAATACCATCAACAAAGATGATGATGATAAGACCTGATTTGAGCCTAGATAGTGTGTATAGATTACCTATTCCCCATGGAACTTTCATGTCGTGAGTACCATTGTATCAGGTGGAGGTGTTACCTTAGTCCTACCATACTAGCTGGGATGGGCTAGGTCATATATTTTTGTCGATATGTGTTGTGACGAGGTTTCACACATATCTTGCATTCACATGCATTGTCGTTGCAAGTATATAGTTTGTTGTTTGGTCCCCCGATAGTATGGGATGTTAGTTAAGGTTTTGCTTGCTGATTGTATTGATGGTAGTATGGGATGCTGATTCGATATCGTTTGATCTTACATGTTCCTTATTCCATTGCATTGGTAGCTAGTGACTTGTTCCTTTTTTGGTCGAATATGCTACCCTTCTAGGTTAGGTTGGACTGGTTTCTAGGTTGCTAGGTTGTTCATAGGCTCTTCATATTTTTCTACTACTTGTCCCTTGCCGAATAAACTCTATAGCATACCTTCCTTGCTAGCAGATGGAAGACCCATTTCTCCTAGATAGGCTTCTTGTCTCCTCTTTTTCATCTCATATTTCTTGATTATTATTTATTTTATCATTATCCTGTTACTTAGGCTATGCTTGCCTTATGTTTTTGTAACTTATACTTGCATTATTTATCGGATTGACTAGACCCATGCCTACTGGGTATCATTTATTTGGTATTCATACTTCAATTCCACCCCGTGCAAATTGTAGTGCATGTTCCTTCCATTGATGTTCTTTTGTGCAGATCTTATATAGTTCTTGGAGAATAGGGTGTGCTCTTGACATCTGGAGTTGCCGATTTTCATCTTATTATTCTTTAGCCTAGTCATTATTTTGTATTGAAAGATAGTCTGTACTATTATTGTATTTTTAAAATCTTTGTAATTTTAGTTTTTGTATGCTTGCTTACTGAGTGATGCCAGGTCTTAGGGTGGGTTCTTGTATATTACTTCTTCAACTTTGTATTTCTTCTCCTTATTTGGGTAAGCTTTTACTTCTTATGGTTGTCTTTCATGTGATAGTCATTACCTATGGTTTTGAGCTATGGGTTAGTCTTACTTGTCGATGAGTTAGGGTAGGTGCCATCATGACTTGAGTGGTGGGGTTGTGAAAAGTTTATATCAGAGTTATATATTGACTGACATCATTGCTATGAGTGCAATGCCTAATGAAGTCCTGCAGATTGATGTGGATATGTTCGTACCCTATCTTCGGGAGGCTATAGCAGAATTCTTACTCTTTACCCCTAATCATATGTTGTGGCTTTAAATAACTTCTAAAACTGCTCATTTAGGAAACCACTCTCGCTTAGATGGATATCACAAGGTTATTAAAAGTCACATATGAGGCATTAAAATGTTTAACTGGAGTTATGATAGGTGTTTCGCACATTGGAGATGGATCAGTAGTCCCGCAGCAGGTTCATCATCTGTTTTATACTATTTCATTAGATTTCTTTAGTGGATTGGACATACTCCTACCTTATTCTCTGTGGAACAACACTTTAGCCTAGATTTTTTGGAGGGTGACCGTACTACTACATTTGGTATCAAAGCACTTGGTGGCAGCAAGGCCTACTTTTTACAGGTTGAAAGTCTTATGAGAGTTGTGGAGTAGGCATGTCCTAATATTTCCAGTGGTTATCAAATTGGTTATGGTCCTCTTCCTCCTCGACCGATCAACCCCACAATAGTAGTGCCAAGATGTCATGAGAATGTTTATGGTGCTAGGAAGAGACAATATTTTCAAGGGCTTATATTATTGTTATTGAAGTTGTGGGATCTCTTCGATTGGAGTTTGGTCTTCTTTGCAATCCCAATAATAGGCTAGGTAGGTTTAGGGTTGAGGGCCTCAATAAAGGTTGCTAGGGGTGGTGCCATAGGTGTTAGTGATGGTTTATAGATTTCCAAGGGCAGGGACTCTCATGATAAGTTCCATTAGAGATTTCAGCAGGGTGTCTCTGTCTAGAGAAGCCCCTTCATACATTATAATCTAGAGAACAAGGAATGCAGTATTAGCCGCTTTAGGTTTAATGGTTTTTTCTCGGGCAAAACTTTGAGGGGTCTTAACTCACTTCCTACCGATTGTGGATGAATTATTATCGAACATTCTTCCCATGGTTGTTATAATTGTCGTGAGCTTGATCAATGGTCTGGAGAATATCCCGGAAGAGTTTAGCCTATTGAATTTTTTCTTCTCATTTGGGCAACTTTTACCTCTTATGATTGTCATATGCGGAAGAGTTTGTCACATATAATTTTGCGTTATGAGTTAGGCTTACCTACTAATGGATTGAGGTATGTTCCATTACGCCTTTAGAGATCTGGTCGTGGAAAAATAGTATAATCAAATGAAGAAATCTAAGGAGAACATTTACAATATAAGTTATTTAAATTTATGACTAAATTTGAACATGTTATTGTCATTCCCTTCTTGCTTTATATATATACCTAGATTTGAACCCATAAAGAAAATTTTTATTATTTGAGTACATAAAAAATCTAATAGAAAAATAGAGAAAACGATGTATACAGGGATACAAAAAATTTGAAAATATTTATGATAAACTTTATGAAACAATAAGTTCAATAGAAGAGTCTGAAAATCACTTGACTGTAGAAGAGTCTGAAAATCACTACTCTAGACCCGCCTAGTGGCCCTAAATCTATCTTACTCTTGCTGTAAGAGGAAGCTTTCAAGAAAAAAATGTTGACAATGCTTAATTAACTTTATTATCTGTTAATGGCCCTTTGGATAACTGAGATAGACTCATAAACCAACTAAACAACTAACAAGTTGCACTAAGCCAACTCTCCTAAACTGTAGGAGCAACTATCTGCTACTAGGAAAATAAAAACATTAAAAAAACTTAACAACCTAATAGTTGTAGTTAAAAAATAGCCTACTGCAGACTTAGTCAAATTTAAACAAAGTGTTTTAGTATGCTCCAAAACAATATCTCCTTGCAATACTTTCTCCCTGATAAAATGGTAATGTATTTCCACATGCTTAGTTCTTGCGTGAAATACTGGATTTTCAGCCAAGGAAATTGCTGACTGATTATGATAGTATAAAGGCACTGCATAGTCTACAGGTTGTTGTAAGTCCTTCATCAACCGTATGAGCCATGTACATTCTTGAGCTGCAACTGTTGTTGCCCAATATTCTGCTTCTGCTGTTGATAAAGACATAGTTGGCTGCCTTTTACTGCACCATGAGATTGCTCCAGACGTAAGCATTAATACATATCTAGTAGTTAAGCGTCGAGTATCATGATCTCCTGCATAGTCTGCATCGCAATAACCAAATAACTTGGAATCTTCACCTTTTCTGTACAGAATGCCATAGCCAAGTGTACTTTTCACATATCTCAAGATTTGATGAAGTCCTTCCAAATGAGACTTCTCTGGATTTTACATGTACCAACTCATAAAACTAACTAGATAAGAGATGTCGGGTCTTGTTAAAGTTAAGTAGATCAAAATACCCACCAATTGCCGATACATTGTTGCATCTTCCCAGTCTTTCCATTCGTGAGAACACAACTTAGTATTTGGCTCCAGTAGTGTTGAGATTGGTTTGCAATTGAGCATCCCCAACTTCCTCAAGAGATCTTTGGAGTATTTTTGTTGATGCAAACAGGTTCCTTCTTCATTGCGATGGACCTTCAAGCCAATAAAATGATTGAGTTGTCTGAGTTCCTTCATCTAGAAGCTGACTGACAAATTCTTCTTAGTTTGAAGAACTTCTTCACAATCTCCTGGTAGGATTAGATCATCCAAATATACTAGCACAATAGCTAGTTTTCTGCCAATGTCTTTCACAAATAGACTAGAATTTATGGCGCTACTAAATAACCACTTTGAGTAAGAAATTCAGAAATCTTACCACACCATGCCCTCGGCACTTGCTTTGATCCGCAGAGAGCCTTTCGAAGCTCACACACATGATCAGGATGTGTTTTTCTCTAAAAACTATTGGTGGACACATATCTTCCAATCGAACTTTCCATGCAAGAATGCATTTTTTACATTCATCTACCACAAGCTCCAATCCTTACTAGTTGCAAGTGCAAGTAGAACTCGACCTTTAGTAAGCTCTGCCACTGGACTAAATGTTTCAACATAATCTAGTCTATATTGCTGAGAAAAAACCCAGGTTACAAGACAAACATTGTGCCTTTCAATCGATCAATTTGTATGACGCTTTATCTTGTAAATCCATTTACAAGAAATAGGCTTGACATCCTTTGGCTTTGCCACGAGCTCCCAAGTTTGATTCGATTCTAGTGCAACAATTTCCTCCCCCATACCTTTAATCCATTTCGGATTTTGGAATGCTTCCTCAAAAGTTTCTGGTTCTCTTTCATCATCTTCTTCTACTATGGCAGAATTGGCATACTTGGAATTTTGCTTTCTAATCCTTGTTAACCTTCTAAGTGTAGTGGTGTGTTTGCTCCATTTGAACTCACCTTCTTCACTTGGTTGTTGGTACAAACCAGTTTTCCAAGGATTTCGAGTCACACCTTCTTCAGCATTATCTTCATTAGCTTCATCTTCAACTTTATCTATACTCAATTGGATATGAGACGAGTCCAATACATCTTTTAAAGCATCTGAATCTTCTATTAGTTCCTTATCTGAAGACCACCATGAAGAAGCTTCATCAAATATTACATTCTGATAAGTGTAACACTTCCCACTTGTTGGATCACATAAATGCCACCCTTTTCGTTGGCTGTCATACCCTACAAAGATACACCTGATAGACTTTTTGTCCACTTGCTACGCAAGTGATTAGGTACAAACACATAGCATACACAACCAAAAACACGAAAATAGGTGATTGAAGGTTTCATATTCCATAATTTTTCGAAAGGTGAGATAAAATGTAACCTTTATTATGAAAGTCTGTTGATAACATAAGCTACAGTCTTCATAGCTTCTGCTCAAAATTGTCCTAAGACATTTTTCGCGTGAAGCATGCTTCGACAAATTTTTGCTAGGTATCTATTCTTTCTTTTCACTACACCATTTTGTTGTGGCATGTTTGGACATGTGAATTAAAGAAGTATTCAACACTCTCGAAGGAACTCAGAAAATTCATATGAAGTATATTCCCAACCATTGTCAGTTCACAGACAGAGAATTTTCTTACTAACTTCTGCTTCAACAACCTTTTTGAATTCTTTGAACTTTGAAAAGGTATCATATTTTTCATTTAAAAAATAAATCCACAACATACATGGAAAAATCATCAATAAATGTCAGCATATATTTCAACCCACCAACGGATACTTGTTTGACAGGTCCAAACACATCAGAATGAATTAATTCTAATGGTTCTTTGGCTTTATATTTTGACTCCTCATATGACAACTGATGCGCTTTACTGTACTGACAGCCTTCACAAATTACATATGTCCTTACTGAAAGTTAAGGAAGACCCTTCAGCATTGACTTTTCCATCATGACACTAAGTTTTGAGTGGCTAATATGACTCAACTGCATATGCCAGAAGTCTGCCATTTCATTCTTCCTTGTCTTGTCTATATATGCGATTTCTGTCGACATTACATAGATAGAATTCAATCTTTCTCCCTTCATTATTAGCTCTTCTTTAGTCTCCGAATCATGAAATATCCTTACATCTTGCGGACCAAACAGAACAAAGTGACCTGAATATGTTAATTATGCTACCGATAGAAGATTTTTCTTCATACTTTGTACATGATACACATTTTGGAGCAGCATCGGATCAGCACAGTTATTTGGAGATACTACAGCCTTACCGATGTGAGCTATCAGTAATTTTATGTCGTCGGTAGTCACCACCTCATGGCTTACCTTATACTCAGACAAATTTTGCAGCTTCTCCTTATCGCCAGTCATATGGTTTGAGCACATCAACAATCCAATCATTCTCGTAGTCAATCTTCTTAGAGGTTGTTGCTGTAATGGCTAACTCCTCTTATTCAATGGCAAAGAGTGCTTTTGCATCCCTGACATCTTTACTGTTTTCCTTAGGGCCGGAAGTGGCAATAACATTTCTCTCAAAAGACCTTTTATTGAACCAACAAAACTTTGCTTTGTGGACCTTCTTTCCATAGTTGTGGCACTTCCCTTCAAACCTCTTATTTTTGCCCCATTGATTCTTTGAAGCTCCCTTTGACAATAACTTCCCTCTCCCTAATGATGTTTTGCCTTATCATCATTTCTTTTTTGATCCACCTACATTATATTACTAGGAGTTTTCTCTGCTTTTGTTGACGTAGAGCGCTTTCTCCTCGCCTTTTTGTGAAAGTCCACTCATTTGCTGTGCCAAGGCTTTCTGACCTGCTAGCAAATTCTCAAACTCCATAAGTGACTACTGATTTTGCCATCCCTGTACAGCAGTAATAAAGCCGCTATATTCAGGCTTTAGACCATGGATAATGATCCACTTCATCCTGGTCACTCCAATTGGAGCTTATGCATCTAATTCTGAAATCTCTCGATATAGCATCTTCACCTTATGAAAGTATTGTGCAATTGTCATGTTGTGTTGTCCTATTGAGAGTAATTCTCTCTCTAAGAGCTGGAGCCTTGTATAATTTTTCTTCGGAAAAAGCTTGGTGAATGTATCCCAAGCCTGCCTTGGTGTGGTGGCATCTCGTATGTGCTCTACCACATCCTCTTCTACTGTTGTTTAAAGCAACCATAGCCTTTCCTGATTTTATCTTCCACTTATGCAATGTGCCGTGTGCATCTTCTACTTCTGGTTGTGTCACATCGCTACCGTTCACAACGTCCCACAGATCTTGCCCTTGCATATAAGATATTATGCAAGTGGACCATATACTATAGTTGCTGTTATTGATCTTTTTCATACCGCCAACAACTTGCAGTCTGTCATTTTCCAACAGAAAGAAAGGAAAACCAAAACAAACAGGGAAAAGCTATAGCAAGTGATTTCCGAAAGAATGATTTGGCTTAGATACCAATGATGAACTTTATGAAACAACAAGTTCCATAGAAGAGTCTGCCGTAAGAGGAAGCTTTCAAGAAAAAAATGTTGACAATACTTAATTAACTTTATTATCTGTCAATAACCCTTTAAATAACAGAGATAGACTCACAAACCAACTAAACTACTAACAAGTTGTACTAACCCAACTCTCCTAAACTTTAGGAACAATTATTTGCTACTAGGAAAAACAATAATGTAAAAAAAATGTCACGACCCAATCCGGGGGCCGTGACTAGTGCCGATTAGGCACCCCGACAAACACTAACCCAAAAGACCAACTA
>JAOTQR010000097.1:11297790-11308974 GCA_025774065.1 Solanum ossicruentum | reverse complement strand
TTATAAAAATATGAACCCGCAAATAAATAAAATTTGTAAGCTAATTTATTTAAACAAATTTAGTACAAATCAACAAATATAAAACATAAAATCAAGAAAATAAAAAAAATTAAAAGAATTTGAGGAATATTTTTGTCTTTATATAATTAATCCCATGAAATAAAATTCGTGGTATTAGCTAATACAACCAAATGGGAGGCATTAGTTGATACCATGTATGTTGTATTAACTAATCCATGGATTAGTTATACATGGGTCCAAAAATCCTACCAAACATAGTATTATCCAATACCATATATAATCCATAGATTATTACTCCTAATACCTCCGACCAAACATACTCTAAGTTTTGAGTAGCTAACGTGAGTCAACCACATATGCCACAAGTCTGCGTTTCATTCTTTCTCGTCTTGTCTATATATGTGGTTTCTGCCGATATTACCTAGACAGAATTCAATCTTTGTCCCTTCATTATTGGCTCTTCTTTAATCTCCAAATCATGAAATATCCGTACATCTTGCGGACCAAACAGAACAAAGTGACCTAAAGATGTTAATTGTGCTACCGAAAGAAGATTTTTCTTCATACCTGGTACGTGATACACATTTTGGAGCAGCATCAGATTAACGCAGTTATTTGGAGACACTACAACCTTACCGATGTGACCTATCGATAATTTTGTGTCGTCGGTTGTCACCACCTCATGACTTCCCTTGTACTCGGACAAATTTTGTAGCTTCTCCTTATCGCCAGTAATATGATTTGAGCATCAAGAATCAACTATCCAATCATTCTTGTAGTCAATCTGTTTAGAGGTTGTTACTGTAAAGGCCAACTCTTCTTGTTCAACGGCAAAGAGTGCTTCAACATCCTAGACATCTTCATTGTTTTTCTTTGTGCCGGAAGTGGCAGCAGCATTGCTCTCAACACACCTTTTATTAAACCAACAAAACTTTGTTTTATGACCCTTCTTTCCACAGTTGTGGCACTTTCCTACAAACCTCTTGTTTTTGCCCCATTGATTCTTTGAAGCTCCCTTTGGACGATAACTTCCCTCTCCCTGATGATTTTTTGCCTTATCATCATTTCTTTTTGATCCACCTACATTATACTACTTAGAGTTTCCTCTGCTTTTGTTGACATAGAGCGCTTCCTCCTAGCCTTTTTGTGAAACTCCAGTCATTTGCTTTTCCAAGGCTTCCTGAACTTCTAACAAATTCTCCAACTCCACAAGTGACAGCTGATTTTTCAATCCCTGTACAGCAGCAATAAAGCCTCTATATTCAGGATTAAAACCATGGATAATGATCCGCTTCATCCTCGTCTCTCCAATTAGAGATTTTGGCTCTAATTCTGAAATCTCTCGACATAACAACTTCATCTTATGAAAGTATTGTGCAATTGTCATGTTGTGTTGTCCTATTGAGAGTAATTCGATCTTTAAGAGCTGAAGCCTTGTATCATTTATCTTTGAAAAAAGCTTGGCGAATGTATCCCAAGCTTGCTTTGGCGTGATGGCATCTCGTATGTGCTCTAGCATATCCTCTTCCACTGTTGTCTTCAAATCAAACATAGCCTTTTTTTGCTTTTATCTTCCACTTATGCAATGTGTCGTGTGCATCTTCTACTTTTGGATGTGTCACATCACTGTCCTTCACAACCTTCCACAAATCTTGCCCTTGCATATAAGACATTATGCAAGTGGACCGTGTACTATAGCTATTGTTGAGCTTTTTCATACCGATGACAGCTTGTAGGTCTATCATTCTGTCAACAGTAAAAGAAAGGAAAACCAAAACAAATGAGGAAAAGCTACATCAAGTGATTGTCGAAAGAACGACCTGGCTCGGATACCAAATGATGAACTTTATGAAGCAATAAGTTTAATAAAAGAGTCCGCCGTAAGAGGAAGCTTTGAAGAAAAAAATGTGGACAACGCTTAACTTTATCGTCTGTTAATGACCCTTTTAAATAACAAAGATGGACTCATAAACCAACTAAACCACTAACAAGTTTCACTAACCCAACTCTCCTAAACTTTAGGAACAACTATCTGCTACTAGGAAAACAATAACGTAAAGAAACTTAATAACCTAACAATTTTAGCTAGAAACTAGCCTACTACGTACCTAGTCAAATTTTAAACAAAGTGATGTCGTAAAACTTTAACAGATACGGCAGAATCTTCTCATGGAAATCCTCCTACGATCACTCCTACTATTCAATCCAGAACAAATGCTGAAACATTTGATTCTATTCATTCATTTTATCTTCATACTTCTAATTCCCCAAGCATGATATTGGTGATGATGATTCCCCATGAATGATATTTGATCCTACACATCTTTGATGGAAAAGGTTACGGAGGTTGGCGCGGATAAATCCTCATTCCATTGTCAGCCATAAACAAAATAGGACTAATTCATCTTGAGAGTCTTTCAAGGCTTGGACTAAGTATAATGACATGGTTATTTCTTGGATCTTGAACTGCTATCTGAAGAGATAGCCAAAAGTGTTCTTTACTCCAAGACTGCAAGGGGGATCTGGAATGAACTTGATGAGAGATTTGGCCAATGCAATGGCCCTCAACTCTTCCAAATACAATAGCAAATTACTGAATTAGCTCAAAGTAGTCTGGATATTGTTGCTTACAACACAAAGCTCAAAAGGCATCGGGATAAGTTGGATAGCTTAAATGTTAATCAATATTGCATTTGTGATTTCTCTGTGGTAGAAAAGAAAGTTATTCAAGTCTCAATAAAATGGAGGAATCATTCAGTTCCTTATGGGACTGAATGAAAGCTATGTTGGACTAAGGAGTAACTTACTTATGCTTTCCTCTTTGTCTTTAGTGAACTTTGCCTACTCTTTGCTCATCAGAGATGGAAGCAAAAAAGAGGTACAATTTTCACATCATCCAGTGCAAGTAGACAATAGAGAGTGTCATAGGTCAAAAAGTTCTTTGCTTGACCAAAGAGTAATGCAGTTCTTCCTACGGAAGATATAATCACACAACCACTGGTGGTGATATTTGTGCTAAGTCCCGATACACAAAGTTATCTCACGCATCTAGTACTATCTTTATTAAACACATTTTTTATTTAATTCATGTGGACACTTGGGGTCCCGATGAGTCTCACACTTTGGCTAAGATCGAAGGTCAATTGAATACAAAAATGAAAGTTATTAGATCTGATAATGCATCAAAATGAGGAAGCAGTAATCAAAATTCTTGCATCCAGGGAATCATTCACCAAACCTCTTGAAATGTGCATGGCTCTTTTATTTCAATCTAATCTTCCTTTTGAATACTAGGAAGGATGCCTCTTAACAGCTACTTTTTGATCAATAGATTCCCTTCCAAGCTTCTTAAAATGAAAACTCCATATGAACTTTTGTTTGGGCATACATGCACCCTCTTACTCATATTTAAGAGTCTTTGGGTGTTTATGTTATGCATCTTCTCCTTCATTACATAGATCAAAGCTTGATCCAAGATTAATCAAATGTGTGTTTTTGGGTTATCCTTATGGAAAAAAAAAGATACAAATTACAAAATCTTGAAACCAGAAAAAATTTCATGAGAATGTCTTTCCTTTGTTTTTTTCCCCATTAATAATCAAATTCCTATATTTTTGATTACGTATTCAATGCCTGAGTCTATCAGATCGTGATCAAACATCTTCTTCATCTCCACAACCTTTTTCTCCTCCCTCAGATCATCTCCTGTTTCCTCTTCCTCTGATTCAGTATATTCTGAAACATCTCCTAGAAGGTCAACTCTCATGTGATTCAAGAGCCCAAATATTTAGATGATAAAGTTGCAATTCTATACTTTTAACAGATCTTACCCCTACTTGTTTTGCCTCACCGGTTTCTCCATTTTATTCTAACTAGTCTTTTGACACGTGTGTTGCACGTGTATTCCCTACTAATAAGTATAATTTTTTCTTTAATAACGTGAATAATGTTTTAGCAAGTAATGACAAAATTTTGATGGGAGAGATGCAAGATAAACTAATAATGGGTGACTTCTATTCAACCGATGTTTATTGCTATTGTGAAACTCAATCTTATGTAGAAAATGTGCTACGACCTAAAGTTGAAAGGATATTTTTTTCAGATTTGAAAGCATGACTCCTTTCATCTATGAAATTAAAATGAGAATATTACATTAGCATCTAAATCGGTAGATCTCAATTAATTAAAAAAGTTTTGGCATAGATATTTGGCATTAATTGTAATCATAGTGTGACATTTAGCTCTATAGTGTAAAACTTTTTAAAAAATAGATATAAATCTCACATGATTAAAGTGGAATATATGATGTTGTATGAAGGAGAAGCAGAATTATGCTATAACTGTTGTCAATAAATTAGCAAAATAGTATACATATTTTTTCTCACACCAGTGTATCATTTGAATAAAAAAAGCTAAGAAATGAGGAAATGGTATCTATTTAAATGTTTGTTTTACCTCAGGAAGGAATGTTGAGTAGGCACTTGTCCAAGTTAAAAATTTTCTGAAATTATTTCTTACCTGTGGTGAAAAAAAAACATAAAATTACGATTAAAAAAAAACTTTGTAATATCGAGTGTTCTCTATGACATATATAACTAAAATTCATTGCTCAAAAGAAACTTAAAAAATTGAAAGTATAATTTTGTGAGATGCACCAACGTATATCTCATTGTCGCCCAAAATGAGAATACAGGAAAACAATGTATTTCCGGGGATCAGGTGACCAATGGATAGAGCTTTGACAAAGAATATCAAATGATATAAAACTGTAGGAGTGAACTGAGAGATAAAGGCATACGAAAAGGCAGAAAACATATACATTTACTAATATGAGATGATAATTATTTTTAAATATTTAATTATTATGTTATTTTCTTTAACATTTTAAAATTTAGTATAGGGGTAAAATGATTCATTATCTAGTTAAATTGGTAATCAGAGAAAATCAAAAGTTTTTCAATTTATTATACTTTCACTAGTTAACCATCAATCGTAATAACTGAAATAATATTTAATGATGAAATTAAAAATACAACTTAATTGACTATTCAATAATAATAATAAAAAATTACATATATAGATAGATAGATAGATAGATAGATAGATAGATAGATAGATAGATAGATAGATAGATAGATAGATATAATGGTATTATTGTAATAATCAAACTTTATAGTCCTTTTGGTATTTCAACTTTCAACTTTTTTGTTCCCACATTTAGTAATATATGATATGATATGATATGATGATTAGTCTCTTTTGAACTCTACTTCCTACATTCATGAGCCTACCATATATTCCCAACAAGCATTGCACCTAGGTTGGCAGGAGGCAATGGCCAAGGAATTTAAAGCCTTGGAAGCAAACAAGACTTGGGATATGATAGAGTCACCAAAGGAGAAAAAGCTTTGCCTTCAAAATGAGTTTATTGAGTTAAATACAATCAAGATGGATCAATTGAACGATTTAAAGCCAGATTAGTTTTGAGAAAAGATAGACAAAAGGTAGGAACGGATTTCACATAAACTTATTCACCTGTTGTGAAGATGATTGCTATTAGATGTTTATTAACAATGGCAATTAAGAAAAATTGGAAAATTTCTCAATTAGACGTCAACAATGCTTTCCTGCATGATGATTTGCAAGAAGCGATACACATGAAATTTCCGCCTGGTATGCCATCTCGTAGTCCTCTTCATGTTTGTAAATTAAAGAAATCCCTATATGGTATTCTCACTCTCTAAATGATTGTTCCCTTTTCTTCAAGAAATCAGAAGGTTGTATATCTATCCTAGCAGTTAGTGTGGGATGATATTCTATTAACAGGTGATGACCCAATTGAAATTAACACACTCAAATCTTTTCATCATTTAGAATTTCAAATAAAGTTCTAGGAAAGGCTAATTATTTTTTGGTATGGAAATCCGCTTTCACCGGCTAGTATGTCTCTATCCGCAGTTGAGTCAGCAGACCTCTAACAAAACATCTGATTCGCTCCTCCTCTGTAGGCAGAATACTAGTAGGATATCTAGAGAGCTCATAGAATCTATCCTCATACTTAAATAGATTCATTGGTCCCTGCTCCAACATAGAAAACTAGTCATGAAGCCTATCTATGAGACTCCAGGGGATAGATCTGGCTAAGAAGGCATTAGAAAACTCTATCCACGAACCTAGTGTAGATTCTGTTGGCCTAGTACAAACATATGCATTGCACCACTATCTGGAAGCCCCATCTAACTGATAAGCAGTGAAATATGCACCTCAGGTCTCCAATAGTCTTAATGTTTGTAGCATCTCCTGACAAGTCGTCAGGAACTCATGGGCATCCCCCCTATCACAACTGAAAATCTCAAAGGCCCAAATCTAAGGAAATAACTAAACACCTGCAAATCTTCATAAAGTCTGATGCCCTCTTTAATATATGGTCGAATGGCAGGGGCTATATGCTCAACTAGAGTGGGTGATGGAGGTTGTACGAGTTGTGCCACTGGAACTGATACTAGCTACGCACCCCCAAGGGTGGCAAGCAACTATGCAATGGACGCCTAAACTGTAGATGTCATAATAGGGGTGGCTAGGGGCGATACTGCTATGGGTCCCTTCAGCAGTAGGGGAATGGGGGTATCTGGATGCTTCTCAACGTGCTCTAGAGAAGGGTCTCAATCTGGAGCTTGTGCTACATCCCCATATCCACCATAAGGTCGACCTCTATGAGCCATAACTATAAAAGAATGAGTTAAATAAGATGCTAGCAGACCAACAACATAACTACGCGACATGATACAATAAAGAGGACATTCCTGATACATTTTGTAGCCTCTTTAAGATAAGTCACAGACGTCTCCACACTTATCTGCAAGACTCTACTAGACGATAGTTGTGTATAGATGAGATCAACGAACCTAGGGCTCTAATACCAATTTATCACGACCCGACTTTACAGGTTATGATAGTACCTACCTTACCCACGATAGGCAAGCCTAACCTTGTCTCAGAACAGCTAGTAATGGGCATAGTAGGACAGATTAAAAAAAACCAACAAAAGTACAAGCTAATACAAAGTATACATAAATATAACATTAGCAAATATTCACTCCCAGGACCTAGAAGTCACTTGTACATATCTATTATAGACACAATACAATATGCTAACTATAACATATCTCTATATACATATACAAAACAAAAATAATATGCATGACCAGTCTTGAGTCACAAAAGGCAACCACAAATATAGAGGGAGATTGGAAGGATCCACAAACGTCCAATGCTCACCACTAATATTTGAATATAGCTATCACAGCAGAATCAATATTGTTGGCTCATGCTAGGACCTACACTACAAAGAGATGCAGAAATGTAGGGATGAGTACCAGGGATAAGGTAACTAGTAAGCTTTATAGGACGACTAAGTAAGAACAGTAAATAAATCAGGGATACATTTTAATTCAGAAAATGTTCACCTAAGATTTGATATTTGGATTTAATTATTTCGATGTGAAGTAAGTTTCTTTGCTCTCGACACATCTTCTACGCTTCAACTCACTACTAGTACTTTTTTACCTAATCTGACAATTTATAGACCACTTTTAAGCAAACTCAATTTTCTTATCTATACTTGTTCTGACCTTTCCTGTTGTGCAAAATCTAAGTTGATTTATGCAATCACCTCGACAACCATATCTTAGAGCAACTTTTTGTTGTCTTTGTTATCTCTTGCTTAATCTGAGTTTGGGGCTTTTCCTTTACTTTTCCTTTTCTTTCAACCTAATCACATTTTGCGACTCTACTTGGGGATAATGTGTTGATTCACATCACTCAATCAGTAGGTTCTTCATAACTTAGAGCCGATATCTAGTTTCATGATAGTCAAAAAAGCAACCTTTGGTGTCTCTTTCTTTAGCAGAAGCTGAGTATCGGTCGATGCATTTAGTCATGGCAGAAATTACTTGGATGGTTCTATTTCTAGATGACCTCCCAGTCTCACTATAATTGCCAATGACTCTCTATTCCGATAGAAAAGTGGTTGTACATTGTCACGGCAAGGTTTTGATCATGATGGCACCTATGAGATCACCCCTACAGGCTAGCCAAATACCCAACCCCAGGGTACCTATCCTGAATCACTAATCACATAATAAGACCAAATGTTTTTTAATAACCTACACACACTACATAGAGCCTGGAAGTTAACTGCAAAAAGCTACGATAGAAACAACACACACTCATATATTTACAGCAATAACCATAACCAAGAATACTCCTACAAATACAAGTCATTATACTATACTGGGCCAATGTCTGAAAACAAAAAATGATCACCAAAAGGAAGGAGACTGCAAAATGTCTAGAGTTATCAGTGCTCACCAAGTGTCCCCTGAACTCCCTCAAACCCCAAAATAAGCGGCTATAGCTAGTACTTGAACCTGCACCATGGAAAGATACAAAAATATAGGAAGTGACTACCGGTAAAAGGCACACAGTGGGCATCATCGACTGATTGAATGAAAAACTACAAATGTATAGAATGCTCAAATAATAGAGAACCAAGGTAATACTAGAATATTGAACACAACTAATAGTAGATATCACAATAATCATGTCACGACCCAACCCAGGGGTCGTGATTAGTGCCGATTGGGCACCCAAACAAAACCAAACTGGATTTACAGTCATATTAGCTAAGGAATTTATCAAAATTTTGGCAAAGTTTCCTCTGTTTTACTGAATAACCACACCTGCAAATAGCAATCCCAGTAGATCACAACCATGTATACACATATATACAGATACATACGCGGGCCGACAAGGTCACCGCTGCGGTAGAACCGCCCAACAAAAGTACCATACATACATAATCATATCATAGGTAATATCCCATACCCACATGTATCCACAGACCTCTATACATACGAACTAAATCATAGGACAGGACAGGGCCCCGTCATACTCTCGAATATACATACAGACAAAATACAGAAAATAAGGGTACATGTATATACCAAAAGTCTGCTCCTGAGACAAGGGGAGCACTTCAACGGTGGACAGAGATCCTAAGAAGAGGGCTCTCTAACCTGTATGTCGGTACCTGCGGGCATGAACGCAGCCCCTCCCCCCCGAAGGAAGGGGGTCAGTACGAAATATGTACCGAATATGTAAGGCGGAAAGTACAAAACATAAATGAGAGTGATAATCCAAATAAACTATATGAGTCAAACCTGTGTGCAAACATCAACATAATTCTTTAATTAAAATATTAAAATAATGCATATCAGATGGGAACGATGGCGACCTCAAAACTTGCGCCATACCATAGCCTAACACTAGAAGTTTCAAATCTCCAAAAATCTCCAACACAAGTCCCCATTGTAATATAGGTGAGCCGAGGCGATGGTGCCACGCACTCACGTTAAAGGATAGGTGAGCCGAGGAAAAAGGAGTCCCAGAACTCACGTATCGTAAAGATGTAGAGGTCATCATGCCCGATAAGTGAGCCGAGGAAAAAGGAGTCCAAGCACTCACGTGAGCCGGGGCAAAGGGGCCCAGAACACACACGTCATGATGCCAACATATCCCAAGCCCAGCTCCTTATGTCTCAAACTAAGCAAAGCCGGCCCATGGGCAAACCGACCGCCGTATCCAACCTACATCAGAATATATATACATACGTACATATAGTTATACATATGCACGATAACAACTGGCCCGAGAACCGGTGAACGAGACCAAAATGGCACGAATAGAGTCGGGAGAATCACATGCATAAAACCTAGTTTCAAAAACAACTTAGTAATATGAAAAATGTTTATTTTTGAAATCAAAAAGTTATTCATTTATGAATTTTGTCAAGGTTTCTCAAATTTGCACATAAAGGTGATTTCAAAGGAACTCGCGTAATTTCCATCATACACATTACTATAATAGGCTTCAAAACAATTTTTAAAGTGATTTCGGAACAATTGAACCCATAGTTTTCTGAACTATTTAGCTTTCGGTCAAACGAACACTATTCATGGATTTTAAGGACTCAAAAGTTAAGGACAGGATTAACTTAGGATAAGAGTGGCAAAGAATGGACTTAGTTTATATTTAGACCCAAATTGTGAAGGAAAAGGAATTTTTTTTTCCAAACGTACGACATTGACTAAGTTTAACCAACTCATGCCAAGAGATGGAAAATCTTTACATACCTCGATTTCTTTCTCCAACTAACTCTAACGCAAGACCAATCCAATTTATGCCTCCGGATGTCCAACGTCTACACAAATTACAATAACGCCAACGATTAACAGCCATAGCGGGTCTTAAATCCCAACTTTTTAGTTCCAAATGTTATAAAAATTTTCGGCAGCATCTCTCCTTACAATATGCCGCCCCGAGAATTCAACTCGGCTCGAATAATCAATCAACAACAACAACAACAACAACCTACCACATCAATAAGCCCTTTCCAATGCCATCACAACATTAATACACCACAAAATGCTATTTTGACATAATTGGTAAAACAGGGCAGCATACATATAAATACATATCTATCATATTCAAGCCTTCCTATATACTCCAAGGACTATCATACATCACTCCAATGCCCAACGCAAACCCCTAATGTTAAAACGTAACATTACACTTTCAATGGGGCTCCAATTCGAGCTAACATTCATGTAAACATTCACATAGTTTCCCAACACTTCTTTCACCCCACAAAGACCATTTTCATGAGAAATAAACATAAACACAAGACTATAAATCAAAATATCTTCATATGCAAACTTATCCTCAATTCAACCTCAAATTTGAAATTCACAATTCAACTAACAACCAACCCTCTTTTCATGTTTTACCTTCAATTATACACATCCCTAACACCCCCACAATCTTTAATTCACATAATTGAAGCTAAAAATTAACATAACTTTCAAGCTCCTAACTAGACCCAAATCTTCGTAGTCGTCAAACCAAGCGTTTTCTTGACCAACTAACGCTTCCATACCACTTAGGGGATCCAATATACCAAGCTTGAAGTATCAAATAATCGAAAACTCGAAAAAAAATCAAACTTTTTTCTTTTGCTGCAGTAAATCGAGAGCTCTCTCTTGAGTTCTTGGTTGCTCTTGTTTTTTTTCTAAGTATGGAACTCTCTTCTTGCAAGAGAGACAT
>JAOTQR010000097.1:11266984-11294093 GCA_025774065.1 Solanum ossicruentum | reverse complement strand
ATAGAAGTTATAAAATAATAAAAACTTTAAACTTTCAATTTTTAAAAGAAAAGTCATATATTTATTCAAAATTTCAAATAAATAACAATTATAAATAATAAAAAAAGTTAGAGTACCTAATCCACACAGTCACCTTCTAGGAAGGGTTCCGCTTGAACTAGGTCTCAATATTATACTAATATCTGTAATTATAACACACGGACATTTTTTGTCGTAAACTATCTATCATTTCTCGGGAAAGATTTTCTAGAAGTTGCATTTGTCATTGTTCCTTTTTTTCTTCCATGTCATCATCATTATTCTCTCCAAGCATTTAATCAATTTCATCTTCCACTTGCGGGATAATTTTCGTAATCGAAAACTCCTTTCGGCATTGATCCAATCCCTAAACAACACTGATATCTCTAGACTATCCTTTGCTAGTGAATATCGATGATTTTCAATTTGATATCTCGCTACACTAAAAGCTTGATTCGAAATTGACGATGACGCTCGAATTACTAGCACATCTTGAACAACCCAAGCAAGTTTCGAAAATTGTTCTCCACGATTCTTCCACCACACCAATAATTGAGGTTCTCCATTCTCGTCATAATTTTTTCCAGTCCCTAGTTAATATATTCAATAAAATCATTATTACTAGAAGTTTCAAGACCAAGATACTCATCCATCATATCATCTAAATAATTTTTTCTATGTTAACAAGGTGAAGGTGCAACTGGTGGAGCATTTCTTTCCATGGCTCTATATGTATCATATAATTTTTTAACTTTTGGTATTATACTACTTCTACAATCTTCAATACTAGGAAATTCATCAGGTTTAATTTCTAAATTAGCACAAAATTTTTCAACACTTTTTAATTTGTAAGAAAGATTAAACAAAGTAACAGTCAAATAAATTGGAGAAACAGGAAATATGTTTTGAATTTTTCAATCATAAAATATATTGCTTCTCTAAACTTGTCTTTTCTTTTATATTTTACAAATTGAGATGAAACGACACAAATATTTACTAAAATAGAAGAAATAGTTGTATAATATTGACCAGAAATAACATTTGTAGCAATATAAAAAACTTTTAAAATTTCAATAAGATCTTTTATCTCTTCACAATCTTCTTTACAAAGTATTAAATTAGTATCTAAATTATGAGCATTAAAAAACTTTTGTATCGTATCTTGATAAACATAAGCAACTTCAAGCATTTCAAATAAAGAATTTCATTTAGAACAAACTTCTCTTGGAACTTTTCAATATTCAAGTTAATCTTCTTTGCAACGATTTTAAATTCTGTAAGTCTAGATTTTATTTTAGATTTAAAAATTCAATTACAGGCAAGTCTAATTTTTTTTTTCACAAGAATTTTCAAAATTAAGAACATCATCTTTTACTACCAAATTATAAATATGTGTGGCACATTTAATATGAAAAGCATCGTCATCAATTGGACATATTCTCAATTTTACTAAATGAACTGCTCTCAAAAGCGTTGTATAAAGTGCAACTCATTATTTTATCACATAATCCAAAATAATTCAAAATAGAACCTATATTTGAGGCTGTATAAGAACCAGTTTTAGTCTCTTCGACATATTTATAGTCTATTATTCTTCTTTGCATATTCCAATCGTGATCAATTCAATGAACAGTAATAGTAAAATAATCATTACCATTAATACTACGGCCCTATCAGATGTAATAGAAAATTTACGACCAAAATAAGCAAATAAGAAATGAAGATAATGACAATGTTCAACTTGATATTAAAAAATAACATTTTTAATTGTATTCCTTGAAAAAACCTTCAAAAAATGGGTTATACATTTCTCGAATATAATAAATAAAATCGGGATGCGAAGGAAAACTATAAGGCAAACTACAAACTGTAACCATTTTTGTTAATTCTTAAATACGTGCGAGGTTTGCTTGGACTAGCTGGATTAGACATATTTAAAACACTTTGAATCATATTTGAACCTTCTACAAATTCTTCAATTGTTCGTTCACATATTTTTTAGCCTTATTCACAGCTTCTAGATGAGCAAATTCTAGATTACATTTTCTTATATGTGTAGTTAGTCGTCCCGTTCTTCTATGCGACCCAGTAGTCAAATAATTCATTATTTTTTTTTACATTTTGTACATTGAACAGTAGTTTTTTCATCATTTTGTATAAAGAATGTCAAAGTAAAGATCTTTTAGGATGTTCGATTTTACTAATTTTAGTAAACGTATGTAGGGGAACATCATCTTGTTGGGGGAGTAATTCCGTTGCGGGACTAGTAGGGATCTCATCTTCTTCATAATTTTTTATTTCTACTTCTTCATACAAATCTTCCTCAAAATAAAAACATCTATTTAATGTTTCATGGTCTATTTAATTTTGAGAATCAAATTCTGTAACATTGGGACATGACATAAAAGAAGTTTCATCGACAGGAGTAAAATCATTAGTATTAATTCTATATCTAGGCGGCAACTTTCTAGTAGAACTACTTCCACCCCTATTTTTTTCGGACATTGGTCCCCTCTAATATTCATTTTATGCTGAAACAACTATATAGCTATTGGACCAAAATTGGACCGTTGAATCGGATCAAAATCGATTTTACCAGTAAAAAATTCCTGTCCATTCCGATATCATATATTATCGATTCCTTACCTGTTCAATCGAAATCTGATCAGACCAGATTGGAACAGAGAAAAATCGGTCCCCTACCACCCTTAGTCATAGGCTTTCTTGAGATCAATGAACATTATATGAAGGTCGTTCTTTCTTTCCCCATATTTCTCTACTAAACTCCGAACAAGATGAATTACTTTAATATTTGACGGCCCGACATGAATCCGAACTAATTCTCTGAAATAGACAGTTCTTTTCTCACCCTCATCTTCACCACTCTCTCCCAAGCCTTTATAGTATGAGTTAACAACTATATATCCCTCTAATTGTTACAATTTTGAATATCACCCTTGTTCTTGTACAATGAAACCATTGTACTCCTCCTACATTCATCAGACATCTTGACAGTTTTCATAATAACATTGAACAATCTAGTCAACCACTTTATACCATCCTTGATTATGTTCTTCCAAAAATCTATCAGAATCCCATCAGGTTCGATCGCCCTCTCTCTCTTCATCCTACTAATAACACATTTAACCTTATTAACTCTAAACCGCCTACAATAACCAAAATCTCGATGACTATCAGAGTGTGCCAACTCACGCAGCTCAATATCTCTTCTCCTTTTTTGTTTAAGAGTCTATGAAAGTAAGCTTGCCACCTTAGCTTTGGAAATATGACAATAAACAAATTGTTTTTAAACATTCCTTCATTTTAAAGTACGTCTACAATAATTGTTGAAGTTGAGCTACTTCTTCTTATACAATTCTTTGACTATATGATATAACACGACTAAATTCTGAAGTTTTAAATCCTCAGTCTAATTATTATACTAATTTTTTTTTTAAAGAATGTATTTAAAATTTTACAAACCTGTATTTAAAAAAATAGTGCCATAAGTCAACACTAAAATAATACTTGATTTTTCAGTACTAATATCTTTTATATAAAAAATAATTTTTTTTAAAATTTATTTTATTGTGAGTTCTTATTTAATGAAATTATATTTGATTAAATGATTTTTAAAATTTTATAGGATTAGATTAGAGAGGAGGAGTACGCGAATGGTCGTATTATGCTTTATAAAATTACATTTAAATAGCAAAAAATAGAGTCATTATTTTTAGTACTAGATTCAAATTTGATCTATGAATTTAAAATTTCATTAATTAGCATAAATATCAATTCAATACATCCCACATATGTTATTAACTTAGTTATATTAGGAGTAGGAGAAGTTGTTAAAATAATATTTAATGTCTTTGAAGATTATATCCTCGTTGCATATACATTGGAATAAAATTTTATTATCAAATATTTATATAAAATAAATGTACCATATATGATTATATATGTTCTTCTCTTACTCAATAATAACATACATTAGTTACTTTTAAATTAAAATATTATTATTAATTTTAAATATACAAGTACAACGCGTGGGCACCTATACTAAGAATAAACGGAAAACCCAAATTTCATGTGGAGAAAAACTTGAACTTCATCATTCCAAATCATTTCATCCGAAATGACCAAACGACCCTTAATATTATATATGTGAGGTCGGCTCTCGGCGATGCCTGGTTACTTCCTTTATAGAATTGTATAGCAGTAGAAAGAAAATCAGGAAACACATAATCCCTTAGATCAGTAACACCCTAAGCGGCTATTCAATATCGTTTTGAAGGATGGGAGCGGACATTGAAGAAAATGAGTTGGAGAAATTGGAATACTTCTCTCTAATTTCTAAGGTATGTTCTGAATTGGAGGCACATTTAGGGTTTGGTGATAAGGTTTTAGCTGAATTTATAACTGAACTTGGTAGAAATTGCTTAACAGTAGATGAATTTGATGCCAAATTGAAAGAAAATGGTGCTGAAATGCCTGATTATTTCGTTAGAACATTGTTAACTATAATCCATGCTATTTTGCCTCCTAAATCGACGTCTAAGTCCGACAACAAGGATTTGAACAAGGATGATAACGAGTTTTCCGCCCTGAAGATAAGAGATAATAGAGAACGAATTAAGGAATTGGAAAAGGAGATTGAGCTGGAAGCCAAGAGTAAGAGGAGAGATGAGGAGGAAGAAGAACACAATAGGAGGCGAGAGAGGGATCGAGATTATAGAAGAGAAAGGGCTAGAGACAGGGATAGGGATAGGGGTAGGGATAGGGATCGAGATAGGGATGATTATAATGATGGTAGAGCTGAACACAGGACTACGGAAAGGCGCAGAGACAGAGACAGAGACAGAGACAGGGATAAAGACTTTGATGCATATGCAAAAGGTAGGAGAGATGAGTATGAGCAAGACAGGGATGACGATCGGATAGATAGGAGAAAATCAAGGCATCACATGGATGAGCCAGAGTTGTATGCAGTATACAAGGGGAGGGTATCAAGGGTGATGGATTCTGGTTGTTTTGTTCAGCTGAATGATTTTAGAGGGAAAGAAGGCTTGGTGCATGTTTCACAACTTGCTACTAGAAGGGTCACTAATGCCAAAGATTTAGTAAAGCGTGACCAGGAAGTTTTTGTGAAGGTTATCTCTATTAGTGGGCAGAAGCTGAGTTTGTCAATGAGAGATGTTGATCAGAATACAGGAAAGGATCTGTTGCCATTGAAAAAGAGCTCAGGCGGCGATGGGTTGACAACTAATCCTTCAACCATGAATGATGACGGATCTAAGACCAGGATTGGCCTGTCAGGTATCAGGATTACAGAGCAAGAGGATGTACTTCCATCACGTAGACCCCTGAAGAGGATGAGTTCACCTGAAAAGTGGGAAGCAAAACAACTTATTGCTGCAGGTGTTTTGGGGATGCAGGAACATCCCATGTTTGACGAAGAAGGGGACGGAATGCTATATCAGGAAGAAGGTGCTGAAGAAGAGCTTGAGGTTGAGTTGAATGAAGATGAACCCCCTTTCTTGCAAGGGCAGAGTCGTTATTCAGTTGATATGTCCCCTGTTAAAATTTTTAAAAATCCTGAAGGATCATTGAGTCGTGCTGCTGCACTACAGTCAGCTCTGATAAAGGAGAGAAGAGAAGTAAGGGAGCAGCAACAGAGAACGATGCTTGATTCCATCCCAAAGGATCTCAACAGACCCTGGGAAGACCCAATGCCAGAGACAGGTGAGAGGCATCTAGCACAGGAGCTTAGAGGTGTTGGTTTGTCTGCCTATGACATGCCAGAATGGAAGAAGGATGCTTATGGTAAAGCCTTGACCTTTGGACAGAGGTCTAAGCTATCCCTCCAGGAGCAGAGGCAGAGTCTTCCTATTTACAAATTGAAGAAAGAACTGATTCAGGCTGTCCATGATAACCAGGTCCTGGTTGTCATTGGTGAGACAGGTTCTGGCAAGACAACACAGGTGACACAGTATCTAGCCGAGGCAGGGTATACAACGAGGGGAAAAATTGGCTGTACTCAACCTCGTCGAGTGGCTGCAATGTCAGTGGCTAAGAGAGTTGCTGAGGAGTTTGGTTGTCGATTAGGTGAAGAAGTTGGTTATGCTATTCGTTTTGAAGATTGTACAGGGCCAGAAACCGTTATCAAATATATGACTGATGGTATGCTTCTGAGGGAGATCCTGATTGATGATAATTTATCCCAGTATTCAGTCATAATGCTTGACGAAGCACACGAAAGAACAATTCACACTGATGTTCTCTTTGGTTTGCTTAAGCAGCTTATGAAGAGGAGATCTGACCTTCGTCTAATTGTCACATCTGCCACATTGGATGCAGAGAAATTTTCTGGTTATTTCTTTGACTGCAACATCTTTACAATCCCAGGAAGAACTTTCCCAGTAGAGATACTCTACACAAAGCAGCCAGAAAGTGATTACCTTGATGCGGCTTTAATTACTGTTATGCAGATCCACTTGACAGAACCTGAAGGTGATATCCTCCTTTTCTTGACTGGTCAAGAAGAGATCGATTATGCCTGCCAGTGTCTATATGAGAGGATGAAAGGACTAGGTAAAAATGTTCCTGAACTGATCATACTGCCTGTCTATAGTGCATTGCCCAGTGAAATGCAGTCCAGAATTTTTGATCCTGCCCCTCCTGGGAAGAGAAAAGTTGTTGTTGCTACAAATATTGCTGAAGCTTCTTTGACAATTGACGGTATATATTATGTTATTGATCCTGGATTCGCAAAGCAAAATGTCTACAATCCAAAACAGGGGCTTGATTCACTGGTCATTACCCCAATTTCACAAGCATCAGCAAAGCAACGAGCAGGACGTGCTGGACGAACTGGACCTGGGAAGTGCTACCGTCTGTATACTGAGAGCGCATTCCACAGTGAAATGTCCCCTACTGCAATTCCAGAAATCCAGAGGATAAATCTTGGAAACACGGTTCTTATGATGAAAGCAATGGGTATTAACGATCTTTTGTCGTTTGATTTCATGGATCCACCTTCCCCTCAGGCTCTCATATCTGCCATGGAGCAACTTTACACTCTTGGAGCACTGGATGAAGAGGGGCTTCTGACGAAACTGGGAAGAAAAATGGCAGAATTTCCGTTAGATCCTCCTTTATCCAAGATGCTTCTTGCTAGCGTGGATCTTGGCTGTAGTGATGAGATCTTGACCATCATTGCTATGATTCAAACTGGAAACATCTTTTACCGGCCAAGGGAAAAACAAGCTCAGGCTGATCAGAAAAGGGCCAAATTTTTTCAGCCTGAGGGTGATCATCTTACCTTGCTTGCTGTTTATGAAGCTTGGAAAGCAAAGAACTTCTCAGGTCCATGGTGTTTTGAAAATTTTGTCCAGTCACGGTCACTTAGGAGGGCACAGGATGTTAGAAAACAGCTGCTTTCCATCATGGACAAGTATGTATTTCAATTCCTTTTCCATACTATACTACTAATTACTGTTTGCTTATTAACCTTTATTGACTTTTAACTCTTAAGCTTAATTGATTTGGGTTTATTTTGTGGATGTCTCTGCCTGATGTTTATCAATTCTCTTTTATGTTAGAAACTTATAGGTTACCACTTGATTCTGGATCTTCCTTGCTCTTGCAGGTATAAATTGGATGTTGTGAGTGCTGGAAAGAATTTCACAAAGATCCGGAAGGCTATTGGAGCAGGTTTCTTTTTTCATGCTGCTAGAAAGGATCCTCAAGAGGGTTATAGAACACTAGTTGAGAACCAGCCAGTTTACATCCATCCTAGCAGTGCTCTTTTTCAAAGACAGCCGGACTGGGTTATTTATCATGAGCTTGTCATGACAACAAAGGAGTACATGCGCGAGGTGACCGTGGTAGATCCTAAATGGCTTGTTGAGTTGGCACCAAGATTCTTCAAGGTGTCTGACCCAACAAAGTTAAGCAAGCGCAAGAGACAGGAACGTATTGAACCTCTTTACGATAGATATCATGAGCCAAACTCATGGAGATTGAGTAAACGGCGAGCATGATATCTCCCTTTTTTTTGTTGGTTCAGTGAAATGCGCACGGTTTGTTTCCGTAAGAGTGACATCTATTTGATCAATCTAAAACATAAATTTTTGACATTTGGAGCACTTCTTTCATATAAGCCTTTTTGCCATTTGAGCTATTACAATTTTCTATGCTCCCCAGACATCATTTTTGGGATTTTACTGTTGAGCTAATACAATTTTCAGTAAAGTTCCTCAAAGTTATTATAACCTCTCTATAGTATGCTTTTTGCAACGGACATAATCTTTGACATTCCACTTTAATCTTGTTCTCGTCTCAAGTATGAATGGTTAAGCTTGACTACTTAAGTGCTTTTTGAACCGGATCAGCAAGAAGCTTAAAGGATATGCTAATTACTCTAGCTAAATAGTTTTCAAATCAGTATTTCATGTAATAATTTAATCACTTTGTATTACAAATTTAAGATTCGCTATTAACTTTTTACCATTATACTTCTTCCTAGGGTGGGTGTTCAATTTTTCGGTTTGGTGTTGTTGAAGTTCGGTTCGATTTTTTGATGTTGGATTTTTTAAAAATGAGCACCATACTCCGTACCAAACTAGATCGGTTCAGTTCGATTTTTTCAACTTTGATTTGGTTTGTTTTGGTGTTTTTAAAACGGTTGTTTGGTGCTAAGTAAAAATAAAATAAAAACGATTTCATTCGTATTAAAAGTATAAAATAAATTATTCCAATATTTTAATATTACATAATTTATAGATGACTGTAAATTCATAGCATCACCATCTACAAATAAAATTTTAAAAATAATTAACTTAATCCAGAAGTTAAATTAGAACATTATTAAGTGAAAACGACTCACTAACTGATGGGAGCTGCAAATGATTCTTTAAAAACATGCAAATGCTAAACGCAACAATCAAGAACACAACAAAAGCACACCATCCAAATGATTTTCTTTCATTTCTTTCCAGTGGTTAAGATTGGGTTGGGCTTCGGTAAACATTTAAAAATAAAAATTTAGAAGTGTTAAATTATTAATATAATAAAACTTTGGGTTTTTCAGTGCACTGTGGTTATGAGACCCTTACATGGTGAACTGAATCACAGAACTGAAGTTTTCAAAAAAAAAAAAAGAGAACTGAAGAATTAAAAAATCGACACTAAAGAATGAATTAGAGCCCATTTGCCTTAGCTGAATAAATAGCTTTTAAAAAGTACTTTAGAAACACTTTTTAAAGTACTAAAATTTATTTGAAAAATAAACAACTACGTATTTGGATAAAAATGCTATAGCTGAAACAAAATTGTTAATGTGTTTGGCACACAAGTACTGTTAAACAACTTTTTAATTAAAAATGTCTAAAATACCCTTCAGCGGTTAACATTATAAAAACTGATTACTTTAAGATTTTTCTATCTAAAAAAAATAAAATAAATTTATATTTTAATTCAATATCAATAAAAACTTGTTATTTAAGTAAATTTTATATACACAATTTGAGATAAAATTTTTGCTGTACCCAATTCCTTAAACAAGAAGAAAAGTTAGACTAATAACAATTTTGCAGTAAAAACTAATGAAAAAATAAAAAAATAGTGAAACTTACATTGATGGCAGCGAAGGAAGAAAACCCAAGCTTTGTGAAGAGAGAGCGCGGCGAGAAGAGTGTTGGGTTATGGTTTGAATTGAAATAATGAGAAGAGATATTTTTGAGAATATGAAAAAATATTTTGAGTACAAAGGTAAATGTTTTGGTCAAACTATAACCTTTTAATCTAAAAAAATAAAAAGTTGGGGGTTGCTAATTTTAACGTTTAACTCATTTTAAGTAAATTTTAACTTTCTAAAGTTATTTTGAAAATTGTCAAATACTTTTATAAACTAAAAGAGTTTAAAGCAGGTTTGATCAACTTTTAAACTACGCCAAACAAGCTCTTAATTTGATTTGGTTCGATTTTTCATTTTTCAGATTTTTTTGGCCCACCCCTACTTCTTCCTCTTTGTATTTTCTAGGTTTACTTTGTTGATGCTTGCTGACAACTTTTACTTATTTTTTATTTGTTCCAAATTTAGCGCGGGATGAATTTATTTAAAGTATTGTGTGAACGTGTTTTTATGCTCGCTTTTCTACGTTAATCTGGGTGATGTCACTGTCATGAATACTGCTCTTATCCATTAGTACTTTCGAGATTTATTATTACTCCATTTCTTGTCTACGGGTTGTTTTCCCCTGAAAGTTTAAGTTCTAATTATTTCCCCCCTTGATTGCTTTGAATTGTTGCTGAGTAATGAGTTCTGTGTTCTTTTTCATGAATTTCAGAGGTTTTATGAAGTCTCAAATTCATCAAGCTTAGCAATGCATATTTTATGTTTCTTTTTCTGACAATATAAAAGACAACCACGACTGAAATTATGGACCATGTTTGATTTAATGCTTTAGTCTTCACAATGTTCGTGACTCTGTTTTCTCTCTCTCCCTCCCTCCCCCCCTCTCTCTCTGTATATGTGTGTGTGTGATATAATTGCATTTATATATTTTCATTTTTAAATGAAGTGTATTCTCTTTTATGGTTGGTTCTTCTGTGAAAAGCATCTAAAGTTCTAAGGTCCGAAAAGATATCACACTTGGCTACAGAGTTAATTAGTTGGAGACCAATTAGATCAATAGTTGTCTAGTCCTTGCAAAATTTAGGATTGATGTAACTGCACTAACCACATAATGTTTTAAGTACTTTGTATTATTATTTGTGTTATTGCTGTATTGCACCTCTTAGACTACTTATAAGCAGATATTTATTGGTTAATTCTTAGTCTTAGATAAGCATAAGTTTGAATGAACCATGGACTGCAGAAGTTTCAAGTCTTAGATAGGCATGAGTCTGAATGAACCATGGATTATAATAGTTAGCACCAGATGAATGTCGGAATACTACTTATGATGTAAATGAGCTTTAGCTTTTTACCAATGATACCTTGATAAGTTCTAGTTCCAACTAAATTGATTGATTTTTTTGGCTTTCAATCGGCGCAGATCAAGTCAGAGATTGGAAACTTCTACCGGGTTTCTCAACTGTTTCTGCCGCTAATAGCCCACAAGAAACAACAGGTATACATTTCTCACATTTGATGTAGTTAAGGAATTGTGACGAAGGTGAGTAGCTGCAGGAGTTGTTCCATCCATAACATATTGTATACAAGACTTAAATATGAAGGAAGGATATGGGATAAGTTTGGCTTTGATTTTGGGTGAACAACTGGGTGAGATATTTGCGAACCCAAAAGACTGTACCATCCTGTGACCTATCATGAGTCACGTACAGCTAGTGTAAACTGACAAATGAACTTCGGCTAATTTTTCTAAGATGAACTTGGAACCATGCAATACCATAGTTTTATTGCAAGTATGTAATGTTCAAGCTGCCATTTGTCTCTTCCAACCACAACTCATTTTAGATTGATCATGAGCCATATATTTGAACTTTTGGACTTCTAATATGGTTGAGTTCTTTTGTAGGCATGTCAAGTTTGCTTCACCATTTCGGCCAACAACTATCCCTGGTACTGTCCTTACTTCACCTTAGAATATGATGTGTAGTTTATTCCTATAAACAAAATTTATGGCTGTCTATGTAATACACATTTTTGTTGATGTGGCAATATTGGTTCTCAACTTGAGGAATGAAATAAACAAATTCTACCAGGGTGTATAATAGATTTCTGGTGCTAATAACCTTGTTATGGCTTTGAATTTCAAACAAGGAGATTATCTTGTGTTTGTATATGCAGCTTATTACAAATTTAAAAAATAAGTTATTGGAATTACATTTGGAAATATAGGATGGCATAGTGAAGAAAACTAAGAAAAAACTAGCAAACTGAAAGGCTCAGTACCTTCACTAGGGCTAGGGTCACTCCTATCAATAGTGTTTTAGATTCTTTGCCTACCTCTGTAATGTCATTGTTCCCTATCCTAGCTAAAGTAGCCAAAAGGTTGAATAAACTAGGGAGGGATTTCTTGTGGATAAGTAACAAGGAGGAAGGTAAGGGCTCTCACCTAGTGGATTGGGAGGTGGTTCAACTGGATAAAAGGTCTGGCAATTTGAGCATCAGGGGTTTAAGAAGGTAGAATAATGCTCTGCTGATGAAATGGTTATGGATATTCAATGGGGAACATAAGCCTTTGGGGAAGGAAGTGGCGGTGAGCAAATATGGGTAGACTGACGAAAAATGTTAGACAGTGGAACACTTAAACTACTTGGTTAGAGATTGTTTGTTATTGCTTATGCCTTAGCAGAGAAGTAAAGTTCTGCTCTCCTCTCTTTCTCTTACGTATCTGGTTCTACAGCTTAATCCTTACTTTCATGATTTAAGGGCAGAATGTAATCATAATAAAGGAAAAAGGTGTGGCGGTAAGTCAAAACATTTTGGTCTCCATGTTTTGATCCTCGAAGAAGCTTGTTTTTACTGCTATAAAGCCTAAGTAGTAAGGACGTAGACCTCAACATCAAATATATGATTGTTGTTATACACGATCTCTGTTTTAGTAGTCCTAGCTATCCACACCATTATGTGGAGGAGTGTTCATCTCAACCCCTTCGCAGGGCTACCTTCCCTTCGAAATTAACTCCCCTATTCGAGATCCGAATGAAGGGTGTGGAGTTTATCCGAGGAATGCTCTCCCATGGTGTACTGATGTTACTGGTACCTATGGAACCTTAGTATGGAGAACCATCATAGTTATTTTTTAAGTTTTACAACTTATAAGAAATGAGTACATTGAACTAGAAGGTGGCAAAAGGGTGAGGCTTGCCTCTTTCATAGGCATAAGCGGTTTTTGAGGGTCATATATTTCTACTTTGATTTGTTTTAGATCTTGATCTCTTGGTGTGTGTTGATTTCCTTATATTATTTATTTTTATCTAATTAATTGCAGTTTGGCATGGATACAGTCGGAAATTGAATTTCCACTAGTTTTGTGATCAAGAAGATGCAACTGGGGTTGCAGTTCATGCTTGTTACTTTGTCCTCTCATCTTAGACACCGCTTAAATTAGTTTACGTTGAGATTGAGGATCTTGTTCATGTCTTATGCAATATAAGTTTTGGAGTTTGACCATTTGACATGAAATAACTGTCATGGAAATTATGCATTTCATAATTGAGCCCCTTTCACAATACTTACTGTCCTGTGTTCTCTTTTCTATGGATCTTGTTATTTCAAGGGACATACTTCTCTCTATTAAGCCAAAGTTAGCTTGCTGCTGTTGCTTCCCACTGCCTTTCCAGTTGGAGAGATTTGGCTCTCTCTTTTAAATATGTAGGTTAACTCATTTACCATCTTATATATACTTGATAAAAATTTTGATTTTCTAATTTAAGATAAAGTACTGTTAGAAGTATTATTTGAGTGTATTCATGATTATTCATGTTATCGAATTTGGATGATTATCAGCAGGTACTGGGAGCTGGTATCTACTTTTAGGAATTGTTGTGGTAATATTAGTGAAAAACAATTTCTTTGTTTGAACAAAAGACCCACATGCTTGGAAGGTCTTTGAAACGATCCAAAAAGTGCTCGAAAATGTGCCTCAGAATGCCCAAAATTTTAAATTCCATATATCTCAAAATCTATTTGCTATTTCGAAAATCTGACTTCATATTCTTGTTTAGGCGTTCAAAATTAGGTGAAAAAGTGTCTAACCTCGATTTAAGAGCAAAAGATTAGCAATCACGAAATTCTAAGAGTGCAATTTCCAGTAGGGTTTTCACGTTGCCTCCGCGACGCACCCCTGTACATTTTGGGGATTATTTTTTTTAGTTTGGTCCAAGACTTTTAAGTCTTGGGCCTAAGTGTTCCTAAGTGTGTTTTTACCCATACTTGGCCTTATTTCACCCTCATATCATCCTAAACATTTTCCAATACTCACTCAAACACTTCGTCATATTTTCACTCCCCAAACTCAAGTCCCAAACCCTCATCCTAAGATAAAGTTTTCGTTCAAGATTCTTCTTCAAGCTTCAAGTCTCCATCTTCAATCTTCACCAAGTTTATCTCTAAGCTAAGGTATATAGTTTCTTTCATGGGTTCCTTTCGCCCATGATACCCAAGCTTCCTTTGACTCAAATTACATGATTTAAAGTTGATTTACAAATGTGTCTTACTTATTATGAAATTCATTGCACACTATGTTAAAGTTATGCGACATTGTGACTGTTTTGCTGTATTTTGAGCTATAAATCTTTGATCTCTTGTAAAATTTGAGGAGGTATTTTGATGTATACTGCTTGAGGGTGTTGTAAGGTGTTGATTGATGGTATTTACAATGGATTTTCTTGCATGATTTCATCTCTATATTTCATGATTTTATACTAGCATTACACACCCTCTAAGTGTTTGATAAAATGTCCGAATGTGGTTTCTTGAGGAGTGGAAGGTCCAAAGCATGACATATGATATGAATGACTATATGATGATGAAATGAGCTTATATATATGATAAGTTCTATATAAAATATTGCATTAGACCATGCCTAATTTGGGGGGACTAAGAGCTCGGATAACCTAGATGGGGGTTTGTACTCATCAACCTAGGGAAGGGTTTGCACTTCTCCACCTAGTGATGAGGCGGCATCATCACTAATCTATATGGGGGTTTGTACTCATCAACATAGGGAAAGGTTTGTACTTCTCCACTATGGTGATAGGGCGACATTATCACCAACCTAGATGGGGGTTTGTACTCATCAACATAGGGAAATGTTTGTACTTCTCCACTATGGTGATAGGGCGACATTATCACCAACCTAGATGGGGGTTTGTACTTATCCACCTAAGTGATGGGGCGACATCATCACTAACCTACCAAAGGGTTGTACATTTGAAAATCTAGCTTGGTCTCTTTTACACATATGATATCTTATATGAACATGATTTACTTAAGAATGTTTTACTTATGCATTGATCATACATGTCATATTGTTATATTATGTCTATTGCCTATTGTTATGCATTTTGATTATGATGCTTAATTCTTGTTCACATTGCATACTATATACTTAGTACATTCAAACATACTAATGCATACTCTATGCCTACATGATGTCACCACGTAGGAACCGGTGCCCAATTTGATAATCATTCTCCTCCATGTGGCTAGTTCGGTGCTGTTCAAGCTAGTTGATGAGTCCTCCACTTCGGGGACCTTAGTCTATGTTTCTCCTATTATGTATTGAGACATTCTTCTTTATTGTCTATTTTGACTATGAGGGTGAGCTCGGTTACTTTATCTTGGCCCCCGCTCTTATCTATGTATTAGAGGTATTTGTTGGACATGTTATGTATCTGTGATATGCGTTTGACTCTTGTCTGTTGATTATGATGGTATAGAAGTGTTTCCCCTTAGCCCTGTTTCCCCACTTTTATTTATTGATGCTTGTTTTATTACTTCCGCAATCAAGGATGTGTAATGATGTTCTAAGAGGCTTGCTTGGGGTCCTTTTGGGTTCCCCTTGCGCTGTCTCACGTCTAGGCCCTAGGATTGGGTCGTGACAGTCTTTGTCCTATTTCTTCCTTTTAATGTCTCTATTAAGTGCAATGTAATTTCTCTGACATGAATTGGTCACCCTACGATTGTTTGGATTGCGTAATTCTTTCTCGCTTACTATTATGTTAGCATTATCTTGTGCTTTGGTGTTCCGCATGGAGGAAATCATTTTCCTCTAAATATCCTCATGTTTGTTTAGTCAAAATTTTCGAAGAACATTTTCTCTAGCAAAATAAGTTCTTTAAAAATGAGAAAATGACTTCCCTAGTAAACTTAGAG
The DNA here is from genome assembly GCA_025774065.1 of Solanum ossicruentum. NCBI lineage: Eukaryota > Viridiplantae > Streptophyta > Magnoliopsida > Solanales > Solanaceae > Solanum > Solanum ossicruentum. Next base: position 11,278,222 of record JAOTQR010000097.1, on the reverse strand, counting down.
AAAACATGTCCCACAAGTGGCATTACACATTGATTGTGTTCTTTCTCCCTTCTAGCAAACTTCATCGTCACCTCCCACGCCTGATATCCTCCTATTCCACACATACAACGCTCATAATATTTGTCTAAATTATAAACAAATATTTTTAGAATAATATTTTGTAATGACCTGAATAAATGAACTAATTGAAGAATAAAGAAACGACAAATAGAATTCTAATAGGCGCACACATGAGATTTAATTTGGGCTAATGAAATTGCAGAGTTGTGATTGCATATGCACATCCTATAACTGAATTCTAGTAAGGGAAAGAAGAGCATGATCAATTGGATATTTTTTCTCACCTTCCTCAATTCTCAATCAACTCTTCTTCCTCCTCCTGTTATATGTTATAAGTTCATCTCATCTGTATTCGAGTTATTTCTATTCTGTATCAGTAGTTTCTATTTTATAACAATGTTCAATTTTACTTGATATAAATCTAAAAAAATTCCCCAAAATTGTTGAGTTCGATTTGATTAGTTAATTTCTGCATTTAATTAGTTGGATCATAACAATTGATATTAGAGCCTTCTTTCTGCGACCTATGCGTGAAGATTAACAATGGATGATCCACCTACCAGACATGGCAAAATTTTGGAGGGATTGACCACTTTCGACATAAAGCTCAATGAAGCAAAGGCGGGCTTTAGGGAAACACTAGAACTGATCCTAGAATGATTGAATGCCACAGAAATAAGGGAAAAACTCGTACAAAATCTGAACTGTGATGAAACTGGATGTAGTGTATGTAGCATTAATTGCTAGTGCAACATTTGTATCAGAATAGTGCTACATCTTTGCGTTGTACAACAACTTGTGCATGCATCATTAATTGTTAGTGCGCTTTTGTATCAAAAGTGATGCTCCATCTCCAGGAAGTGCAGGATTTTGCTTATGCAACATTGTTGCAAATGTGACATTTGTACATTTGCATTGAAAGGATACATCTCTAGAAAGTGAAGGCTTGAAAAGCTATAAAAGAGAGATAATTCAGCCTCCCTACTTTCACTTACTTGACGATCAACTGGTAGAACTCGACTCTCTTATCTCCAGATGTACTCGAGAGCTTGATCAGCCAAGATTATGCTTTAATACATTGCTTGAATCTGTGGAGATTAAAAAAACTAGATTTGCTTCCTACTTATTTGATAAAATATCGATAAGGAATCATGTCCAAATAGTATATGTATTCATAGGAAGTAAGAGAAAATTCTCTCTTGTAATAGTTGAAAAGGGACTGGTTTTTCCTATGCAGGATCCAGGGATAAGTTTGAAGACCCCAAAGATAGTTGGCCACAAATAATGTTCGGGAAATTTTGATGGATTTGACTAAAATGTTTTGTTTGTTAGGTCTTCTGATAACATTAATCAAGTGTAGGATACTGGATGGCAGTGGTTTATGCATTTCCCTATTGTGCATATGAATTCTATCTGTTTAGTTACTACTATTTCAACATATTGACAAATTTCCAGTGGCATAAGAGGCCTCTCCTTACACGTAATAACATCAGTAAATATATTATGTTACTTTGGGACTCAATTTTGCAATCAACCTTGCATGACAACTCTAAAAAGGTAGCTAGAATTGATTTGTCTGTATATTATTTTTTAGTTGTTGAATGTGAAATCTGAAAAGCTTCTCAAAGAAAGGGTTGAGTCATGACTAGAAACTTGTCTACTGCTAGAGCAAAGGTTTCCTTAGAAAGACTACATGATTGTAAACTATGTTTTATTTCATTTCACCCTTCTTGTTGCAATTCATTCTGGTGCTCTTAACATATGTAGAGATTTGAAGATGAGAAAGCGGCATGGTTACATATTATTCAAAGAGAGTTGCTAGTGAATTGGTCAACCTAAACTGAAGTTAAATTAGTACCTTTAGTCTGGGTACCTTTTGGAAGGTTGAATTCACAAGGAGTTTGGTTACAACATCTAGAGTGGAAGTGATCGGACTACATATCTTGTTATCAAAAATCAATAAGTTTGCTAGTTTAAGCGATGGAGCCACAACAGTCAGAACAATGGTGCATGGTTTGTATTTCACTTTTTCTCCAGGTGATATGTTGAATGGCCTTGAGAATGAAGCTTCTCGGTTGCATTTTCTAAAAATACTACATTTCAATATTTTACACCAACACACATGTATCTTCACAGGATATGTGACATCATTCTTCTTATTCCCTCTAGGAGTCTAGTATCTAGAAACAAAGGTAGCTCGAATGTTGTTCATATAGTTTCTCTGATAATGGATGAACTTGCACTGCACCTTCTACATAAGCAACTAGACAACTTTTGTTGGTCTATGCTCGACATTAAGGAAGTGGACTGTTGTCTCCTTGCTGTGGAATTGCATTACTTGATTGCTTCAACACCTGAATTTCGAGATCTCCCACATCAATTCCAGGTTGATTTGGGCATATTCTTCATGAAAAGTATTGTTTCTTGAGTGATTCTAAGAGAAATTTTGATATTTCTACATCTGCTAGCCCCAAGTATACAAGCAGAGTTTTAATACCAACTTATAATGCTTTTTCTTTTAGCTACTGGGATCCTTTTGAGACATTTAGAGAACAGTTATTGAAATGCCCACACTTGCCTAGCAATGCCCCCATAATCGTAAATCTGTTATATCTCAAATCGAGGATATTTTAAACACCCTCCACATAGCTCGGAAAAACCCTATAATGCATTTTTTTAAATATCTCAAAATCCATGCAGAATTTTACAAATCCGACTTTATATTCTTGTTCAGAGGGAAAAATTATATGGGGAGATGAGTACCTAAAAGGTGTACTTTATCCGTGCCAAGAAAAATAATTTTTGGTGAAACTTCACAAAAATAGTAGTTGTCCGCGAAGCGGACCTGACGCGGACTAGCTCAAAAATTTCTGAAAAGTGTTCTTTTTACTCTAGAGCAATTGGGTAATAACCTAATACCTATATACACGAAAATACCTCATTGTCAAGCCGTTTTGAGCCCTAAAAAACAACCAAAAACTTCTCATAATCCTCTCTAATCTTCATCAAATTCTTCATCCATTCTTAAGGTTTTCAAGAAGTTTTGTTGGAATTCAAGGAAACCAAGTCAAGCACCAAATCCTACTCAAGATTCAAAAGTCCCAAAACTCATCTGGATCTAAGGATTTCATTCAAACTTTAAGTCTCCATCTCCATTCTTCTTCAAGGATTCTCCAAGAGCTAAGGCGTGTGAGTTTCTTTCATGGGTTCCTTTCACCCATGATGCCCAACTTCTCTTTTAACTGAAATTGCATGATTTAAAGTTGATTTACAAATGGGTCTTACTTATTATGAAATTCACCGAACACTATGTTGGGGTCTATGAAATTATGACTGTTTTATCATGTTTTGGGCTATGAATCTAAGATCTAATATGAGATTTGATGAAGGATTTTAATGTATATTGCTTTAGGGTGTTACCACGTATCTATTGATGATTTTACATTGAATTTTGTAGGATAATAACACTGTTGAATTGCATGGTTTTACACTAGCACTATACACCCTCTAAGTGCTTGATAAAATGTCCGGTTATGGTTTCTTGAGGAATTGCAGGTCCTATGCATGTTTTTTGAGTTGAATGACTATATGATGGTGAAATTATGATGGAGTGATAATGAAATGATGATGAAAAGGAGTGTGTGTATCTATCTATCTATCAATCTATCTCTCTCTCTCTCTCTCTCTCTATATATATATATATATATGATATTATCTCTATAGTATTGGGGATGACTAAGCCTAGCTCGAGGGGTTGTAGGCACGGGTAACCTTGTTGAGGGGTTGGTACCTTGATCGCCTAGCTCAGGGGTGGTAGGCTCGGGTAACCTTGTTGGGGGTTGGTACCCATCAACCTTGTTGGGGGTTTGAACCAATCAACCTTGTTGGTGGGTTATACTCCATCAACCTTGTTGGGGGGTTTGTACCATATCAATCTCATGAAGGGGTTTGCACCTCATGCGCCTCTCCAAGGAGGTGGTAGGCCTTGGATTGCACTATAATGGTCACTCCTTACACTCGTATTATGTTCTATATAAGCATTATTTTACTTCAAGCATCATTAATACATGTCATATTATTATATGTTAATCATTGCCTACGCTTATGCATTTTGATTATCAACTCATCTTTTGTTGCATTACATCCTACATACTCAATACATTCAAACATACTAATACATACTCTATGCCTACCTGATATCACCATGTAGGAACCGGAGTTCCTATTGATTCTCCTTGTGGTTAGACGGATTGTTCAAGTTAGCTTATGGTGAGTGCTCAAGTCCGGGGAGAATATCTATCTTTTCTCAAGATTATGTTTAGACTATGTCTTGTATGTTTGGATTACCTATTGTTATAATTATGAGGGTGAGCCCAGTTTCTTGTCTTAGCCCCCGCTAAGTATCTAAGGTTTAGAGGTGTTGTAGGACATATTATGTATCTATGCTATGAGCATTGACTCTCTTGTTTCTTGATGTTATGATATGGATGTTTACCTTTAGTCCCAATTCCCTTATTTATGCTTATCTTTTTTTGTCATTTTAATTGCTTCGGCAACCAAGGATGTGTAATGATATGCTACGAGGCTTGTTTGTAGTTCCTTCCGGTTCCCCTTTAGCTGGTCACGTCTATGCCCTAAGCTTGGGGACAGTTATGCTTATCAAATCTTTCCAAAGAACTAAGAATCCACTAGTTATGCTTGGTATTGTTGAGTTCTAAAAGCAATTCCACATCTTTAAAACAAAAGCTAAAAAGCTTTTGACAGAACATTGGAGTAGCAGACTAAATCACAAATAGTATTGAGAAAAAGTACTTGCCTATATCTTTGCTTCGTGGCATAAAGGAAACAATTATAGTGAAGCCTTGAGGACAAGTTTAATTTCAAGCGCGAATAATTGTAATGGACACGAAGAGGACAAATTTTGACTTTCATCAACTGACCTTCTCCTCATTCTTTTGTTCCTGATGGTTTGAGAGTTGTTATCCCTAAGGGCATAATCTAGTAGTTTCCTTTGTGACCCTTTGGTTGAGTAGGGGGTAGGTCTAGATTTGTTCTCTTCTATTACCTTTTCTTTTCCTTTTGCCGAGGGAGGCATCATTTTTCTTCTAATTCCCTAGGATAGAGTCCTATTTTCATGTTCTTCTTTTTCAACTCCTTTTTATCTCTCATGTTAGTCAGGTTCTGAACAACTATTTCTTCATTGGCAGCCAAAATATTGGACTTCGTGTTCTTAAACATAAGAAGATCTCATTCAAAAATATGTTCTGACCATGTAGATGAGATGGGACCAAGTTGAGGGAAATCTGCAAGGTCCTTCCTTTTCAGTACGAACATTAGATGCCCCTAAGGGTTAGAAATGGGGATTTGTAGTGATTGAGTTCCAGGGTAGGACAATAAATAAGACTAGGGCTTGGTTGTTCTTCATTTAGAGATTTGGGTTCGTTGGGTTGAGAGGCTAAGGAAATGGAGGGTTTTAAAAATGGTTTCAGATGGTTGCTCCTCGATTGAAGGATTGATGTTTGAGCTTGTGGGTTCTAGAGGAGGTTCAACTATGTGAGGATTTGATTGATCAAAAATCTCAAAGCTATTTGGATTTTTATCTGGAGAGTTTGACATGATGATGGGTTAAATAAGGTTGCAAAGAAAGAGATAGCTGAATTGGAGAGATTCTGAAGTTGAATTAGATAAAAAAAGGTTAGAAAAGCGAGAGTTATAAAGAAAGGAAGAGGTAGATAAAGTCCCTTAAAAAGAGGCTTCAAATTGAATTAAAGAAATGTAATGATGTTGAAAAAATGGACAATTGACATGTGGCAGTCATGTTAGTTCTGAAATGCAAATTGAAAACAGTATCAAGAATGCAAACCTTAAGTAGGGACTAGATTCCTCTTGTAGTATGAATATGAGTGCTTAGATCTTCCTAACCTTCCTTCAACTTTAGCTAATCCCTTGTGCATGTATATCTACAACAGATAAAAGAATGAGCTTATCAATGAACATGAATTATAAAAAACAAGGATACTTTCTACTTGATCATAGTTGAGGTGCTGCCAAAATACAACACATGTAATGCTTAAAACTTAGGATTTTCTGTGTTCTCAATGCGATATTTATGGGTTTTATGTGTTTAGATTTGCAGGAACATAGGTTGGCCATAATTTGGGGTAAAATTGCAGAAGATTGTTGGCTTGATGATTTACAAGACCCTCTATAATCCGTAGGACATTCTACGAGTCATAGAGACAGTTTCGTGACAAACTACAGTGAAATATGAATTCTGAACATCAACTCAATGAGACATGCATACGAGTCATATTGATGGGTTTTGTGACGATTTCCAGTGAAGGATAATTTGATGAAGTTGAAGCCTACGAACATGCAGTAATAGTCATAGATCAATTGATTAATCATGAATTTGTGTCATAGAAGAGAAGTCCAAAATTTTAGGAGCTGACTACGAGACCACGACTACGAGCCGTAGAAGACAATATGAGACGTAGAGACCTTTCATGGAGTTTACCGATCAATTTTTCTATCTTATTTAGGAATTAATTGTAATTACTATAAGTAGTACTTTAAGTTATTGTACAGGAGAGGACATCATTATTCGATATTTTTTAGGGTTTGTACTTGAAGAACTCAATACTTGAGAGAGAAGATTGGTGATAAAACACTTGTGGGTAAATTTGATATTCAATCTTGTGATCCTCATCAATCTTAGATTTGCTTGATCTTAATTCAATTGGGTAAGTATTTAATTATGTTTTCTCAATTCATATTTTCTTCATCTATCCATAGTATGAGTAGCTAAATCCATTACTAGGGTTGTGGGAACCATGAAAAACTAATAAGTAAACACAGATAATTTGCAATTCTTGGAATGGGTATATGCATGTATTAATCAATTCTCTTTGTCTTGCATGTTTTCTAATGGTGGCCAACATTAGAACTCGCCTAATGTTACTGATTGGACCAAGGTAGTAATGAATAGGAAAAGAATTGATTAACAAGATTCGATTGATGTGTTCTCGTCTAATTAACCGAACTTGGCCAAGGGGTGGTTGTACTGGGATTTATTGGCTGTACTGGGATTTATAGGTAATGGTTAGTATTGCAAACTATGGAGATGGGCTAAGTCTCATAGTGAAGTTCACCTCTCACCTTTGACCAAAAGGCTTGGTGAACTTAAATTACCATCCTGCATGCTATACACTTTATAAGAATTGGGTTATCCAATGATACTAAGTTGGGGAATCATCGGTAGCACAATACCCTAGTTGCTCTGTATTATTGATTGTCTCTCCTGATAGTTAGTTTAGTTTACTTTCTTATTGATTATTGCAAAACCTCCCTTTCAGGGAATTGAGTTGGTTAACTACTTGAATTGCTTATTGGTGAATTAGTATTGAGTCTACGTATTCTCTATGGGTTCGACTCTAACCTTGGTTAGATTTTATATCTTGACAACGACCTCTTTATCCTCTAAAAAGGAGATGTAACTTGGGTGACACTAATAGTCGAATCAAGGGACTGATGGATGAGCTTGGTCATTGAATCACTTTGAACATCCCCAGCTTCATGCGATTCTTCTCAAACATCTCTCTACTCAGGAGCTTTGTGAAAATATCAACAATACGATCTTTAATTTTGCAAAATTGTATCCTAACATCTCCTTTTACAACATTGTCTCTCAAAAACTGATAATGTGCTTGGCACTTTTGTGATGAATTGGGTTCTTTGCCATGTTGAGTGCATTGGTGTTATCAAACTATAATGGAATAGTATGGGTAATAACACTAAAATCCTTGAGTTGTTTTTTGATCCGCAACAACTGTGCATAATAAGAAGCAGCAACCACCTTCAACTATTAAAACAAAAATTGAATTTTGCTTTTTAGTTCCCTTTGAAACAAGACGTTACCCTAGGAAGCGAGCCATTCTAAAAGTGCTCTTTCTATCAACTTGATACCCAGTATAAGTTGCATCAACATATCCAACCAATTCAAATGAATCACTTGAAGGATAGATATGACGACCTATGCCTAGCTCCTAAACATGACACGATAAATGGGAACCTAATGGGGACCCCAAACAAGCCTCTTAGCGTATCATTTACACATCCTTGGTCGCGAAAGCAATTAAATAATAATAAGAGAATAGAAATAAAGATAATGAGACTACGGGAAGTCTTTCATAGCATAAATTATTAAAGGATTCAAAGCTTGAACCATAAATACATAACTTGTCCAACAACAACTCTAACATAGATTGGGCGGGGGCCAAGACAACTTTCCGGGTTCTCCCTCATATTCATAAGCATCTAAACAAAGAAAAGGGTCTTGACACAACATAACATCAATAGCTATTATCGTCGAATTTGAGGACTCACCAAGCTTTGCTTCAAAAGATAGTACTAGCCACGTGGAGGAGAAGGATGATCAAGTGGAGCTCCAGTTCCTATATGGTAACATCATGTAGGCATAAAGTATGAGATATTATGTTTGAATATATTGAGTATGTAGGATGCAATGCATCAAGATATAGGCAACATAATCAAAATGCATAATTAGGCAATGGACAAGCATATAGGAATATGGCATGCATAAATGATGGTTGAAGTAACATGCTTAGATAGAACATATTACATGTGTAATAAGAGACCATCATTATAGAATCCAAGGCCTACCACCCCCTTGGAGAGGCGATTGAGGTATTAACCCCTCAACTGGTTGATGGTTGTCACACCCTACCATCCATGGTGATTGAGGCATAGCACCCCCTCAACAAGGTGTGGCCAATTTGCAACACTATAAATACTTTTCATGAAATCAACACATAAATACATTCCTTTCATCATCATATAGTCACTTGAATAGATCATCAATAACTCAAGAACCCTAAATCAGACATTTTATCAAACACTTGGCGGGCGTGTAATGCAAGTTCAAAATCATACAATTCAAGAGTGAAATCATGTCAGAAAACTTAATGTAAATCAACTCACCAACACTTGGTAACACTCTCATGAAAGATACATTAAAACCCCTCATCAAATCTCATCATAGAACATAGATTCATAACTCAAAACATTCTTAAATAGTCCACATTTATGAAAACCCCAACATAGTTTATAATCAAATTCATAGTAAGAACACCCATAAGTAAATCAACTTGAAAACATGTAATTTGTATAAAAAGGAAGGTTGGGCACCATGGGTGCAAGGACCCATTGGTTGGAACCCACATACCTCAACTTTGGAGATTCCCTTGATGAATATTGGAATGAGAACTTGAAGTTAAGTGAATTCCTTAAGATCCAAAATGAGTTTGGAATGCTAGAATTTGAGTGAAATATTTAGCTAAGTGTTTGAGAGAGTTTTAGGGAATGTCTTGAATGATATGAGGTTGAAAAATGACTATGTATAGGTATTTTATGCATGGGAAGGCTTAGGACGAGATTAAAAAAACTGGTAACAAAATGTACCACTCCATGACGGCTCCGCGTCGCGGAGAGAACTCACAGGCCCACTATTTTGCGCCAACTTGGGAAAATCAAATTTTGCTATAGTTGCTCTAAAATCGGGGTTAGACTCATCCCCCACTCAATGTTTCCCCCTGATCAAGAATATGAAGTCAAATTTTTGATATCATGCATGTATTTTGATATATATGGAAGTTACGATTATGGACATTTCGAGGCATATTTTTGGGAACTTTTGGGATCGTTTCAATACATCCCCTTTGGGAACATTCATCCTCGAATGTCAAAGAAACGTATATGAGAGAAAATAATCAAGATGAGTTCATCCCAACACATGAATGTAATAATGCACTTAAACATCATTTCAAAAAATCAACATAAGTGTCAAAATCACCATGAACTTGTCAACATAAACATGAATGCATGCAATGACATAGGGGATGAAACATAAGACTTGAAATCACATAGAGGACTTGAATTAGTACCTTAGGATTGAGTAGAATGGAAGAGATAGGGATATCGCTTTTGCATTTCCGCTTTGGCTTCCCATGTAGTACTCTCAACACGTTTGTTTCTCCAAAGGACCTTGACGGAAGCAACATCCTTGTTCCTCAACCTCTTCACTTTGTCTATCCAAAATTTCTAACGGAACCTCTTCAAAAGTCAAATTATCTTCAACAACACCCACAACATCAGGAGGCACAATGGCACTTGGGTCACCCACGCACTTCCTTAACATAGACACATGAAAGACCGGATGAATCATATTCATATCATTGGGCAACTCCAACTCATAGGAGACCTTACGAATCCTCCTCAATACTCTATAAGGACCAACAAGTCTTGGACTCAATTTACCTTTCTTACCAAAACAAACCACACCCTTCATGGATGAGACCTTCAAATAGACCCAATCACCAACCTTAAATTGAAGATCCCTTCTCCTTACATTGGCATAGGACTTTTGATGACTTTGGATTGTTTTCAATATTTCTTTTATCAACCTTACCTTCTTCATGGTCTCCATAACTAGATCCAGACCCAATAAAGCCATCTCCCCTACCTCAAACCAACCAATTGGAGACCTGCAACGTCTACCATAGAGAGCCTAAAAAAGGAGCCATACCAATGCTAGAATAATAGCTAGTGTTGTAAGCAAACTCAATGAATGCAAGGTGATCATCCTAACTACCCTTAAACTCTAATACACAAGCTCTAGGAATATGCTCAAGAGTTTGGATAGTTCTTTAGGCTTGGCCATCCGTTTGAAGGTGAAAGGTCGTACTAAGCTTTACCTTGGTACAAAGATCTCCTTGGAAGGACCTCCAAAAGGGAGAAGTAAATTTATCACCATGATCTGATATGATAAACAAGGGCACCCCATACAAACTAACTAATTCATGAATGTGCAATCTAGCATAATCTTCGGCACCATAAGTAGTCTTAATCGGTAGAAAATGAGTCGACTTTGTCATCCTATCAACCATAACCGAAATGGAGTCGAAATGCTTTCTAGTCTTCAGCAACTCAACCACAAAGACCATGTTGATTTCCTCCCACTTCCAAGTGGGAATCTCTATATCTTTGTAACACCCCACATTTTATATGTACTAATTCTATTTACAAATCATGTTATGGTTTGGTCAAATTTGCATCAATTCTTGAATGTGCTTGGATTTCGTGTTAGTGGGCGATATCTGA
>JAOTQR010000097.1:11245678-11266884 GCA_025774065.1 Solanum ossicruentum | reverse complement strand
GTGGAAGAATCACCTAGCTAGGGACGATCCTATCACGGGTGGTAGCCCGAGGGGTTAAGGAAGAACCTAGCCAGGGAAGATCCTGATATATTGTTTATTGTTAGGTGGTAGCCCGAGGGGTGGAAGAATCACCTACCCAGGGACAATCCTATCACGGGTGGTAGCCCGAGGGGTTAAGAAAGAACCTAGCCAGGGACGATCCCGATACAGTTTCACCACTGGTCAGTTGGTCATTTGTATTACAGCTGTGCACAAATTATACAGTAAAGGTAAAACGATATAAGGAACATGAAGTACATGATTCCACAGTATAATCAAAGGTGGTCTCTAATCTTACACCTTGCATAGTTTCATTTAAGTGTTACTTCATATGCAGTGTTTCCTGTCTTACATACTCAGTATATTATCTCGTACTGATGTCCCTTATGGGGGACCTACATTTCATGCTGCAGGTATTGGTGCTAGTAGATCTCCCCAGTAGGAGTACAGGATATTCAGCTGCTATCACCAAGCTCCAGGTTTCTTCGGGGCTTTGTATATGTCTAGAGCTTACATGTTTTTATTGCATTATTTGTTGAGGTGGCGCCTGTCCCAACCCTTATCAAATGTTTCTCTTTATTTAGAGGCTTTGTAGACTATGTAAAGCAAAGTGTAGTCATGTCTCGTACTTTGGACACTGTGGCCCCAACGGCCTAGTCATATGCATTTCCTTTTGGCTTGTTATCACTGTTTATCTGCTTAAAGGGATGTGAAAGGTAGAAATCTCTTATAATATGTATAGAAAGCGCATAGATATAGTTTGGTTCTCCCACGCCTTATCGGCAACGGGTGCCAGTCCGCCCTAACGGGAATTGGGGTGTGACGGAAGTGGTATCAGAGCAGGTCATCCCAGGGAGCCTACAAAGTCGTGTCTATGTAGAGACTTGTTTATCGATGTGTTGTGTACCAAATTTATGAGAAGGAGGCTACTTGGCATTTAGGAGTTGTTACTTTCTTTTTATTCTTTAGATCGTGTCATAGAGCTAAGCATAATAGGTGAATTGTTTCCAACCCCTAAACTGTTTTGTACAACAAGTATGCCAGAAACCAGGAAGAACAAAGGTAAAGGAAAGGGAGTAGAAGTGGTGGTTGGTATACCCAGCCAGGTGAGGCAATGAAATGAGGTTCTAGAGGAGTCTTTATCACATATATCTCCAACTCCTCCAGTTCCTGATGAACCCGAGAGTAGTGAAATTCCCCCAGAGCCACCTATTGATGCTACCATACAGGATCTGAGAAATGCAATCCAACTATTGACCCGTATAGTTGTTGGTCAAGATCAAAGGCAGAAAGGTCCAATTATAGGTACAAGTGGTGCAAATAGGGCAGCTGGCACAAGGATACGTGATTTTCTTAAATTGGACCCTCCATCCTTCACTTGTTCAGATCCTAATGAAGACCCCCAAGACATTATTGATTAGGTTCAACATCCTTTAGATATTATGCACGTGAGTGGTACCGAAGTTGTTGATTAGTGACATAAAGGATGAACGGTGTGGCTATATTGTGGTATGAAGCTTGGAAGCAATCCAAAGGTATAGATGCTCCCCCAACCACTTGGAAGGAGTCCAAGGAGGCCTTTCTTGACCATTACTTGCTAATAGAGATCCGAGAGGCCCGTTTAGATCAGTTCCTGAACCTCCACCAGGGGAATACAAGTGTGAAGGAGTATAGCCTCTAATTTAATTCACTTTCCAAGTATACTCCTAATTTAGTTGCTACAATGGCAGATAGAGTTCATCGGTGTGTGGATAGATTGGATACATATCTGGTCAGAGACTGCACTATTGATTCCTTGAACAAAGATATGGACATAGCAAGAATGCAGGCTTTTGCACAGAAATTGGAGGATCAGAGGCAGAGCAGAAGGACACAAGTGTTGGAAAAGGGGCAGGCCAAAAAAGCCAGATCCACAGTGCAGGTTACACCACCCCAAGGTGAGCTTAGGCCTTCGTTTTCTAATAGACCACCTAGGACATCATTGTCCTACATTGCAGCCAGTGCTCCACCAAAATTTCAAGGGTCTCGAAGTAATCAGTTTGGTCAATGAGGTGAAGGGCAAGGTGCCCAGACAATGGGTTATTCGGCAGGCCAACTAATGACTCCCAACAGCCTTGTAAAAAGTGTGGAAGGAATCATCCGAGTATATGTCATCTTGGGACAGATGTTTGCTATTGGTGTGGTAGGTCAGGGCACATAATGAGGGATTTCTCGAGAAAATGTATGGGTGGTATGACACGACCTACTGGGTTAATTGTTGCATCATTGTCATCTGTTCCTCCAGCAGGTAGGGGTCAGTAAGCACCTATGGGTCATGGTAGAGGTGTGAGAGGGACAGCTAGCTCTAGCGGGATCCAGAATCGTACTTATACTCTGGGGACTCAGCAGAATTTGGAAGCTTCACCTGATGTGATCACAGGTACATTGTCCATCTTTTTACATAATGTATATGCATTAATTGATCCTAGTTATACACTATCATACATCACTCCACTAGTTGCTGGAAAGCTTAAGAGAGCACCCAAATTATTGAACAAACCATTTGAAGTGTTTACAGAAACCGGTGAGTCTATTATGGCTAGAAGGGTTTATTATGATTGTGTAGTAACTGTTTGTGACCGTGACACATTGGCTGACCTGATTGAGCTAGAAATGGTGGAATTTGATGTTATTATAGGTATAAATTGGTTAGTTTCTTGTTATGCCACCGTGGATTGCCAAACTAAGAGAGTGTACTTCCACTTTCCAAATGAGGCAGTTTTTGAATTGGAAGGCAATGTTGGGGCACCAAAGGGGAAGTTTATCTCTTATTTTAAGGCTAGAAAGATGATATCTAAGGGGTATATATGTCATTTAGTTAGAGTAAGGGATATGGAGGCAGAATCACCAACTCTTGAAACAGTTCCAATAGTGAATGAATTTGTTGATGTGTTCCCTGAAGAACTTCCAGGCTTACCTCCTGAATGAGAAATAGATTTTGGTATAGGCTTACTTCCAAGCACTCAACCTATTACTATACCTCCATATAGAATGGCTCCAGCAGAATTGCGGGAATTAAAAGAGTAGATAAAAGACTTATTGGAAAAGGGTTTCATAAGACCTAGTGTGTCCCCCTAGGGTGCACTTGTGTTATTTGTGGGCAAAACGGATGGCACCTTGAGAATGTGTATCGACTATCGACAATTGAATAGGGTGTAAATTAAGAATAAATATCCCCTCCCCAGGATTGATGATTTATTTGATTAGTTACACGGTGTCAAATGCTTTTCAAAAATTGATGAGAGGTCAGGCTATCACCAAGTGAGGGTGAACAACAAAGATATACCTACGACTGCTTTCAGAACACGCTATGGTCACTTTCAATTTCCTGTTATGTCATTTGGGCTAACAAATGCACTAGTGGTTTTTATGGATTTGATGAATAGGTTATTCAAGTCATTCTTGGATGTGTTTGTAATAGTGTTTATAGATGACATTTTGGTATATTCAAGATCAGAAGAGGACCACGTAGATCACTTGCGACAGGTGTTACAGACTCTTTGTGATCGAAAGTTGTATGCCAAATTTTCTAAATGTGAATTTTAGCTAAAGTCAGTGGCATTGTTGGGTCATATTGTGTCTGATGAGGGAATAAGGGTTGATTAACACAAGATAGAGGCTGTAAAAGATTGGCCAAGACCAACAACACCCATGGAAGTTCGGTGCTTCCTAGGCTTGGCAGGTTATTACAGGAGGCTTATTGAAGGTTTTTCTATCTCTGCACCCCTAATAAAGCTGACACATAAGGCAATCAAGTTCCAATGGAATGATGTGTGTAAAAGGAGCTTCCAGGAGCTGAAAAATAAGCTAACTTCTGCACTTGTGCTAGTACTTCCAGACGGCACTGAGGGGTATGCAGAGTATTGCGATGCTTCAGGAGTTGGCTTAGGGTGTGTACTGACCCAACATGGTAGGGTAATTGCTTATGCATCTAGACAGCTACGACCACATGAGAAAAACTATCCAACACTTGACCTTGAGCTAGCAGCAATTGTGTTTGCTTTGAAAATACGGCACCACTACTTGTATGGGTTTCATGTTGATATCTATATTTATCATAAGAGCCTATAGTAAATATTTAAGCATAAAGTCCTAAACTTAAGACAGCAGAGATGGCTAGAGCTGATAAAGGATTATGACATTGATATACTATGCCATCCAGGGAAGGCAAATGTGGTAGCCGATGCTCTGAGCCGTAAGGCAATCATGAATACTGATGATCCAGCTGTGATAAGTCACGGGATGTCTAAGGATCTATGTCAACTAGCTAGTTTGGGAGTTTGCCTTCTTGAAACTCCTAAGGAAGGGGTTATTGTGCATAATGTTGCGGTGTCTTCATTGGTAATGGAGTTGAAAGAAAAACAGTATGAGGATCCTGTTCTATGAAAGCTTAAGGGAAAGGTGAGTAGGGTACAGTAAAAGGCTTTGATCTTACACAAAATGGAGTACTTTACTTCCAGAGTAGATTATGTGTGCCTGATATTAATGGCTTAAGAAGGAGGATAACGGAAGAAGACCATCGTTCCCGAAATTCCATCCATCCAGGATCAACTAAGATGTACTATGACCTAAAGGGAGTGTTTTAGTGGGGAGGCATGGAAAAGTACCTTGCAAAATTTATGGCTTAATGTCCAAATTTTCCAATAGTTGAAAGTAGAACACCAAAAGCTAGGAGGTTATATGCAGTATATAGAACTTCAAACATGGAAGTGGGATATGATCAATATGGATTTTGTTACAAGTTTACCTCGTTCATTTCAAAAGTTTGACTCTAGATTGGTAATAGTTGACAGACTTACAAATTCAGCACACTTCTTGACAGTTAGAAGTGATTATATAGCTGAAGAGTATGCCATGCAATGTCTAAAAGAGATAGTTAGGCTACGTGGAGTCCCAATCTTTATTATTTCTAATCGGGGGGCTCAATTTACTGCAAAGTTTTGGAAGTACTTTCAAAAGAGTCTAGGGATACAAGTTAATTTGAGTACAGCTTTCCACCCCCAAACAGATGATCAAGTAGAACACACCATTCAGAAATTTGAAGATATGTTGCAAGCTTGTGCATTAGATTTTAAAGGTAGTTGGGTGGACCAATTGCCACTTATTGAGTTTTCCTACAATAATAGCTACCACGCGATTATTAAGATGGCACCTTATAAAGCTTTGTATGGAAGGAAATGTAGGTCGCCAATTGGATGGTTTGAAGTGGGTGAAACCACCTTGCATTGGCCAGATCTAATACAACAAGCCATGGAAAAAGTTAAGGTGATACAACATCGCTAGAAACTACCACAAAGTCGTCACAAATCATATGCGGATGCTAAAAGGAGAGAACTGGAATTCACTGTAGGGGATTGGGTATTTTTAAAGGTGTCTCCAATGAAAGAGGTTATGAGATTTGGTAAGAAAGGGAAACTGAGCCCACGTTACATAGGACCATATCAGATTATTAAGAGGTTCGAGTAGGTTGCATATTAACTAGAGATACCCCAAAAGCTTTCAATGATTCATCCATTTTTTCATGTCTCAATGCTTCGAAAGTGCATAGGTAATCCATATTGTATCACTCCTATTGAGAATGTACAGGTTACAGAAGATCTCACCTATGAAGAGGTACTTGTTACCATTCTAGATCGTCAAGTTAAGAAGCTAAGGAATAAAAAAATAGCTTCAGTGGAAGTACTTTGGAGAAATAAGCAAGCAGAAGAAATAACATGGGAAGCTGAGGGCGCAATGAAATCAAAATATCCCCACTTATTTGAAGCTAAAGAGGAAGTCCAGCATACAGAATTGGCACAGTAATAGGTACGTGTTATTGAATACTTAATGTGTTGTCAAAAGTTTGTGTAAGTAATGGTTTAAACTTAGTTAAGCTATCTACTTGTGTCAACATTCGAGGAAGGATGTTCCTAAGGAGGGAGGATGTAACACCCCAAACCTTACAGTACTAGTGCACTGTAAATGAAACATGACATGGTTTGGTCAAATTGGCGCTAATTTTCAAAAGTGATTGAATCCCGTGTTAATGGGCTATATGTGTGTTTAACGCTTAAGAAGGTCAAGGGTGTACATGTTTTGTGTCAAATTAAGGAGATTATGGCCTTAAATGAAGTGAGAGAATTGAGGTGCTTGTAGGACTTAATAAGCTAGCAGGTGAGTCACCTAATTGCTTAGCTTAAATTTGCTAGCTAAACGAAGACGAGGCTCGACGTCAAATTTGTCCAAGTTCGATTGTGAATAAAGTCCGTGTTAAAGGTGTAACTTTAGCATATGTTTTAGCAACATAAACGGGATATATCATCAGCTGAAGGAGAATATTAAAAAGGGCCCAAAACACCACAACCCACTTGGCTAATTGGACCCAAACTAAGTGAAGAGAAAAATGGAAAATGGGCAGCCCAAGCCCATCAACTTGGAGACCCCATTTAGGCCCAAGTGTGAAGGTCAAGCTACTAGATAACCAGCTTGATAATTTGTAGTATAAGGTGGTCAAAAGGTCAAGGAAAGGTCGGCCAAATACCCCTTTATAAAGGGCTCAGAAGCAGCTCCATAATTCATTTCTTAACTTGAACACACAAAATCAGATTGCTCTCTCTATTTCCTCTCAACTTTTCTTACCTTTGTAAAGCAGCTAAACGGGACTTCTAGGGTTCTTGGATAATCCCTACACCTTGAAGTGAGTGTTAAGTAAGTTTACACTTGTGTTTAGTATGGTTTTCTTATGAAAAGCAAGAAGTATATGCTAGTACGTTGTGCTGGAAATTTGAGACAGCATGTATTGAAAAAGTTGTTGCACACTTACCTTTTGTTTTAGTGATTTTTCTATGGCTTTTGGATTGTATTATGAAGAGAAATTTTATGTCCTTAACATGTTTTGATTTATAAATACTACCCTAAGGTTGCTTTCCTAATTTTGATTTCATTTAACAAACGCGTTTTATTGTGTTATCTTAAGTGTCATGTTGATTGGAACTTGTGGGCTGATGGATGTAAGGCTATTGCCTCACATCCTTAATGATTGATTTGTTATTACTTTGGTACTAGTTCAAGGCTATTTTTATGTGTAAATGTTTCTGGAATAGTTTGGTTAGATTTGGAATAGGTTTGGAGTTGTCGATATCGAAATGTAGCAAAGGGAGGTAACGTTATGCTGTCCATTTCTAGGTTGTGTAGAATTGTTATGTGTTGTGTGTGGGCTGTTGTAAGGTTGTTCTGGCACTAAACATTATTTCCATGATGTGTACATGAGAATATGTTTTAGGAAAATACAATCAGGGGGCGGAAAGGTTGAAAAGTTATGCTCAGGTTATAAACACCCGCTTGCTGCCCGTTTATTGTTTTCTTATGTGATTGGGCTTCCAAGATGTATTTATTGGCTTCTAATGCTAGTTTTATCACTTACTATATTATAGACAAGTATTTTGAGGAAGTGAAGGCTATCTTGAGGTAGTAACAAGGTCACACAATGAGGTTTATAAGGCTACTTGATTTCGTATTACTTGGCATGAAACATAGATCCTTCCTTGGCACAAAAAGGCACTCACCAACTCCAACACAATTATTAACCATGTCTCCACTCTTTTACATGTTCATATGATTCCATACAGAGTCACCTTCAAATCTGCATACATGCTTAGATACCAAGTTACATGAGTTCTTGTTACGAAATAAAGTTCACATGTTGTTCCATTTCATACGCATTTCATTATTTGTTTAATGTACTCTTTTCATTGTCATATTATCTTGTACGATTACCTGCATGTTACATGCTATATATATAGTCCTACAGCTCCAAAATTGTGACCACCGAAAGAACCATCTCAAAGGTAATTGAAAGGTAAAGTATATTGTTTATTGATAGGTGGTAACCTGAGGGGTGGAAGAATCACCTAGCCAGGGATGATCCTATCACTAGTGGTAGCTCGAGGGGTTAAGGAAGAACCTATCCAGAGACGATCCTAATATATTGTTTATTGATAGGTTCTAGCCCGAGGGGTGGAAGAATCACCTATCCAGGGGTGATCCTCTCACAAGTGGTAGCCGAAGGGATTAAGGAAAAACCTAGCCAAGGACGATCCCAATACAGTTTCACCACTGATCAGTTGGTCATTTGTATTACAGCTATGCATGATTATACAGTAAAGGTAAAGTGATATAAAAAACATAAAGTACATGATTCCAAAGTATAACCAAAGGTGGTCTCTAATCTTACACCGGTGCATGGTTTCATTCAAGTTGTTACTTCATATGCAGTGTTTCCTGCCTTACATACTTAGTACATTATCTCGTACTGATGTCCCTTACGGGGGACCTGCATTTCATGCTGCAGGTACAGGTGCTAGTAGATCTCCCCAGTAGGAGTACTAGATATTCAGCTATTGTCACTAAGCTCCAGGTTGCTTCGGGGCTTTGTATATGTCTAGAGCTTATATGTTTTTATTGCACAGTTTGTTGAGATGGGGCCTGCCCCGACCCTTATCAGATGTTTCTCTTTATTTAGAGGCTTTGTAGACTATGTAAAGTAAAGTGTAGTCATGTCTCATACTTTAGACACTGTGGCCCCAACGGCCTATTCATATGCAATTCCTTTTGGCTTGTTATAACTGTTTATCTGCTTATAGGCAAGTCAAAGGTTGAAATCTCTTATAATACATATAGAAAGCACATAGATATAGGTTGATTCTCCTGAGCATTATCGACAACGGGTGCTAGTTCGCCCTAACGGGACTTGGAGCGTGACAAATACCTCAAAGCATAGATACTTAGTGGGGGCCAAGACAAAGCAACCGGGCTCACCCTCTTAGTCAAAATAGTAATAAAGAAGAAGGTATCAATACATAGCATAAGAAAGTAACACCAATGTCCCCGAAGTAGAGGACTCACCCAACAAGCTTGAGTGAAACCGTACAAGCCATGTGAGTGGAGATGCTCAAGCGGGGCTCCAATTCTTACATGGTGATATCATGTAGGCATAGAATATGCGATAGTATGTTTGAATGTACTAAGTATGTGGGATGCAATGCAACAAGAGATAGGCAATATAATTAAAATGCATAATCATAACAAGAGATAGTATATTAGCAACATGGCATGTATGAACAATTCTTGTAGTAAAACATGCTTAAAAATAATCATTCTTACATAGCTTATTTAACCTAATAAGATAACATAATTAGATCATCCAAAGACCTTGTACTAGAGGGTGAGGGATATAGCATGAGTTATAACCCCTTCGAGTAGGTAATGAGTAGTACATGGAATAATGAATAGCACATAAGGGTACAAGGTAGCATAAGTCATAACCCCTACATGTGTGCATATGAGGGTAAGGCATTCCACATAGTTCATAACCCCTTCATATGAGTATATTGCATAACCTTAAATCATACATGAGGGTAGGGAGTACAACATAGGTCATAACCCCTACATGTAAAAATGAGTAAGTGAATAGCACATGAGGGTAAAGGTAGCATAAGTCATAACCCCTACATGTGTGTACCTTGCATAACCTCAAACCAAGTACGAGGGTAAGGAGTATAACATAGTTCATAACCTCTACATGTGGATATGAGTACATAGAATAACCTCAAATCATACACGAGGGTAAGGAGTATCACATAGGTCATAACCCGTACATGTAGAAATGAGTAAGCAAATAGCATTACTTCATACATGAAGGTAAGGTGTACAACATAGTTCATAACCTCTACATGTAGGAGTAGCCTTGCACTAGAGGGTAAGCATATAGCATAGTTCATAACCCATTCTAGTAGGCATCACATTTCACAAGAACATAAACCATAGCATAAGAAACCAATAAACCATCAACAATTCACAAGAACATAACAACATGAGAGCCCAACAATTCACTTGCAATACCATAAGTGCTTTACATGATTTAAACACACATATATACATTCCTTTCATCATCATTTGGTCATCACATACGTACATCATTTTATCATCATATATCATAATAAGATCATTCAATTTATAAGACATGCATTAGACCATTAATTCCTCAAGAAACCCTAGCCGAACATTTTATCAAACACTTAGAGGGTGTGTAGTGCTAGTGTAAAACCATGCAATTCAAGAGTAAAATCATCCTAGAAAATTCAATTTAAAACCTTCAATAAATACTTGGTAACACTCTCAAGGAATATACATCAAGACCCTTCATCAAATCTTTCAATAGATCTTAGATTCATAACCCAAAATATAGTAAAACAAACACAATTTCATGAAGCTTTAACATAGTGTATAGTGATTTTCATAATAGATAAGACCCATGAGTAAATCAACTTTAAATCATGCAATTTTGAGAAAAAGAAAGCTTGGGCATCATGGGTGGAAGGAACCCATGAAAGAAACCCACATACCTTAGCTTTTGGAGAAACCTTGAAGAAGATTAGAGATAGAGACTTGAAGCTTGGTTGAAATCCTTAAGATTCGGATAGGGTTTTGGCATTTGAATTTTAAGAGAATTATAAGACTAAGTGTTTGAGTGAGTATTAGGAAATGTCTTAGGCGATACGAAGGTGAAATAAGGCTAAGTATAGGCATTTTCACGTATTGGAATACTTAGGCCCAAGACTTAAAATCCTTGGACCGAGATAGAAAAACTGGACAAAATTTCACTGAAAAACAACAATGGCGCGTCGCACCAACAATGCGCTCACCATTTTGGAAATCATATTTTGCGATTTTTGGATTTTGATACGGTTGCTCTATAATCGGAGTTAGATCCTCTTCCCTCTAAATTTGACCCCCTGAACAAGAATATGAAGTTAAATTTTTGATATCACGCACGAATTTATGAGACATATCAAAATTAAAAATTCTGGGCACTTCCGAGGCACATTTTTGAACACTTTTTAGGGTTGTTACAAGGAGTCTTGATTGTTATCTATGCCTTGAGTCCATTTTACTCTTCATTTGAGGATGAATGATCCCAATGAAGAGATAATTTTACACCCGATAAAATTAGATGAGAGATTTTTTCATAAAACATCTTGCCAAATGCTTTTGACAAATTCGAGGCCGAAAACGTGACCAATATAAAAAATTATGTATTTTCAAGGCAAAAAAGCAATTTTAGGAAAGTGGGTGACGTGTTCACATCATGGGCTTATCACAGACTTGCACTTAATTATGGTCCTATTATTTTCTATGAGATTAGGAAATTGATCAAAAAAATTCAGAAAAACTGAGCGTAAATGGAATAAGTCTGCATCGCGAATATGTTTTACCGACCTATTCCACTGAAGTTCAAAATATATAATTTTCTGAGGGGCATTCCAAACTTTTTTCCACCCTTCTAAAGTTAACCCATGACTAATGTAGGTGATTTTTTGCCTTAAAAGAATTCCTAAACTCATTCCAAGGCCTTTTACACTAAAACTAAATAAAGACCTTGAGTGAAGAAGAGAAAAAAAAGGCTACTATTCAAGAGGATTGAGGCTAATATCTTGCAAATTTGACTGTCTACATTCATCCCAGGTATGTAAGGCTATACTAAAATATGAAATTGTTCTTCCATGTGCCCCTTGATTGAGATAGATTGAAAGGTGAACGTATTGAGTCCCTATGCATAATCTTTAAATGTTTTCTTGTAAATTATATACATTCTTATGTATTTGCATATGCTGATGATAATCATAAGCTTGATTTACCAAATAAATACTTTTACATAAGTTGTTTCACAAGCCCTACATATTACTTGATAAAAGAGTGCATGAATAAACTTGGGGATTCATTCTAGAACCTTGACAGCATGATTGTGATGATGATTGTGATTGAGCATGATGATAGGTTAATTGAACTTGATGGTCCTGTGAGTCTTCAAAATTTGAACTCTTAAGATTTGTCTAAATTGAAAGTCCACTTACATGATTGCGCAATTCACTTTTGCAAGGTTGATGGAATTGATTTATCGAATTGTTGAAAGAATAATTTGTTAGAATTGATGGGTTGCAAGAGTCCATTAAGAGACTCATTGATTTATTGATTGGAATTCATTGTTTTATAAACATTGAGTCTAGGGAGGAATTTCGAACACCGAATTAAGTAACAGTAAGTCCACTCAAACTCAATAACTAATTGTTAAACGTAGGAGAGTATTGAAACTATTAAATTGGATCTTCCTCTAAATAGGTCCTTGAAATAATAGAGGAATTGATTGATTGGATCTATTATGGATTGATTCGTTCTTTATCCTGGCAAGTGTGGAATGGTTGTGGCAACATCAACAGGATTTTTATACGATCACTGGCTCATAAGTAATTGTTGTCGCATAAGAGAAACTCTTATATAGGTTCCATATTGATAGTACTTTGATTGGATTAGATTGGATTTGTATTGATGGGTCATTGCCTACTCTTTATTCTTGCTTTAGATAGATATTTGACATCCTAATTGAGTTTTTTATCTCTTGATTTGAGTTGTCTGTGTGGATAGTATTCTACCTTGATGCATGTTTTATTAAACCATTTTATATACTCATACATTACACATATTGATATCCATTTAAACTGCATCATTTAATGATGAAAAGATAGTTACCAAAGATCATTAACAGCCGCATCATTGAGGATTCAACTTTCACTTTGAAAGTAAAAATGATATAGATAGAATCTGGAATGCAGTCAGCAGATTTGGTGAGTCCTCCCCTGCTTCCAGAAGATACACATTTATACTTTCATCTTACTTGAGTTTGGTATTTTATTTTCTGTTGATTGAGATAGTCAAGACCTATCATGATACCATCTAGACAATTTAAATAGAGGCTTCATGGACTAGATTTGGGATTCTTGATTTGGATATAGTCTGACTACTTTCTTTCGTACTAGTCTCATTAAGAAGATTTGATAGATTTGTTGGCCTTTGGCCTTTACTTTTCGATTAGATTTTAATTGAATGAATGTGATGAGGCCAAGTGGTTTGCGTGGAGACTAGCAATAGTCTTTGAGTGCCGACCACACCAAGGGTACCCTCTCAAGGCGTGACATGGTATTCATATGACTGGGTGATATTTATATAATCCATAATTCATAAAAATTGAGTTTATAAGTTGCATGTAAGAATATCATACTTGAGATCATGAGAATACTCGCATTCTTAGGATTCATAGCATCATAATTTAAAAATCATGAAATCATACTTGAAAACATAGATTAATACTTATTCACGCATTGGAGAAAAATCATGGATAGAATTCTGAATTTTGGCAAGAACTCATTAAGATTATAAAATCCTATATCTTTATAGGAATAATTGAAGAAATTAAGATTTCTTTAAGACTCAATGGGTAAAGAGATATCTATTGATGAAATTTCCACATACCGTGACTAAGAAACTTAAGTAATTTTCTTCAATGGGGACTTGAAGCTTTGAACCCCAGTTTGCTCGGGAAAGAAGACTTAAGAGTGAAGAATTTGAGAATTGAGTGAGCGAGAGTGAATAGTGTGATTAGGGGCCTTGGTAATTTGATATATTCCTCAAACTAGGCTTAGAACGACATATTATAAGAATCAATGAGTAGGAAAAGACCTAATTAACTCTAAGAAAATAACTATCAACAAGGACTACGAGGTCCGCCTACAGTCAGTACGGATCCATCCTAGAAGTTAGGTAAATTTTTCATGTTTTTGAACTTCAAACTAGGGGACACGTTGATAGGCCTAAACCGATCGTATGGCTCTCTCATAAAAGTTATTATTCCAAACTTTCTCTAAAGGTGATATCAAAACACTTTTTATGATCTCTAATTTCATGTACGGGTCATCTTGTCTGTTTATAAATCCAAATACTGAAATAATAGGCCTCTAAACTTTAAGCCATGACCCTAAACCACGAGCCATATGGAATATTATGATTCGTATAATTTTTTCGTACTGTCGAAATCTAACTTCTTTTCAAATTTCAGAATCCAAATCCATGAACATGATCTACAACTGTAATAAATTTATGAATTACTCATGGGTTGTGATTCTATATGCAGCCGTAAAGATGACTCTTGCAAAGAGAATACAGATTTTAATTGATTTTTGCACTTTTTTTTAGATGTTATAGTTAAAGCGTAAAATAGAAGCAATGATTGAAGAAGAAGACTATGCAATAACATGCTTTTGAGTGAAATAAAAAAATATATGAATGATTAATTTTATAAATTAATGGTAGTATATTGTACTTTTATCGAAAATATCCATGTTTGGAGAATGATTAGCCATGAAAGTATTTTTTGAAGAATCCCAAATCAATGAAATTTTAGCTTTGTAACTTATAAAAATTACAAGGCAAAATAATTAAAATTTATACCAAATACAGGACTTTGAGCATTAGTTGAATACTTACAAACTTCAAATTGTAGTATTGTTGTTCCAGATTCAAATTTTAGAGGTTTAATGTAAGAAATCATGGTAGAAAGAAGAAATAAAGATAGAAAATGATGTGTATGAGACAGAGATAGTTGATTGATATGAAGGTGTCAATGAGAGATGATTTAAGTGTCCAAGTAATTAATCTATGCTTTTTTTAGGAATATGTGTATCTAAATGTATCTTGCTTAATTTTTGTTACAACATTCTTAATTACTAATAATATATTTAATTATTTAATGATATAGAGAAAAGTAATATATATAATGGAAAAGAATTTTAAACAAAAATGATCTTAAACTATGTGAATCAATAAATACATCATTTGTTTATAGTTTGGACCAAAAAATGCTCGTCGTCAATACTTTTGTCTAAAAAGTCAACACTTTGATTCAAAAACATTGATATTATTATTAAATGGGTCAAAAATGCCTTTTTCCAACTACAATATTACTAATTTTTTTTTTCATTTTAAGCATATCATGTTTCTAATAAAATAAATATTACTATTAAAGAACCATCTTCTGGTTTTGTTTTTCAAAAAACACTTTAACTAATAGTGCTTCATCTTTCGAATTGAGAAGACTATAGCCAAACACAACTTTTTGATTGGCAAATAATTCAGCTCATTTGGCATCATCATTCTGCTCAAGTAATAGAGGGAGTTTTCTTTGCCTTCACTATTCTCCTGAGCTAATAGGGCTCCTACGGATGTTTCTTCTGCTGCAATGTAGAGTATCAATGACTTTCCAGTATAAGGGATACTAGGATTGGAGGGTTTGCCAGATGTGCTTTGATACTTTCAAAAGTTTTTTCACATTTTTGGTCCCACTTAAAAGGAACACCTTTCTTTATAAGATGACTGAATGGTTGGCATCTTCCAGCTAGATTTGAGATGAACCCCCTCAGGTAAGCTAACTTTCCTTGAAGATTTTTTAACTCATGAATGTCTCGAGGTTCAGCATCTTCCGCATCAACTTTAGCTTGATCTGTGACAAGAAACATTCCATAAGTAACCACAAAGGCGCATTTCAATGGGTTCATCCTTAACTGATATCTCCAGAGCAATTCAGACACCATTCTTAAGTCTTTCAAATGGTCGCCTCTCTTTCTCGACGTCATCACTAAGTCATCAACATAACATTTGACATTTTTGTAGAGTAAGTCATTAAGTATATTCTGCATAGGCTTTTGATATGTGGCACTAGCGTTTTTTAGACCAACAGGCATCACTTTGTAGAAATAGATACCTTTAAGGGTGCAAAAAGCAATGAGTTTTTCATCTTTTGGTGCCATATAGATTTGGTTATAGCTAGAAGAACTGTTCATGAATGACATCACTTCATAACTAGTGGTAGGATCAATCATCAACTCTGGAATAGGAAGCAGAATCTTTTGGGCATGCGTTATTGAGATCTCTAAAGTCAACACAAACTCAAATTTGACCATTCTTCTTCCTCACGGGAACGATACTTGAAATCTCTGTAGGGTATTTAACTTCACAAATAAAGCCTACCTCAATGAGTTTGTTAATTTCATTCTCGATCAATGGGACTAACTCTAGCCTAAAACGTCTTTGGGCTACTTCACAAGATGAACACCATTCTTGACTGCCAATTGGTGGACCTCTATTTTAGGATTTTAGCCAGGTAGTTCTTTGTAACTCCAAGTGAAGACATCCTTAAACTCTTTGAGTAGATTCATATAAGCATTTTCTTTATCAGCTTCTAGAAAGGCACTCAAGTAAGTTGGCCTTGAGCCATCAACAGTGTCAAGGTTAACTTTCTTTAAAGGACCTATTGTGGCTTTTACTCCTTCTTCCAGTTCTAGTGGAGCATCTCCAACATCTTTTTCCTTTGTGGATCATTTTCATTGATAGATATATGGTAGCACCAAGAAATGTATTCTGATCCTCCATCCACCTTCATTTGAGATGAGTCGCCGAACTCCCTCAAGGTTGTAATATGATACGAAGATCCTACATTTTCTTCATCTTTATCGCGCTCCTTGTTTTAAACCACAGTGTGAGTCTTTGCCTTTAGTACCTCTTCACATGAAACCATGAGTTACACTTTTTGCTTCATCCTACAGGGAATTGTGATTTGAATATCCTTTAGGATAGGAAGAGCAAGTGTCATCATCCTTAGGTAACTTCTTCGATGCTTGTTACTCTTTTTCTTTAATGGCCCCAACCTCTCTTATATAGAAGTTCTTGTGGTGAGTCTTCCAAGTCGATCAAATACATAAGGCCTCTTGTTAGAAGAGCAGACTCATCTTCAATGGTGATATAATTATTACTTGCTTTTATTATGGAGATACGGACTAGAGGTGGTTGGCTATCACCCAAATCTTCATGTGCTTTCCTGGTGATATCATGTGATGGTAGTTTTCCTAATTTAGATGGCTTATTAGGGTCATATCTGGCCTTTGCAAGTAACTTGTAAGCATTTGGATCAAAGCTCTTTGTATGTTTTGTGGGAGGTGGCATATTGTTAGGAGCTTTTTGATCTACAAACTTTCCTAGCAGCTTTGAAGACAAGTTGAGTGCATCAATGCATTTGATAGAAAGAGCTAGGTATCCCAGTACATTTCCTTGAACATCAAATGATTGACCTGCTTCTTTCTTTACCTTCGAAACAAAGTGGGGTACAAAATTTGACTTCTTTTTTTAAGACATGATCTTGGCTTTGTCTGGATAGGAATCAAGCTCCCCTACATTGCCTTGACCTTTTACAACAACCACATCAGTTCTTTTGAGAGCAGGTGTATTGGACTTAGTCAATTTCACATACTCAAGTTTTGCTTCCTTCACAATATAATTCTTCAGATAGAATTTTGCATTAGCAAAGTGTGACTCAGCTTCAGTGAAAGTATTATCATCAGGAACCATTTTTCTTTCGATTCCATCCTGTAGGTACTTCAAACATTGATAGTAGGAGGATGAGATAATTTTGTTCTCATGTACCCAAAGCCTACCAAGTAATATATTATATGAAGTCTTTGCATTGATCATATGCATCCATGCACTATATCGCAAATCACTAATATGAAGTTCTAACTTGATGGAGATTATAGACCTCTTCCCTCCTTGATTAAATCCTTGTATTAACAAATGACTTTCACTATGTTCCTCAGTTGAGATGCCCGTTCTTTCAATGTATGGTTGGGCAGATTTTTAACTCTAGATCCTTCATTAATCAAGATTTTGTTTATCCCCTTCTCTAGCATGTGACCCACTGTATACAAAGGACGATTCTATAGTTTTTAACTAAATATAATATCGTCCTCTGTAATTGAGATTTTTGTGTCATGTGCATGCACTTCTTGAAAAAAGAGTTCTATAAGTTTTTTCAGGAGATGAGAAGCACACTATTGATGGGGCTTCACCCATTGCCTTTTCTTTATCCATAGGAGACATCTTTGATGAAGTTTCACCTACTGTTTCTTCTTTGTCGGTATTAAAACATGATGTCTTGTTATTGTGTTAGACAGTTTTAGTATGAAATCAACTAGACAAGAACTCTCCAAAAGTCACAGGACGTCGTGGCTTATGGTAGTGATGCACTTCTACCTTTGCTCTCTTTGGACGAGTGACTTTTGGTATCCGCACCATCCTTCCTCTGGTCGGTCTCTTAGATGATTATCTTCATGAACTTGCCTTGTTACATCTTCACCTAGTCATGAGAATTCATCCTTCATCATTATCTCTACTAGTTCGAGTTTTGTTAGGCTCTAAGGTCTTCTCTTTTTTGAAAGGTATATATTTGAACTGGGTCAGGTGAGCCAAAAGTGATAGAGATTTGGTTAGAACTTGCTTTCCTATCATTAAGGACAATCTTCTTCTCCCTAGCCAATTGCATAACTTTGTCCTTGAAGAGAAAACACTTTTCGAGAGGATGACCCAAAAGTTTGTGATATTTGCAATAGTTTGGATCATCAGTCTTTCTGGCTTCATCGGGCCATTTCATCTCTAGTAACTTGATGAGCTTTAGTTCCACCAATTTATCTAATATTTGAGAAATATCAAAATCTAGAAAGGGGTATTCTTTTTCTTCCATCTCCTTTAAAGTCAACTTTTGATTTGGACATCCACGAAAAGTTGTCTTCACACTTTTCTTCCTACTTTCCTCTGTAGTGAACTTCAAAGGCGATGCATTAACATTCATAGTTTCCTTGTTAGCTTTTTTGAGAAAAAAATTTGCTTCATTTCTTCTGTTCTTGCTTATCCT
This sequence comes from Solanum ossicruentum, assembly GCA_025774065.1. Taxonomy (NCBI): domain Eukaryota; kingdom Viridiplantae; phylum Streptophyta; class Magnoliopsida; order Solanales; family Solanaceae; genus Solanum; species Solanum ossicruentum. The sequence continues at coordinate 11,248,199 of JAOTQR010000097.1, read as the reverse complement.
TTCCTTTACGAGAATCATGAACATGCATCATATCTTAACCTGCAGAAGACCTGCTCAACTCCATGTCATGAGCGCAAGTAGCTAGATTTTTGAAGGAATGGCTTGATTCACTGCAAGATGTAGAAAAGCCCTCAGTATATTCCTTGGATACACATTTATATTACAGAAGCTTCACTACGTCTATCTTTGCAATTGAGGCTCATATTCCTCCATCGGTCTATGAAGTAGATGAATGGTTCATCTTTCCTTTGGTGAGTATTTGTGAGTTCCACCATGCTCACCATGTAGAGGGGATTGAGAAACTCATGCTCTAGTTGTTCCCAACTGTCAATGGAATCAGCCTCAAGATCTGTGTAACAGTCAAAGGCATTTCCTTTTAAGGAGTAGAAAAATTGTTTGATGAAATAGTCTCCATAAGTCCCAGCATTATTACACGTCTCCACAAAGTGTGCAACATGCTGCTTCAAATTTTTCTTGCCCTCGCTCTGCCAAAATTTAGGAGATTAATAATTGGCAGTCATTTTAATGTTACCAATCTTTGCAGTGTAAGGCTTGGCATACACTTGGTGGAAACTTCATACTTGTCTTTGATGGTCCCTTTGTTGAACTCCTGTAATTGATCAAGTGAGATAATCCCTTCGGCACAAACTGGCATTTCCTTGATAGATGGTGCTTGCTTCACAAGATTTTCAGTCTTTTGAATTTCAATACCCTTCCTAGGTGCATGGCTAGACTTCTCCATCTACTAAGTCATCTACCCTATCTATCAACTTATTAATGCGAGACTCTTGGTGTTATACATGTTTGGTCAATCATTCAACTATCTTTGATGGATTTGCAAGTTATTCCTCCATGGATGAAGCATTAGTTATCATCTCTTGCATGATTGTTGGAGGCATCGACGAATAGCATAGACTATTATAAAAGTTTATCTTTAAAAGGCTCAAATTATGCAATGCATAGGGAGAAGACTCATTGGATGATTCATGGTCCTTCTTTGCGGTAGAGTTCAAAATTCTGCTTGATCTTCTCGTCAACACTACTTCCTCCTTCTAAAGCAATTGTAGAGGATCTTGCTCCTTTTGGGGATAAAGATCCAAAATCAGGGGTTGGCATGGACAACACTCAATAGTGTTTGTTGTCCTAGCATAGTGGCTTTTCTCCTTGTAACAGCTCTAACACTTCCAAAAGTAACAATTAGGACTTCCTCTACTTTAGCGGAGAAATTAGAATCAGCAGCCTTGGAGGAAGTTGATTGGGAGATCTTCTTAAAAGTCATTTCAATATTCTTTGATGCTTGAAAAGTTGAGATGAGAGGTACAGATTATCCCACTAGGCTTGCCAGAACTTGTATGACAATAAAATTCGCGTCAAGAAAATATTAATCAAGGAACGAAAAAATATTGCAACAATCATTGTATATTTCAAGAAGTGAGTTCTATAATCTCTATGAATCCTCTTATTCATTTTTTCAAATATAGATTCAAGGGATCTTTAGCTTGATCTTGAATTTTGTAAAACTTTATGAATTTGATCTTGACTTGTATTTGAATTCAAGGGCTCTTGGGCTTGATCTTGAATTCAATGGTATTGATCTTGATTAAATGATTTGATGAACTTAAACTTGATATGGATTTGTTCTAGAACTTGATCTTGACTTGTACTTGAATCCAATGGCTTTTGGGCTTATTCTTGAATTCGGTGGTCTTGATCTTGATGCATTCTTGAATTTGAATGCTTGATTTCTTGAATTCTTGTTGCTTGTAGAGAAATCTACAGCGTTTGATCCACGTGCTCTCTTTAGCTTCTTGTTAGAATTCTTGATGTGAATTGTTGTAGAGAAATCTGCAGTGTTCGATCCACGAGCTCTCTTTAGCTTCTTGTTAGGATTCCTGATGTGAATTCTGAATTATGAGGACCCCTATATATAGTTGTAGAATAGAGGAGCTAAGATAGAATTGGACTTTCTTATGACCAATCAGATTTAAGGTGATATGGTGCAGGAAAAGTGATAAGAATATGTTTCTTTTCAAAGTGACATGGCGATATTTGATTGGTCAAAACACATCGCCTATACATGTTGCATATTTTTATTGGTCTTTGATTGAGATAGAAATGTCATGTTATTTTGATACATGGCGTTATCCTATTGACTTCATTGTTTGACTTGGCATGCCATGTCATCCGACATGTGGCATCAAGTGGATCTCTAGGATGAGAGGATATTAGGCCTAATAAAATGGGTCATCTTTTGTAGCCCAAATCATGAATTTGGGCTTTTAAATAAGTTCATGTTTTATTGGACTTAACTAATTAATCCAATTATATTAATCCATAATATGCATTTTGGATTAATATATTTTGAATTTAATATAATTTGAATCATTTTATAAAAATTATATTTTAATAAGTTTTATATGATTACAAGAATATTGATGTTAAACCCCGTATTTCTTTAAATTAAGGATAATTATACAATTGGGAAATTTTGTTGTGGATGTCGTGTAATTTGAACTTAAGT
>JAOTQR010000097.1:11206533-11230464 GCA_025774065.1 Solanum ossicruentum | reverse complement strand
GAGATCAGGATAATTCTTTTCCAAATCCGAGACATGGAAGAACAAATGTTGTCTAAGAACCAAAACATTAAAGCAGAACAAGGAATTTGAATAGGGAACATTCCCCAAGAAAGTAATTTCATTCAGTATGATGTCCTCAACAGCCAACCGAGTACCACTTGCATAAATTTTGGACTATGCAGCTTTTTACGATTTTGTATTGTGCTTCCCAGTTTTAGAAAACAAAGAAGGCTGAGGGATGGAGAAAGATCAATTAGTGGTTCGATCTTTCTCTACTACCTGCTGCAAGTGGATCAACATTTCATGCTAGTCCAGGATATTGATTCAAGAAAATTTTCCAACTACAGGCCTCTAATATAGAAAAGCATTCATAAGGAAGAAAGTTAAGTCAGCCAGCCAACTCGAAGCATTCATAAGGAAGAAAGTTAAGTCAGCCAGCCAACTCGAAAGTGGAGATTATTCTAGTTTAAGACTGGATTTGCATAGGTTAATGCCAGTAATAGCAATTATCATTTGGGCACCCACATATTCTACAACTTCTTCAAATTAATAAAAGCACCGACTGACCCACTTCCATAAATCACACTGTAGAGGCTCAGTGCATTCCTAAGCAATGTCAGAAGTTCAACGTCTCCTGTATCATTGTCTTTTATCCTTTCTAGTTTTCTACTCTACTAGGAAAGAGGGGTCCATCTGTTGAGCGTCGTCTTAACTCTTACAGTGATTTTGTCTTTTTGCTTTGTCAATTCCTACTCAATTTTCAAAAGAGTATTCTAGACCCTCATATTACCTTTTCCATGTCATCCTCATCATCAGATGCATCTAATCTTGAGTATGAGGTTTCCTCATCAATCTCCTCAACCATGTTCATATCTTCCTGCAGATATTTCAGGAGGACTAAATAAAAAAGAAAAGAAAAGGTGATTTGCAAGTTCAATGGTTTCAAAAATATATTTCCAAGAGAATAGGAATTTCATACTAGCTCAGACTTCAAGTTTTGAATCTTATCCTGCAACTCTGTTATATGATGCTTTAGTGCCTGGAAGAATTTTCAGCAGACATCCATGAGGTAATAATCACAAGATATCAGAGACATGGAATACATCTACCTGTGGAAAAAAATGATATAAGAATATATTACCACACGTCTTTGAAGTTCAATTGAACGGGCCAATGCTTGTCTCCTAGTCAGAAGATTTTTGGGCCTGAATGCATCAGGACGCTGGTAATTTTTCCCACGATAGAGTATAATTGCATAACCTTGGATAGTCTTGTCTATAGATACCAAAAGACCACCGCTTTCAGCCTCAAGAGTAACTGCAATGTGTTTTAGTTGTGCTGTATTCCTCCTCTCCACAATGATCTTTACCAGCTCTCGGTATTTCCAGTGTAAATGTATATTCTCTAAAGTTCCATCAAAAACATCTCGCCTCCCTGAACCGAAATGTAGAAGTTATGACTTATGAGCTCTATCCTTAGAGGAACTATCAGATAGAACAAGTACCACCACTTACCTAGACGCAGAAAAGGTTTCATGCTAAGACCCATTTTGCGGAAAAGAAACCTTTCTTCAGCAGATAATATTTCCAAATCAATTGGCAGCTCAGATGGCTCCCAATTTTCCTGCAATTTACGTAGCATATTTTCTGCCTTTTTGACCTTGCCTTTTGCCTGCAGATACCCTTCTAATATTATATATAGATAAAGATTAGGAAAAAAGATCCATTTGCATGACATTTTTCTCAGTTTTTTTTACAGCAACTTACAAGGTCTAGTTTCTGTTCAAGGTACTTAACAAGAGAAGCATGCCTTGCTACAGCTGCATCTCTCATCATTTTCTCCCTCTCTTCAATAGTAGGTTGGCTTCCCCAGCGTGAAGTGGCTGCCATAGTTTCAGAAAGCGTTCCAGCAACCAATGGTCTTTTAGGAGCTCTAGTATGAGAATGAATAGGGGTTGCTGCTCGTTGCCGTGCTTGTTCTTCTTGATCCTGCAAGAAAACACTTCTTCTCTCTGCTTCAACAAGTGCTTCTGCTACACCAGGTGGCAAGAAATCGTTACCCCTGTAAAAGACAATATATTCCTTATTCCTGGAGAGTAGTGTTCCTCCGGTCAATACCTGTTGAACAAAGAAGATCTATTGTCGGATTGATTTATTATTACTAAAACATACTTGATAAGGAAACAAGAGTTTGAGAATAGGAATCCAACATGCAACTCAAGTACCCAACTGAAAATTTTCACCATAAGATTATGGAGTACACTAACATACATATTCCAAAAACAAAATTGAGAAAATGATTCCTTGCTAAAGCAGCTAACAATATAATGGCTGGGAAATCTAGGTGGCAGAATGATGTGAAGTTCAAGGAAAGACAGGGACATCTAGCTTTTTGTCATACATATGTTTCTTATTATACATTCGTCTTCTTTTCATTCTTTTCTACACTTGCTAGTTTTTCTTATAAGAGATTATGGAGTACACCAGCGCGCTTTATCCGTTCACCTTGAGTTCTTCTGCCATTCTTTCATTGCTCGTATTTAGCACACCACGTTTTATGGCTATCTTGGCAATAGCGCTTCTCCTCCAGAGCTTCACCATTGCTGCAGCTAAACCTTGCAGTTGTCTGTTCCTTCCTGAATGAAGCAGACAACAGTTTGGAGGTTAAAAAAATCAAAGTTACTGATTCTTCAATAAGAGAACAAGGAAACATTAAAACCGCTTTCCGCATACCTAAAGCAAAATGAGGAGGCATAATTCTCGCAGTTCTGCGCAGGTTAGTCATTTCTTTATTTTTTAGGTTAAGTTTAACTCCATAAGCAAGACGGCGAAAAGGAGGTTTATACCCAGGAACAACAGCAGGCAACAGATCAGCATCAACAGGCAGTGGTTCGCGACCTGACCAATCTTTAAATCGTCGACCAACTTCATCCAACATCATGTTGAACTCGCTTAAATCCACTATTTCTTCACCAGTGGAACCATTTCTTGGCCTTTCAGCAGCTTCATTTAAGCATTTGACTCCAAGGCTTGGGCAGCTATCATTGTTTGGATACTCAGATTCATCAATATCATGGTCTTTTGAAGTAAATGATTGTACACAAGGAAGCTTGTATGATATCCCTCTATATAACACTATGGAGTTGCCTGATCTCCAAATCACCAATCCTCCCGTTCTATGCTGACAATGTGCAAAGTATATTACACATAAGAATTCAACATTACAATATACAAAACTGGAAATATAACTGTTTATGGACAACATATTAGAACCAAAAACTTCAAAATTGACATATTCTGAGAAAAGAACTTTTTAAGAATCTCAGTTTCATTTGCCAAGGGTTTTACCAGAATGAAGAGAAATGTATGTACCTCTAGAATGTCATGTGTCCTCTTCATATTATGTGAAGGAGGACCTTCAAATCTCAATTTAACAACCTCATCCACTTTCCACTTGTCCTGAATGGAGTCAACAAGTTCCTGTGTTACACCACCTGAGCCAACCTTTATTCTCTCCACCATCCTCAATGCTGCATTCCTTAGCCTCTTCAGTTGAGCCTCAGGTATCAATTTCTCTGCCAATTCTGCATTACTTTGTCTCAACTTGTCACCTCCTTTCCATGGCAATCTTACTGAATCGTTAGCATAAGCAATCCCCTTGTCAACCTGGGCTTCAGACACCTTTGATTCTGGTTTAGTATCTTTAAACAGAGCCTCAGTTTGCTGTTGTGATGACCTCAAAGGGGCACAATCAAACTTTCTTTCTCTGTCTAAAGATTTTGACACAATAACTTCGCAATGCTCAAGAGATTTACCAACAGTGCTGTTTTCACCAAGCTGAGATATTTTTCCATGAACCCAAGGGGCTAAATTTACCCTAACTCTTGAACCAGAACTTACTACCGGATTTTCTAACTCAGAAAACTGCACTTGTCGTTCTACAACTTGTTCTATTGATACTGAATGTTCTTCTTGCCAAGGAAATTTCTCCCTCAATGAAACGGGTTTAACAGACCATTTATCTTGAACTTGTTTAACAAAGCTCGGTCTGAGTTTTCTCTGCTTCTTTGTCTGACTGACTTGCTTTTCTTTGTCCGAACGAATAGCTTCAGTAGAAGAACAATAAATTCTTACTACGTTTTTAGCTCTACAGTTGTGCCAAGCTTGAATTTTGGGTGAGGGAATTGAAAATTGAAGCTGTTCCGAAGAAGGGTAACTGAAAGGAGGAGAAATATAATCAAACGACAATGGTGCAGAGGCCATAGCGGCCATGAACAAACTGTATCTTCCTGAATTCTTATCGTCAAGTCGCCATAGCTTGATTCGTGTGGTAATTGTTGCCAATTTGTGTGGTAATTTTTAGGCAAAATTAGCTAACATAGCATATATATATATATATATAAAAAGTTTGAAACAACATTTTTAACGTCTAAATGTTTTTAATATAGTATAGTTAATTATTTTGTGATTTTTGAAAGAAAAATATATTTTTAATTTATAATTACAAAAATATATATATTAAAAGTACATAAAATAGATCTAATTTGAAATTATTTATCATTAATAGATCTAATCTAAATTATTTACTCTTAATGGATCCATCACTCAAACTATTTACATTTCTACCCGCTTACCTCTTTTTATTTCGCATCGTAACATGCTAACGTCAACATAAAACTATGAATATATTCCGGAGGCATATATAAATCATAGCGGTATCATATAGAATGAAATTAATCATTGGTGATACTCTGCCAGTATATTGATATTCAAATGATACATAGGATTATGTTTTTTTTAAGAAAGAAATAAAAAAATTAAAAATTATTAAATTCTAAATTAGTAGAAAGCATATTCATTATGATACTTCGTCGGTATATTTATATCATATCGGTATCGTATAGGACTAAAAAATTATTAAGGTTACAAAATTATTTATTAAACTCTAACATAGTAGAAAATATATTCTTGTCGTATATATTCAGTATATTGATATCCTATCGGTATTATAAAATTTTGAGCTCTTGTTTTAATAAACAAAATAATTAAGAGAAAAATTTTTTAAATCACAAACTTATTTATTAAATTTTAAATGAATAGAAAATATATTATTTTTTATACTCTATTGGTATATTGATACTACATTGGTATCATATAGGACGAGCTTTATCATCTGTGCTACCTTGTTGGCATATGTATACCCTATTGGTATATCATACAAGCAGGTGTTGACGTCCGTATGAAGTCAGCACGCGAATTTTAATATTATGATGACAAATTTTAATAGTATAGAGGTATAAAATATAAAACAATATATAAATATAAATGGATACAAGCTTAGTTTTACATTAACGATCAAAATTCAAGCAACGCCATATAAATTGGGCCTAGCTTAATTTGATAAGTTAATAATGTTATTTTATTAGTGTAATTAGTTATGCTAAAGTCAAACTTTGATTTATACTTATCAAACATTAGTTCATGAGATAATGAATTAAAAGGTTCTTGCTAGATTTATTAGTTTTTAGAAAAGCAAAATAAAACAAGCTTTATTCTTTTGTGGTGTTAAATTGTAGAATTAATTGAAAGTTCATAGTAATTAACATCATTATAATTAGTATAGTATTCCCCCGACACATGATTTTATTAAATTAAATTATAGTTATGATTTTAAATATTTGAACGCATTAGATTATATTGAGTTTTCCATCAATCTCGAATGGAGCCAAAGATTCACTATTTTTTGGCTTAAAGGTATGATGAAATAAAGCAAAATAGCTCTTTAAATTGTCTACGCTTCTTTCAATTGTGAAGTAGCAGTTAGTCAATGCAACTTTCGACGTTCATCATGGGTCATCCGGAAACAGTCGCGCTATGTTTTTAAATATAGGAGTCAGGTTGCGTACATTCGACCCTCCCTTACTCCGCAATGGACGGGAGCCTTTGAGGCATTGGGGTAATGTTGTTGTATTAGATTATATTGAATTAATAAATATTAATCATCATCTTATTTTTCAATATAATATATCTAGTAACAAGAATTTTAAAAAATTTAATAGACAAATTTATAAATACAATCATCAAATAACATTTCAATGAACTCCAAATATAATAATCAAATACAAACAACTTGAAAGTATAACATTATTAAAAGGTGCATTAATTTCGAAAAGAAGTTACCTCGATATTATGATACACTTGTGGATATTTTTCTCTATAATCTTGTGTATTTTGCAACTAAGTTAATTCTTTATCAATGGTAGATGACCATCACTTTATTCTGCAAAACTTTAGAAGAGATCATACTTAAATTAAAAACAATAATCAAATCATTTTGTAAAATTCATATAGGTATATGTCGAAACTTATGGACAAAGCATCACATTAACCCAGTTTATTATTTGAGTTGATAGTAAAGACAATAAATGTCATGCTTTGAGTATATACTTTAGATATGATCGGTACTCAAAAATTATTGTTAATCCCAAACAGATTGATCTGACTAACTCACTAAGTTGAAGACTTAAAACAGACCAAAAACTAACTCAAGGGGCTACTCAATCATCAAAATCAATATGAAAATAATAGAATTGAAATATCCAACCCATAAATAACTCAATGTCATAAATTCAATAATAAGATAATATTTTTTCAAAATAAACTTGAAAGGAACATTTGATTTCACTCTGTTTCTATCTATGAAACCTCTATATACTCATAAATGACTACCTCAAAAGAACTATTTAAAATAGAAAAGCAAATTGAAATTAGTGAATCCCTCCATAAAGACAAGGAGGTCCTACCATTATCTTGAAACGTCCCAAAAATACCCCAAAAAAGTGCTTCGGAAATGTCCATAATCGTAATTTTCATATATCTCAAAATCCGTGCATGATATTGAAAATCGGACTTCATATTCTTAATCAGGGGGCAAATTTTGAGTGGGAAATAGGTATAACCCCGATTTTAGAGGACCCGCGACGAAAAATGCAAAAAATGATTTTTCGCCAAATTTTCAATTCCAGTGACTGTCTGCAATGCCTCCGCGACATGGTCCTGTCGTGGAGGTGTGTTTGCACTTCCTTAATTTTTCTTGCATTGGGGTCTTGACCCCATGCCCACCTATCCGTAAAAACACCTATACTTAGCTATTTTTCATTCTATATCACTCAACACACTCTGAAAACTCTTTCTAACACTTAACCAAACACTACAAAAAAACGGGTTTGTTTGTGGCGGTTTTTTGTAACGTTGTGGTGGTTTTAAACACCCATAAACTAGTTTATTCAGTTAGGCTCACCACGAGCATTATTGTGGCAATTTTATGAAAACGCTGTAACTACAATATAAACCGCCACAAATTTTTTTTAGATTGTGGCAGTTTTGTGATGTCCATTTCTGACAGTTCTAAAGCCTCGCCAATGGGATTTTAATTTTTTTTTATATTACTGTCAGTTTATAACATCTTAATTTGTGGGGGTTTATAAATGCCGCAACCAATTTAGGACGATTCACTTAAGTTCATAAATCAATTATTAAGATGATAATTACTATTAAATTATAGAAAGCTAGCATGTATAACAACTTAAGAATACCTTATAGACGTTAATTAAATTGCATTAGAAATAATAATAAAAGTAACAAATTCAATCCCCATATCACAATTAAAGTTAAAACCCACTATAGTAAAACAGTAGTACTTCAAAAATCCAAAAAAATCATTTTAAGTGTTCGTTTGGTGATTCTTTTTGTTGCCGCTTGATGATTCTCTTATACATTCACTGGCGAAGTAGGTTCAACCTCAGCTTCAACATCAACATCAACATTACTTGTTTGAAATTATTGAAAAAAATATTTAAATCTATAAATTACTTGATAAAATGCATATACGCATCTTTTATTGCAGAAACGTAAGACAAAGTTACTTCAAGTGTAAATACCAAAAATATACTAGCAACTAACTCAATGTAACATTTCCTCAAAAGCTCTAGGAAGAGAAACATCAAGAACAACGAAATCCTTAATCAGATTTAAAAACTACACTATGCAAACAAAATAAAATACATCATATGGCTATACACACACGAAAGTCTACCAACACGTAACCACCTAAGCACCATAGGAATAGGTATGAATAAAGTGTGCTATGTCTATAATTCAACAAAGAGAATACAACACATCCGGATGTGGACACCATAAACCAACTATGCAGATACATAAAGGAAATATAAAAAGTGAAAAAAAATACTTTGTTTCATCCCACAAACTCAAATAATTTGGTACTTCAGCAACGCACCTTACATAGTATCTTTATAAACTAAAAGTTGAATGTCCATGTACTTTGAATGATATATGCAGATTCAATTGGGGTCCAAATGTTAGGAAGAAATTTGAGAGGATATTGAAGCTGCTAGAAGATGGTCAACTTGTCAAAGAAGAGAGGAACAAATCCAGGAAGATATCAAGAGGGATTGAAGGTTTTGGGAGCTTCAACAGTAGGACTACTACTACTCCAAAGGAAAGAATTTTGGAAGAATCAATAATTAAACCTTATGGAACGTCTAATTCTCAGTTTAATCATCATGAAAATGAGGATGATTAGTACTTAGTTCCTTGTATTAGTTTAAAAGAAAACATGGCACCACGTGAGGAAATGCATAAGTGGAACTTCAAAGGAGAGTCAAAGACACTTTTGGATGAACACAAAGAAGAACCAAGAATGGGATTTTCATCAGAAGAGGATTATCCTTCTGAGCAACTGATCGATTAACGACAGTCTCCCTGCTTTATTCTGGAGATCAAGTCCTCCAAGCATGTCAATTGGACGTGTAGCAGCGTAAGTACGTTGAATAGTTGTTTTATGCATTCATCCATATATTGGGAGAAGTTATGTCGTTTTCCCAAAGAATAATATATATAGAGTTAAGAACACCTAATGGGTTGTTCCCTTACCGGTTTAATACCACTAATTAGTTGTTTTAAGGTTCTGTTGTAACCTACCTACAGGGTGAAGCAATGCAGAAATTCAAACTGTACTTCCATTTCAAGTTCATGGAATAATTGCTACTTTCTTGAAAGAACTTAGTACCCAAGTTGTGTTTCTTTTCCTTGCTAGAGGTGACACAAACAATGTTGCTAATGATATGATGTTTCATAGAGTACTACTGCTTGTTTGTTTACTGGTTCCACTAATTTAAATTTGTATTGGATAAGCACACTAAATAGGATAAAACATTCTCTAGCACAAGTTTTAATAAGGCAATTGTGTGCAAATACATATTAATTTTATGACAATCCTTTCTTAGACTAGCTCCAACAAGGCAATTTTGTGCAAAAACATATTAATTTTTATTAATATAATTCTCATTTTAACAAAAAAATGTACACTTAATTCTTACTTGTGGTTGAGAAGCAAACAAACCGACAAATTCATCTGGAATGCTTCCTTCCTTTGATATCATGTAAGTCTTCAAAGCATTCAAAGTTCCTTCAAATTGATACTCCAAACGAGAGACCTTTTGATGCAAATAAGTATTAGCTGAGGATGATGCACCATGGTCAAATGATGGAATACTTAGATTACTAAGTCGTTGTTTGGCATTCTTGAATGCATTTGAAGGAACTAATCCCATACCCAAACATCGTACTATTTCGGAATGTTCTGCCCTAAATAACTTGCCAAAAATATCATTAGGGGAAGCTTCAGATTCATTGGATTGAGCCATGTTCAACTCAATTTGATCCTACAATAAATATATTATTCATTACATCAGTCAGTAAATGAAACTTAACACTCTAAATTCCCTCCAATATTATAAATGTCACGACCCAAGTCTAGGGCCTAGACGTGACACGACGCAGGGAGAACCCGGAGGGACCCCAAGCAAGCCTCTTAGCATATCATTACACACCCTTGGTTATGGAAGCAATAAAATGATAACAAGAGACAGTAAATAGGGATAACTAGGGCTAAGGGACATCTTCCATATCATAAACATCAAGAATAAAGAGAGAGTCAAAGCTTATAGCATTATACATAACATGTTCAACACCACCTCTAACTATAGAACTTAGCAGGGCCCAAGACATGCAACCGGGCTCACCCTCATAGTTAAAATATACAATAAAGAAAGAGAGTCATAATACTTAGTATAAGAACATAGACATTGTCCTCGAAATGAAGGACTCACCAACTAGCTTGAGAGAAGTTGTACTAGCCACGTGGAGGTGGATGATCAAGTAGGGCTCCGGTCCTTACATGGTAACATCATGTAGGCATAGAGTATGCGTTAGTATGTTTGAATGTACTAATTATGTAGGATGCAATGCAACAAGAGATAAGCAACGTAATCGAAATGCATAGCATATAACAATATGACATGCATGGAAGATGCTTGAAGTAAATAATGCTTATATAGATCATAATACATGTGTAAGGAAAGACCATTAATAGTGAATATCTAAGGCCTACCACCTTCATAGAGAGGCAAATGAGGTACAAACCTCTCAATATGGTTGATGAGGTACAAACACCTCAACATGGTTGATGAGATACAAACCCCTCAACATGGTTATCAAGGTACAAACCCCTTGACATGTTTGCATGGGCCTACCACCTCTCAAGCAAGGCGATTGAGGTAGAAAGTCCTCAACATGGTTGCACGGGCCTACCACCTCCTGAGCGAGGTGATCGAGGTTCAAACCCCCCAACATGGTTACCCGAGCCTACAACCTCCCGAGTGAGGTTTGGTCAATTCCCATCACTATAGAGATAATATCATATACATACATTCCTTTCATCATCATATAGCAATTCAACTCATAAGACACACATTGGGCCTTTAATTCCTCAAGAAACCATAATCGGACATTTTATCAAACACTTAGTGGGTGTGCAATGCTAGTGTAAAACCATGCAATTAAAAAGTGAAATCATGCAAGAAATCTTGAAGTAAATCATCCCACCAATACTTGGCAATACCATCATACGATGTATATCAAAACCCTTCAACAAATCTCAAAATAGATCTAAGATTCATAGCTCAAAACACGCAACATAAACAGTCATACTTTTGCAACACGCCAACAAAGTTCATAGTCAAATTCTTAATAGAGAACCTATTAGTAAATCAACTTTAAATTATGCAACTTAGGTAAAAAGGAAGCTTGGGCACCATGGGCGAAAGGACCCAATGGTTGAAACCCACATACCTTGACTTTTGGGAATTCTTAAAGAAGAGTGGAGATGGAAACTTGAAGCTTAAATGAGAACCTTAAGATCCGGATGAGTTTTGGGACTTGAAATCTGGAGGGAAATATGAGCCTAAGTGTTTGAGTGAGTATTGGGGAATGTCTTGAATGATATGAGCGTGAAATATGGCTAAATATAGGTATTTTCACGCATTGAAACACTTAGGCCCAAGACCCAAGACCCAAAAGTCTTGGACCGAGATAGAAAAACAGTGCACAAAAATACACAGTAGCATGCCCTTGGCATGTCGCACCAGGGGCGCGGATCATTACTGAAAATCACATTTTTGTAATTTTTGAAATTTGATATGGTTGCTTTAAAATCGAAGTTAGACCCATTTCCCACTCAATTTGACCCCTTGAACAAGAATATGAAGTCAAATTTTCGATATCACACACGGATTTTGAGATATATTGAAATTATGATTTCGAGCATTTTCGAGGAACATTTTCGAGCACTTTTTAGGGTCGTTTTAATATCTCCCCCTTGGGAACATTCGTCCCCGAATGTCAAAGAAAGGTATATGAGAGACGTAGAAGTATAACAATTTCAGCCCACATAAGGATGCAACAATGCACTTAAACATCCTTTCAAAAATCTCAACATAAGTATAAAATCACCATGAACTTGTCAATTTAAACATTAATGCATGCAAATGTCATGGGCTGAACATAGATTTGAAATCACATAGGTGACTTAGAGTTAATATCTTAGGCTTGAATAGAGAGGAAAAGATATGGATATAGCTTTTGCATGTCCACTTTGGCCTACCATGTAGCACTTTCAACTTGTTCATTCCTCCAAAGGACCTTAACGGAAGCCACATCCTTGTTCCTCAACCTCTTCACTTGTCTATCTAAAATCTGAGCCAAAACCTCTTCATAAGTCAAATTTTCTTCAAAAACACCCACAACATCAAGAGGCACAATAGTATTAGGGTCACCCACACTTTTCTTGAACATGGACACATGAAACACCGGATGAACTAAATCCCTCTCACTAGGAAACTCAAACTCATAAGCTACCTTGCCAATCCTCCTCATTATCCTATAAGGACCCACATATCTTGGACTCAACTTGACCTTCTTATCAAAATGAACCACACCCTTCATGGGTAACACCTTCAGATAGACCCAATCATCAACTTTGAATTCAAGATTCCCTCTCCTCACATCGGCATAGGACTTTGGCAACCTTGGGCCATTTTCAACCTTTCCCTAATCATTCTAATCTTCTCAAGAGCCTCCATAACCAGATCTGCTACCAACAAAGCCACCTCTCCATCCTCAAACCACCCAATCGGTGATCTACAACGTCTACGATAGAGAGCCTCAAAAGGAGCAATACCGATACTAGAATGATAGTTATTGTTATAGGCAAACTCAATCAATGGAAGATGATCATCCCGACTACCCTTAAGCTCCAATACACAAGCCCTAAGCATATCCTCAAACGTTTGGATATTTCTTTCGGCTTGGCCATTCATTTGAGGGTGAAAGGTCGTACTAAGTTTAACTCTTTGTACCAAGACCCTTTTGGAAGGACCTCTAAAAATGTGAAGTAGATTGAGCACCACGATCCGATATGATGGACAAAGAAACCCCATGAAACCTCATCAAGCCATGAATGTACAACCTAGCAAAATCTTCAGCCCCATATGTGGTCTTAACTGGTAGAAAGTGAGCCGATTTCATCATCCTACCAACCACAACCCAAATGGAATCAAAACCCTTTCTATTTTTGGGAAACCCAACCACAAAATTCATATTAATCTATTCCCACTTCCAAGTAGGAATTTCTATGTCTTGGGCTAGGCCACCCGAACTTTGATGCTCGGCTTTGACTTGTTGACAACTATGCCAACCAGAAACAAATTTGGCAATGTCCCTCTTCATACCTCCCCTCCAATACACCTCTCTCAAATCTCTATACATTTTAGTAGAACTGGGGTGAATAAAATAGTAAGAACTATGAGTCTCATCAAGAATCTTTTCTTTCAAGCCATCAACACAAAACACACATAACCTACCTTAGTATCTAAGGACACCACATATCCCTTGGGAGAAAACTCCACTTTACCATCTTTTACCATTGCCTTCAATTCTAACAAACCAGGTTCAAGATCTTGCTTAGTTTTCACCTCCTCAACCAATGAAGATTTAGAACCATCAACAACAACACCACCACCATTATCAACCTCTTCCAACCTAACTCCCAATCTAGCCAATTGACGGACTTCCCTAGCCACCCCTTTTTCATCATCATCAACATGAGCTAGGCTATCCATAGACACCCTACTTAAAGCATCGATCACCACATTAGCCATACCGGGATGGTAATGCACACTCATGTCATAGTCCTTAAGAAGTTCTACCGCCTTCTTTTTCTTAAGTAGAGATCATTTTGAGTGAAGACATATTGGAGACTCTTATGATAGGTAAACACACCAATATGCACTCCATACAAATAATGACGCCACATCTTTAATGCAAATACCACGACAGCTAGTTCAAGACCATGAGTAGGATAATTCTTTTCATGCACTTTGAGTTGTCTAGAAGAATAGGCTATCACTTTACTATTTTGCATTAGAACACAACCCAAACCAACTTTAGAAGCATCACAATACACAACAAATCCTTCTAGCCCTTCCGATAGTGACAATATAGGAGCGAACACAATCTTATCTTCTAATGTTTGGAAACTCTTTCATACTTATCGGACCACACAAATTTGGCTTTCTTTTGAGTCAAATTGGTCATAAAAGAAGCAATAGAAGAGAACCATTCACAAATCTCCAATCGTAACCCGTTAAGCCCAAGAAGCTCCTAACATCCGATGGGGTCAATGGTCTAGGCCAATTTCTAATCACATCCGTCTTTTTAGGATCCACCTTAATACCATCCCCTGACACCACATGATATAGGAAGGCAACCTCTTTTAACTAAAATTCACATTTTTCATACTTGGCGTACAACTTCTCTTCCCTTAATCATTGTAACACTACCCTCAAATGGCCCATATGCTCCTCCTCACTATACGAATAGATCAAAATACCATCAATGAAGACCACAACAAACGAATCAAGGTAGGGTTTGAAGACCCTATTCATAAGATCCATGAAGATAGTTGGTGCATTGGTCAACTTAAAGGATATCACAACAAACTCATAATGCCCATACATATTTCGGAAGGTCGTCTTAGGAATATCACACTCCCTCACCTTCACTTGATGGTACCCGGACCGAAGATCAATCTTAGAGAAGTGACTAGACCCTTGTAATTGGTCAAACAAATCATCAATCTTTGGAAGAGGATACCTATTCTTGATGGTGACCCTATTAAATTGCCAGTAGTAGATACACATTCTAAGAGACCCATCCTTCTTCTTCAAAAACAACACGGGTGCACCCTAAGGTGATTGGCTAGGCCTAATAGAACCTTTCTCCAATAAATCCCTCAATTTCTCCTTCAACTCTTTTAACTCCACTGGGGCCATACAGTAAGGGAGAAGAGAAATGGGTTTGGTATCGGGAATGAGGTCCATACTAAAATTTATTTCCTTTTCAGGAGGAACACTGGGAAGGTCATTTGGAAATACATCAAGGAACTCATTTACAATGTAAACCAACTCTATAGGAAGGACCTTGGACTCCACATACCTTACCCTCACAAGATGATAGAGACACCCCTTAGAGATCAACTTACGGGCTTTAATGCAAGAGATGAATCTACCCTTAACCACCATATCATGACTCACCCATGCAAGGATGGGTTCATTTGGAAATTGGAATTTGACCCTATGATTTCTACAATCAATAGAGGCATAATATGCAGGCAATCAATCCATCCCAAGAATGACATCAAAATAGACCATATCCAACTCAACAAGATCACAAGGAAATATTTTATGCAAGATGCAAATATACACGTTTCTAGCAATAATAGATGCAACAACAGCAGTAGGCACCTCATAAGACTCACACAACAATTCGGGCTCAACATGAATCTTTTTGGCAACAAAAGGGGTAACAAAAGAAAGAGTGACACCCGGATCAATCAACGGATACACATCAAAATCAAATACTTTTAATATATTGGTGATGACATCAGGAACCTCTTCAACCCCTTGCCTCCCTTGGAGAGCATAGAACCGAATGTGCCTTGAAGCACCATCTTGTTGGCCACCTCTCCCCAAAGGAACCGTAATAACACCTTGTGGACGAACCTCCTTACCCTTGTTTCGATTTTGAGGGAAATCCATCACCTTATGCCTAACTTCCCCATAACCATAACAAGCATTGGTATCCCTCAAGCACAAGCCACTATGACCCTTACCACATTTTGGACACCCACCATTAGGAACCACAACCCCAACACCTTGGGCCCTTGGAAAGTCATGGGAAACCCTCTTATTAAATGTATGAGAAGACCATTCGCCTTGATGGAACTAACCAACCTTTTTACCATAAAATTTTCCCTTAAAACAGGCCCTCTTGGCCTTATTACTCCTCCTCTTCCTCAACTTTTCCTCCTCCATTTATTTGGTATAGGTCATCAAATGGGAAAAATCCATTTCACTAATCTACATAGCGGACTGACATTCCTCACTCACTAAATAGGATACACCCATCACGAACTTGTTCATTCTAGATCTTGGGTCGGCAACCAAGTGGGGAGCATATTTAGAGAGTTGATTGAACTTGAGGGCATACTCACTCATACTCATGGATTCTTATCTCAAGTTCATAAGCTCCACCAGTTTGGCTTCCCTAAGCTTAAGAGGAAAGAACCGATTAAACAAAGCCACTTTGAACTCCTTCCATAGCACCACATTATTGATTTACTTCTCCTCATTCCATTGATTAAACCATATTTGTGCTAACGCTTTGAATTGGTGGGCCGCCAACTCTGCTTTCTCATTTGATCTAATAACTATATTAGCCAATACCTTGCAGACCTCATCAATGAACTCTTGAGGGTCCTCATCTACCTTAGACCCATAGAATACCGGTAGATTCATCCTCATGAAGTCTCTTACCTGAGATGCCGGTGTAGGAGCATGAGGGGCTTGGGCCCCTTAATTGGCCACAACTTGTGCTAGCATAGTGAGAGCATCCCGTAGCTCAGCATGAGCCAGTTGTTCCTCGGGAGTGCAGGCGCTCCTTCCTCTTGTGTTAAGCATGATCTAGAATAGCAAAGAACAATCATTTGGGGGGCGAACCTTACTTCAACTCTATTGTATGACCTAGGACATGAAAAAGGGAAACATTTCCTAAAACGCCTCATAGCCTCTAGCTCATAGTTGTGGTGCACAACACAACAATAAACAAGACTCAAATCGATGAGGTGTGTTGGATACCGAGGACCATTAACAATCTAGTGCTCTGATCCAAGTTTGTCACGACTCAAACTTAGGGCCTAAATGTGACACAACGCATTGGGAACCCAGAGGGACCCTAAGCAAGCCTTTTAGCACATCATTACACATCCTTG
This sequence comes from Solanum ossicruentum, assembly GCA_025774065.1. NCBI lineage: Eukaryota > Viridiplantae > Streptophyta > Magnoliopsida > Solanales > Solanaceae > Solanum > Solanum ossicruentum. The sequence goes on along the minus strand of JAOTQR010000097.1, from coordinate 11,213,718 downwards.
GTCGCGGAAGCAATAAAATGACAACAAGAGACAGTAAATAGGGATAACTGGGGCTAAGGGACATCTTCAATATCATAAACATCAAGAGTCAAGAGGGATTCAAAGCTTATAGTATTATACATAACATGTCCAACAATACCTCTAACCATAGAACTTAGCGGGGGCCAAGACATGCAACTGGGCTCACCCTCATAGTCAAAATATATAATAAAGAAAGAGAGCCATAATACATAGAATAAGAACACAGATATTGTCCTCGAAATGGAGGACTCACCAACTAGCTTGAGAGAAGTCGTACTAGCCATGCGGAGGTGGATGATCAAGTTGGACTCCGGTCCCTACATGGTAACATCATGTAGGCATAGAGTATACGTTAGTATGTTTGAATGTATTAAGTATGTAACACAATGCAACAAGAGATAAGCAATGTCATCGAAATGCATAACATAGGCAATGAGTAACATATAACAATATGGCATGCATGGAAGATGCTTGAAGTAAATCATGCTTACATAGAAAATAATACATGTGTAAGGAGTGACCATTAATAGTGAATATCCAAGGCCTACCACCTTTGTGGAGAGGCAAATGAGGTACGAGCCCCCCACTGTTGTTGATGAGGTACAAACCCCTCAACAAGGTTGATGAGGTAAAAACCCCTCGACATGGTTGATGACATACAAACCCCTCAACATGGTTATCAAGGTACACACCCCTCGACATGGTTGCATAGGCCTACCACCTTTTAAGTGAGGCGATCGAGGTAGAAACCCCTCAACATAGTTGCACGGGCCTACCACCTCCCGAGCAAGGTGATCGAGGTTCAAATCCCCCAACATGGTTACCCTGGCCTAAAACCTCCCTAGTGAGGCTTGGTCAATTCCCATTACTATAGAGATAGTATCGTATACATCGATTCATTTCATCATCATATAGTCATTCAACTCATAAGATACATTGAGCCTTCTATTCCTCAAGAAATCATAATCAGACATTTTATAAAATACTTGGTGGGTGTGCAATGCTAGTGTAAAACTATGCATTTCAAGAGTAATCATCCCGCCAGTACTTGATAATACCATCATACGATATACATCAAAATCCTTCATCAAATCTCAAGATAGATCTAAGATTCATAGCTCAAAATATGCAACATAAACAGTCATACTTTTAAGAAAACCCAACATAGTTCATAGTCAAATTCATAATAGAGAACCCATGAGTAAATCAAATTTAAATCATGCAATTTAGGTAAAATTTAAGCTTTGGCATCATGGGTGAGAGGACCCAATGATTGAAACTCACATACCTTGACTTTGGGAAATTCTTGAAGAAGATTGGAGATGGAAACTTGAAGCTTGAATGAGAACCTTACGATCCAGATGAGTTTTAGGACATGAAATTTGGAGTGAAATATGAGTCACTCCTTACGATCCGGATGAGTTTTAGGACATGAAATTTGGAGTGAAATATGAGTCTAAGTGTTTGAGTGAGTATTGGGGAATGTCTTGAATGATACGAGGGTGAAATATGACTAAGTATAAGTATTTTTACGCATGGGAACACTTAGGACCAAGATCCAAAATCTTGGACAGAGATAGAAAAATAGTGCACAAAAATATACAGTAGCGCAATCGCGCTAGGGGAGCTCAATAGAAATCGCATTTTTGCGATTTTTAAATTTTGATACAATTGGTCTAAAATCAGAGTTAGACCCATTCCCCACTCAATTTAACCCCCTGAACAAAAATTTGAAGTTGTATTTTTGATATCACACACAAATTTTGAGACATATGGGAATTACGATTCTAGCCATTTTCGAGGCACATTTTCGGATACTTTTGGGGTCGTTTCAATAAAAGTATGATAACGCTCTACTTATCCCGATAATTCTTGCCTCTTCATTTATAAATGATCCACCTTTCCTTTTGTGACTTTTGAGATTAATTTTCCTCGACTTGCCTTTTCTCCAATTTCCAAAACTAAGAAATGATATTAATTACAGAAGATTTAAATTAGAGAAGAAAAGGTAAAAATGAGTAAGTGCATATGAATAGTATCTCATGAGGTCTTCTTGCTAGTGATTTTGAACCACCGGCATGTGACTTTTTGCTTGCTTCGAATTTCTTTATCCCTTTTACAAAGATCCTATTAATAAAAGTAATTACTATTTAGAAAGTTGATCTAATTAACTAAAAGTGACAGTTAAACTTAGTTAAAAAATAAAAATCTTACAATTGTTGATTGTCTTCTACGATAAGCAACATAACTAGCCCACTAATCTTTATTTATAACCTTTGGAACATTATCTGAAATTTCATTATTACTTTTGGCTGGATCATTAAATTCATCATACGTCATTTGTCCATGTGGAACCCACCGTTTACAAATGTTAGATGTACAATGTGTGTATGCAAGGGTTTCAATAGTCCTAAAATAAAATCGAGGCTTTCAAAGAGGAAAAAAAAGTTAGTTTTCCATACAAATATAATAAGTGTGGTAGTAATAAATAAAAATATATATAATAGTACCTTTAGAATTGTTTCAAAGCAGCATTTTTTGTACTTTTGAGGAACATCTGCTGGCCCTGACCAGTTCTCAAAACTAATTGGAAATAAATTGCAACCAGTTGCCAATGTTCCACAATGTCCCGCAAGTAACCCATCTGCTGCCCCAATCGCTGCTCCATATTCATTGAAGTACACAATAATGCGTACCCTAAAGGTAGGTTGTTGATGTCATATACCTTGAGCTTCATAGTTTTAATATTTTTTCCAAATCTTTAATAAGAAAATAAGTTAGTAAGCAAGGAAAAAAATTTAAATAGGCATGACCAAGTAAAGCACATGTAAGACATATACTAATCGTTTTCACTATCCAATTTGGTTTAGACTAAGATGTAGTACTTGATTTAGAAGGTTGACTTGGAACTTGTTCTTGTTAGCTTTATTAAATGGCAAGGGATTTGATGCATCATGTGGGAAGGATTGTATTGATTCTGTGAGTTGAATGACATTTAATTGAGTGGGATATGCTGATGTTGAAGGATTGCCATTAACATCATGTGACAGAGGAATTGATTTTAATGAATTATAGAAGCGCTTAACCTTTGTCATGGCTGCTAGAAAGAAAAGAAACAACTCAAACAAATTAAATCCATTACAAAGAAACGAAACTAGTATGCATACTAGAAAAAGAATCAAACAAGAAATTAGTGCGAGAAGGCAACATTAGAATCACGAGACAGACAACAAAAGAAATTAAACAGGAATATTGTTACTGAGACCTTGCCTGCTAAAAAATTTTACAAACCTGAGGAGTATCACCAACAATATCTATTTTCTATCATTGTCTGTGCACTGCTGTCAAACTCTATTTAACTCTTTCTGAATATTATTCCCTCTATTTCCTATTGCATTCTATTTGATTATTATGTTAAAAGGGGTCCTTCTTTGGAGAATGATGAAATGGTTGGGTTTGATGAGGAAGCTAACAAAGTGATCAATCGACTTGTTGAAGGACCAGAGGAAAGGCTAGATATTATACCAGTGGTGGGTATATCCGGACTTGAAAAAACTACACTCGTAAGAAACATCTAAAATGATCCTAAGATTCCATTTGAACTTTTCAGCATCCTTTGGGTTTACATCGATCAGGAATACAAAATAAAGGATATTTTTCTTATGATTCTCAAATTCTTCACAAAATGTGTAGAAGAGCATCTCAATGAGCATGAGGACACATTAGCTAAGGTGATAAGTGATTTTGTGAGTTCAAAATACAAAATCATATACAGTATTTGCAAATTCAACTTAGGATGTTGTGCTGAGAGCTAAGATATTGGCTTAGAAGTCCCTTTTATCCATGAAATTTTCATGAAAGTTATCATTACATTAAAGATGACAACTTACTTCTTTTGGTGTTACTAAATGTATATAAACTTAACTCTTAGTAATGCAACTTATGTAAGTAGATATTTAAGTAGCATAAATCCCTCTTAATTTCATTCCTTAGTTAGCACCTAATGCATTATATTTATTTATTGCCCGCCTACTGAAATATGACGAGATCTTCCATTCGATTACATGGTATCAGAATCTATAGGCTCGTCTCTGTCTGTTTTTGGCTTTGTTTCAGAAATAGGCTTCATCTTGTTTTGGCTGTGTGAAGGAAGATGTTTGGATTTCTGAGCCACTACTTTGAACCTCAAGCTTTCTAACTCAAGAATAATTAACTAGAATTTATCTAAAAGCTAAGATGCCAAGTTAATGAGACTTGCAATAGCATATTTGATTAGGAGTAACATGATTGTCAACAAAAATAAAAATAAATATCTGCCTAAAGTTGGGTTGGAAATATGCCTCAGTTCCTTTCTGTGAACTGAACAAAAGATAAAAGTTTTATCAGGATCTTCTTAGAGAAGACATAAGCATGACCATAAGGCTTGTTATTAGTTGCAATGGAATTAAAATCAACACAGTCCAAGATGTCTTTGAGAAATCTTTTTGAGCTCGGTTGTTGAAGGCAAATCCTGGCACTGATTATCGATGTCCAGAAATATTTGGTTCTATGTTCTCTCACGATATTCCTATACATACAGGTACAATAATCAATTTTCGACGAACAACTGGTAATTACTGAGATTGGAGCTAATCATATTAGTTCAATTCAGAGCAGAGAATTGTGTAGGGCAATTTTTAATATGTACATTAGCGATGTTCCTATATATGAGGAAACAAAAGAAGAGATCGGGAAAAATGTTGCGAATATGATTTGGGGGTGTTAAAAAGACCTATTTTATCTTTCTGCTTCTACAAGAGTTTATTTGCTGGTAATGGCTTAGGGTTATTTTGGAACTTGACTTCATAGTATCCCAATTACTTAGACATAAATCTCAAAATGAACATAGGTTTCACGAGAATAAATGATCTTTAGGCTTATATATGTATAATCCATTTACTTTTGGCAGGGCTCTTATATTCAAAATTGATTAGCATTCAAGATTTCTTGTGACATTGTTGGCAAATTGCCATTACAGAGCTTCCCTCTGCCAACAATTCTAAATGAATAGAGAGCTTTTTCAACATTTTAGCTTTAAACTTCTCTCCTATTCTGTGTAATATTGGTTGTTCTTGTCAAGTACTTTGTAGTATTATTTTGTATCTAATGGTTCTTATGCAACAATTTTCTATAAAAACAAACAAGAATGAAATAAAGCAAACATAACCATAACAGAATAGAAAAGATGCAAACAGTTTCACAACTGGGGGAAAAAATCCAACAAAGGGCAACTTGAAATACAGTAGATCTAGCCTTATTTCATTGTTTATCTACAATTCAGGTGTTTGCGTGTTGTCTTTGGGATATGAGATCTGGGCGGTCTTGCCTTCTTCCTCGTCATTCAAGTGAAAAGAGCTGTCTCAAGCTCAATATATGCCAATCAGCTAGATGAGCACTTGCTAGACTCTTTTCACGCCAATGGAGACCAATGCGAAGCTACATTAATTTTGGAAAAAACTATCTCAGCCAAATCTTAACTACTGGCTGAGTTCCAATTTTTACCTAACAAACTCAAGATAAAAAGTCACCTTCACCCTACTTCTTGTCGATTTGTATTTTTTATCCTTGTACAATTGGGACTTGTTATCTAATTACTATTATTGTATACCGATCCAATAGAACTAGTAACCTCAATACTGACTATTAATTAACTTATAGAGAACTTGAAAGATGAGTGCAGGGCTAATGACAGACTTTCTTTAATTTGTTTAAGATTTAGATGGAACGATAGCAAACTTTGATAGCATATCCCATGATTAAGTTTAGAATTAGATTATTTTGTGTTTAATTAATGATATGAATTGATTAATGATATGAATTTATCTGTCAACCAAATATAATATAAATCTAGTCCCAACCAACATTCATAGGGCAATTGATCCACATTCTTGAACCAAGTTCCTGGCAACTTTCTACTAAACTCAAGAACAACAAATCAGCCACACCTTGTCCTTCAAATTCGATTAGCAAGCAGTAACAAATGTATCAATGTTGATCAAATAAGGCTGCACAACTAATGGCCTACTTGAAATTAGTACCACAACACACTTTGTGCTGCCATAGACATTGCTCACTGTATCAATTCCTACCTCAGTTATTGTTAAATTCAGTTGTCCCTTACTGTTTCTACATCTCTTATATTTCTCCCAATCACTTCCTCTCCCTTCAGCTTAAGGTGCTCCGAAACAAGACCTCTTCATTAAAAACTTAAAGGATGAAATATATTTAGTGGTATAGTTAAAAGATGATTTTAAGTCTACACTCGAACATAAAGGACCATCTTATGTTGCTAGTTGAAAGTGAGATACACAATGTCAGTTAAATGGGAAGAACTCACGGGAATCAGCTATGTTTATACTACTCAAGACATTATTATTATTACAACAACATATCAAGTGTAATTACATAAAAAAGGGATATAGGGAAGATGGAGTGTATGCATACTTTATCTATACCTCATGGATATCAGATTCAGTGCCCTCCCACAAGCCGATGATACTTTAATTCTGCCTCTCAGCTAGCTTTTTCTACGGTATGCTTAAAATGATCATGAAATACCTATTTTGTAAGATTCAAATAACTTGCTAACTAGACTTCAACATCAGAATGTCATAATATAAAATTTTCATTTCTCTTTTACAAATCTTAAAATCCATATAAACTTGCACCTAAAAACATAAAAGCTTTCAAAAAATGACCATAAAACATCTATTGTAAACTTGAAATCACTATTCGACTACAATATGATTTCATTGAAAGGTACTTTTTTTTACTGTGCTCAACATTACTACAAGCTACGGATTTATATAGCTTAAAATTTTAAGGAGAAGAGTACCTTTGCGAATGGAAGAAAACCTAGAAGTAACAGAGAAGGGAGCATATGACCCTAAAAGGCAAAGACAAGGGAGAAATTTCTGCGAATTTTTTGTGCGAAATTGAAAAAGATAAAAAGGCTGCATTATATTTTTGGTGCAAAAATGAGATTTGTCGCATTATATTTTTTTGCCAGTAACCTCTGCAATATGACCCTAAAAACCCCACACTAAATATATTAAATTGTAGGAGATTGCAATCTGCCATAATTTAATATAATTTGTTGGGGTTTTAGAAACCCCCACAATATGG
>JAOTQR010000097.1:11174234-11206433 GCA_025774065.1 Solanum ossicruentum | reverse complement strand
ATATTAAATTGTAGGAGATTGCAATCTGCCATAATTTAATATAATTTGTTGGGGTTTTAGAAACCCCCACAATATGGCCGCTACAAACTTACCCTTTTTTGTAAAATATTTCATCCAAATTCTAATGTCTCAAGCATATTTCTGGTTTTCAAGAACTCCCTGTAAGCTTCAAGTCTCATTCAAATCTACATCAAGAAAACTCAAATTTGAGGTATGTGGGTTTCAACCATTGTGTTCTTTCATCCATGGTGCCCAATCTCCCTTTTTATGAAAATCACATGTTTTCAAGTTTTATCATCTATGGGTATATCTTATTATGAACTTTTATTATAAATTATGTTGAGGTCTTATGAAGTGTTGATTGAATATGCATGTTTATCTACTTCAAGCTTATACTATGAAATGATTTTGTCTATTGATACTATCATGTTTTGAGCTATGAAACTATGATCTATTATGAGACTTGATGGATTTAAAGGTATCTTACATGAGGGTTTTACTATGTGTTGGTGGGTTGATTTACATTAAGTTTTCTCATATTACTTCACTCTTGAATTATATGATTTTGAACTAGCATTATACACCCGTCAAGTGTTTGATAAAATGTCTTGATAAGGATTCTTAAGTTATTGATGATCTATTACATGGTTTATGAGTCAAGGGACTTTATGATGATTAAGGAATTGTATGTATGTATTGAATTCATGTAAAGTATCTATGGTATTACAAATCACCACACCTTGTTGCGGGGTGACATATCCAATCACCTTGTTGAGGGGGTGACATGCCTCAATCACCTTGTCGGGTGGTGACATGCCCGTACATCATGTTGAGGGTAGATACCTTGATCACCTTATCAGGGGGTGCCACGCCCGTACTACCATGTTGAGGGGTAGATGCCTTGAACACCTTGTCGGGGGGTGACATGCCCGTACTACCATGTTGAGGGTTAGATACCTTGACCACCTTATCGGGGGTGACATGCCCGTACTTCTATGTTGAGGGGTAGATACCTCAATCAACTTCCAAGGGGGTGACATGCCTTAGATTCCAAGTAATAGCTTGCTTGGTCTATGATTATGGTCTCTTCCTGCAAAGGTAATCAATATTTGCATATTATATGTTTTACAAGCATGTTTTACTTCAAGTATTGATCATGCCTGTCATATTGATATTATACTTATTCATTTCTTATGATTATGCATTTTGACTATGTTGCCTATGTCTTATCGCATTGCATCCTACATACTTAGTATATTCCAACGTACTAACTCATACTCTATGCCTATATGATATTACCATGTAGGAATCAGAGCACTTCTCGATGTCCTCCACATGGCTATTTCAGTGCTTTTAAGATATGGTTTGGTGAGTCCTCAAGTCCGAGGAAGCTATCTATGTTACTCGTGCACTTTTGTTATTTCCTTATGTTGAACACTTAATACTATGAGGGTGAGCCGGAAAAGTGTCTTTGCCCCGGCTCCAATCGAGGTTTATAGGTGGTGTTGGAATAATTGATGTACTTATGTTTTGAGGTTGAGTCTCGAATGTGTTATGATTATTAAATTCTTTCCCTTAGTCCCGTTTTCCCTTATTTATGTCTCTTGTTGTTGATATTTTGTTTCTGCGACCAAGGATATGTGATTGATATGCTAAGAGGCTTGTTTGAGGTTCCTTCGCATTTCCTATTTGCCATGTCGCGTCTAGGCCCTAGCAATACGACCCAAGCCTAGGGCCTAGACATGACACAGAGTAAGGGGAACCCTAAGGGACCCCAAGAAAGCCTCATAAAGCATCATTACACATCCTTAGTTGCGGAAACAATGAATCAAGCATCAAAGATAAAGAAATGGGGAGAACTGGGGCTAAGGGACAAGCTTGCACAATATCATAAACAAGAGACAAGAGTCAAGCTCATTTCATAAGTATATAACATGTCCAACAACTACCTCTACTGCATGGATAAGAGCGGGGGCCAAGACAAAGCAATTGGACTCACCCTCATAGTCAAATAGAATGTAAAAAAAAAGAGTGTCTCAATACATAACAAGAGAGAGGGTAGACTAAAATCCCGAAGTGGAGGACTCACCAACTATCTTGAGTAGTACTGAACTAGCCACATGGAGGAAGATGATCAACTTGGGCTCTAGTTCCTATATGGTTATATCACGTAGGCAAGAGTATGCGTTAGTATGTCTGAATGTACTAAGTATGTAGGATGCAATGCAACAATAGGGACACATCATAATCAAAATGCATAGTATTAAACAATAGGCATAATATAACAATATGACATGTATGATCAATGCTTAAGTAAAACATGCTTGAGTAACTCATGCTCATATAGAATCTCATATGTGTAAAAGAGACCAAGCTAGCTATTCAAGGTATAAACTCCTTGGTAGTTGTGTGGTATAAAGCCCTCACATGGTTGATGATAATAATACCTTATTAACACGGTGATGACGTATAAACCCCTCATATAGTTGATGAGTATAAACCCCCAACATGGTTACCTGACTTTTGTCCCCCCGGATCGGGTATGGTCTCATGCAACACTTTATATAGAGCATATCATATACATAAGCTCATTTCATCATCCTATAGTCATTCATATCATATCTCGTGCTTTGGACCTTCAACTCCTCAAGAAATCACATCCGGACATTTTATCAAACACTTAGATGGTGTGTAATGCTAGTATAAAATCATAAAATATAGAGATGAAATCATGTAAGAAAATCCATTGTAAAATCATCAATCAACACCTTGCAACATCTTCAAGTAACAAACATCAAAACCCCTTCTCAAAGCTTATAATAAATCAAATATTTATAGCTTAAAACATGGAGAAACAGTCACAACTTTACATAGCTTTAACATAGTGTGCAGTGAATTTCATAATAAGCAAGATCCTTTTGTAAACCAACTTTAAATCATTCAATTTAAGTAAAAGGAGGCTTGGGTATAATGGGTAAAAGGAACCCATGAAAAAAATCCTCATACCTTAGCTTAGAGATGAACTTGGTTAAGAATGGAGATGGAGACTTGAAGCTTGAAGAAGAACTTTTGATGGAATACTTTAGCTTGGGATGGAGTTTTGAGACTTGAGTTTAGGGAGTGAAAATATGACTAAGTGTTTGAGTGAGTTTTGGGAAATGTTTAGGATGATATGAGGGTGAAATTTTCCTAAATATAGGTAAAAACATGTTTGGGAACACTTAGGCCCAACACATTGAAAATTTTGAACAAACTAAAAAAAACAGTCACAAAATACACTAGTGCGCGTTGCGGAAGAGGCGCGCACTGTTCTTTGGAAATGCACTTTCCAAAATCATAATTTCTAATCTTTTGCTCTTAAATTGGGGTAGACCCTTTTTTTACCTAATTTTGACCCCCAAATTACGAATATGAAGTCGGATTTTCAAAATAACTAATGGATTTTGAGATATATGAAATTTAAAATTCTGGGCATTCCAAGGCAAGTTTTCGAGCTCTTTTCGGTGTCGTTTTAATTATCTCCCCCTTGGAAACATTCACCCCCTAATGTAAAAGAGACATATAAGACAAGAGTAATCATAAACAAATCATCCCTAACTAAAATGCAATATTACATTTAAACATCATTTTCAAAATCTCATCATACGTCTAAAATCATCATAACTTACGAACTTAAACATGAATGCATATGAATGACATAGAGGCTTAAACATAAGATTTGAAATCACATAGGGTACTTAGAAATTAATACCTTAGGCTTGAGTGGAGTGGAAAAGATAAGGATACCACTTTTGCATGTCCGCTTCGGCCTCCCAAGTGGTACTTTTGATTTGTTGGTTCCTCCAAAGGACCTTAACGGATGCCACCTTCTTGTTCCTCAATCTCTTCACTTGCCTATCTAGGATCTAAACTGGAATCTCCTAATAAGTCAAGTTATCCTCAAAAACACCTACAACATCAAGAGGCACAATAGCATTAGGATCACCAACACGTTTCCTCAACATAGAGATATGGAACACCGGATGAACCAAATTCATTTCACTAGGCAACTTCAACTCATAAGATACCTTGCAAACCCTCTTCAAGATCTCGTAAGGATGAACATATCTTGGACTCAACTTCCCCTTTTTACCAAAACAGACCACACATTTCATTGGAAAAACTTTTAAATAAACCCAATCACCCACTTTGAATTCAAGGTCTCTTCTTCTCACATCGACATAAGATTTTTGATGACTTTAGGCTGTTTTTACCCTTTCCCTAATCATCCTAAACTTCTCAAGAGCCTCCATAACCATATCTGGTCCCAATAAAGCCAGCTCCCTAACCTCAAACCAACCAACTAGTGATCTACAATGTCTCCTATAAAGAGCCTCAAAAGCAGCCATACCGATGCTAGAGTCATAGCTATTGTTGTATGCGAATTCAATCAAAGGAAGATGGTCATCCCAAATACCCCTAAACTCCAATGCACAAACCCTTAGCATATCCTCAAGTGTTTGAATGGTTCTTTTGTCTTGGCCATCCATTTGGGGGTAAAAGGCCGTACTAAGGTGGATTTTTGTACCAAGAACCTTTTGAAAGGGCCTCCAAAAGTGTGAAATGAATTGTGAACCATGATATGATATGATGGACAAAGGAACCCCATGCAACCTCACTAGCTCATGGATGTACAACCTTGCATACTCTTCCGCTCCATATGTGGTCTTAACCTGTAGAAAGTGAGCCGATTTCGTTATCCTATCAACCACCACCTAGATGGAATCAAAACCTTTTCTAGTCTTGGGCAACCCTGCCACAAAATTCATATTAATCACCTCCCACTTCCAAGTGGGAATCTCTATGTCTTGGGTTAGACCACCCGCCCTTTGATGTTCAACTTTGACTTGTTGACAGCTATGGCAATCAGAAATGAATTTGGCAGTGCCCCTCTTTATGCCTCCCCACCAATACACATCTATCAAGTGTCTATACATTTTGATGGAACCGAGGTGAATAGAATAAGAAGAATTGTGGGCCTCATCAAGGATCTTCTCCCTCAAACCATCAACACAAGGCACACACAACCTACCTTGGTACCTAAGGGCACCATCTCCCCCTTGTGAGAAAACCACTATTTTTCCCTCTTTCACCAAGGCCTTCAATTCACGCAAGGAGGAGTCAAGATCTTGTTTTGCTATCACCTCATCAACCAAGGAAGATTTGGAACCGTCAACAACCACAACACCATCATCACCAACCTCTTCCAACCTAACCCTCAATTTAGCCAATTTATGCACCTCCCCAGCCATCTCCCTATCACCACTCTCAACATGGGATAGGCTACCCATAGACACCCTACTCAAGGTATCCGCCACCACATTTACCTTAACCAGATGATAATGCACACTCATGTTATAGTCTTTAAGAAGTTATAGCCAATTTCTTTGTCTCAAGTTGAGATCCTTTTGAGTGAGACATGTTGGAGGCTTTTATGATCGGTGAAGACATCCACATGCACCCCATACAAGTAACGTCGCCAAATTTTTAATGCAAATGCCACGACGGCTAACTCTAGATCATGGGTAGGGTAATTCCTTTCATGCACCTTGAGTTGTCTAGAAGCATAGTCTCTGACCTTACCATTTTGCATTAGCACAAAACCGAAACCAACTCTAGATGCATCACAATAGACAACAAAACCCTCAAGCCCATCTGGTAGTGACTATATAGGTGCGGACACAAGTCTATCCTTCAATGTTTGAAAGCTTCTCTCACATTCATCGATCCACACAAACTTAACCTTCTTTTGAGTCTACTTGGTCATAGGGGAAGCAATGGAGGATAACCCATTCACAGATCTTCTATAGTAACCCTCAAGGCCCAAGAAGCTGCTAATATTCGACAGGGTCAATGGTCTAGGGAAATTCCTAATCACATTGATTTTCTTAGGATCCAGTTTTATACCATCCCCTGACACCACATGACCTAAAAATGCAACCTTCTTCAACCAGAATTCACACTTATCATATTTAGCATACAATTTCTACTCCCTCAACCTTTGCAACACAACCCTCCAAATGCCCTATATGCTCCTCCCTACTATGTGAATAGATCAATATATCACCAATGAAGACCACAACAATGTAATCAAGGTAAGGTTTGAAGATCCTATTTATTAGGTCCATGAAGATGGCCGGTGCATAAGTCAACCAAAACGATATCAAAACAAACTCATAATGCCCATATCTAGTTCGGAAGGCCATCTTGGGAATATCACACTCCCTCACCCTCACTTGATGGTACCCAGACCAAAGATCAATCTTAGAGAAGAAGCTAGCCCCTTGCAATTGGTCAAATAAGTCATCAATCCTTGGAAGAGGATACCTATTCTTTATAGTGACCCTATTGAGTTGCCGATTGTCAATACACATTCTACGTGATCCATCCTTCTTTTTCACAAACAATGTCGGAGCACCCCAAGGTGATTGACTAGGTCTAATAAATCCATTTTCCAACAAATCTTTCAATTGTTCCTTTAACTCCTTCAACTCCGTCGAGGCTATACGGTAAGGGGGAATTGAGATAGCTTAAGTGTTGGGGAGGAGATCTATGCCAAAATCTATCTCCCTTTCGGGAGGTACACTAGAAAGGTCATTTGGGAAGATATCAAGAAACTTGTTTACAATGAGGACCGACTTAATGAAAGGGACTTTGGACTCCATATCTATAACCCTCACAAGATGATACAACTACCCCTTAGAAATCAACTTATGGGCTTTAATGCATGAGATGAATCTACGCTTGACCACCACATCTTGACTTTCCCACTCAAGGACGGATTCATTAGGAAATTGAAACTTGACCCTACAGGTTCTACAATCAATAGAAGAATAGTAGGCATGCAACCAATCCATCCCAAGTATGACATCAAAATTTACCATGTCTAATTCAACAAGATCACAAGGTAACAACTTATGCAAATGCAAATAGGACAACTTCTATAAACTTTCGTAGAAACAATAGAGGCACCAATAGGAGTAGACACTTCATATGACTCATGCAACAACTTGAGGACAACGTGGAACTTTTTAGCAACAAAAGGGGTAAAAAAGGGAAGAGTGGCACCCGAATCAATCAAAGCATACTCGTCAAAGTTAAAGATTTTCAATATACTAGTAACAACATCGGGGACCTCACTAACCCCTTGCCTTCCATGTAGAGCATAAAATCAATTGTGCCTTGGGACAACACCTTGAGGACCGCGTCTCTCCAATGGAACAACATTAGCACCCCAGACCTTGCCACAATTTCTTGGACAATCTACCTTCTTATGACAAAACTACCCACATTCATAGCATGCATTAGAACCCTTCAAACATTGGCCTCCAAGGCTCCTTCCATACTAGGCCCTAGTGTCACGACCTAATCCTGGGGCCTAGACATGACATGATGCAAGGGAAACCCGAAGGGAACCCAAGCAAGCATCATAAAGCATCATTACTTATCCTTGGTCGCGAAAGCGATAAATCAAGCATCAAAGATAAAGAAATGGGGAGAATCAGGGCTAAGGGATAAGCTTGCACAACATCATAATCAAGAGACAAGAGTCAAGCTTATTTCATAAATACATAACAAGTCCAACAACTACCTCTACTACATGGATAATAGCGGGGACCAATACAAAGCAATCGGGCTCACCCTCAGAGTCAAATAAAATGTAAAAAAAGCATTTCTCAATGCATAACAAGAGAGAGAGAGTAGACTAAGGTCCCCGAAGTGGAGCACTCACCAATTAGCTTGAGTACCACCGAATTAGCCACGTGGAGGAGAATGATCAAGTTGGGCTCCGGTTACTACATGGTTATATCATGTAGGCAAGAGTACGCTTTAGTACATCTAAATGTTCTAAGTATGTAGGAGGCAATACAACAATAGCAAGGCATCATAATCAAAATGTGTAGTGATAAACAATAAGCATAATATAACAATATAGTTTGTGTGATCAATGCTTAAGTAAACATGCTTAGGTAACTCATGCTCATATAGGATATCATATGTGTAGAAGAAACCAAGCTAGCTATTCAAGGTATAAACCCCTTGGTGGTTGTGTTGCATAAACCCCTCACATGGTTGATGATAATCACACCTTATCAATACGATGACAAAGTATAAGGCCCTCGCATGGTTGATGAGTATAAACTCCCCAACATGGTTACCCGGACTCTTGTCCCCTCAGATCGGGTGTGGTCTAATGCAACACTTTATATAGAGTATATCATATACGTAACCTCATTTCATTATCCTATAGTATTTCATATCATATCTCATGCTTTGGACCTTCAACTCCTCAAGGAACCACACCCTAACATTTTATCACACACTTAGATGACGTGTAATACTAGTATAAAACCATGAAATATAGAGATGAAATCATGCAAGAAAATTTATTATAAAATCATCAATCAACACCTTGCAACACCCTTAAGCAATATACATCAAAACCCTTTCTAACATCTTACAATAGATCAAAGATTTATAGCTCAAAACATGGCAATATAGTCACAACTTTACATACCTTTAACATAGTGTGCTGTAAATTTCATAATAAGCAAGACCCATT
This sequence comes from Solanum ossicruentum, assembly GCA_025774065.1. Taxonomy (NCBI): domain Eukaryota; kingdom Viridiplantae; phylum Streptophyta; class Magnoliopsida; order Solanales; family Solanaceae; genus Solanum; species Solanum ossicruentum. The sequence goes on along the minus strand of JAOTQR010000097.1, from coordinate 11,197,831 downwards.
TGTAAATTAACTTTAAATCATGTAATTTAAGTAAAAGGAGGATTGAGTATCATGGGTGAATGAAAACCATGAAAGAAATCCACATACTTTAGATTAGAGTTGAACTTGGTGAAGATTGGAGATGGAGACTTGAAGCTTGAAGAAGAACCTTTGAAGGAATACCTTAGCTTGGGATGAGGGTTTGGGACTTGTGTTTAGCGAGTGAAAATATGACTAAGTATTTGAGTGAGTTTTGGGAAATGTTTAGGATGATATGAGGGTGAAATTTGGCTAAGTATAGGTAAAACCACGTTGGGAAACACTTAGGCCCAACACTTAAAATTTTTTAGATGAACTAAGAAAAAGCAGTCACAAAAATACACTAGTGCACATAGAGGAAGCGGCCTGCACTGCTCTCCGGAAATTACACTTCCGAAAATCATAATTGCTAATTTTTCTCTCTTAAATCGGAGTTAGACCCTCTTTCACCTATTTTTGACCCCCTGATCACAAATATGAAGTCATATTTTTAAAATAATGAACGAATTTTGAGATATATAAAATTTAAAATTTTGAGTATTCCGAGACATGTTTTCGGGCACTTAGGCTTGGGTCGTGGCATATCTGAAAAGAATGAATCTTCTACAGAGCACCTATTGAGGATGTCTAACACTTGTAACTATATCATAAAATGATGGAGTATCAAAAAATGTTAATATATGAAATGTACGGTATATAAAATACCTGAAAGAAACATACCCAGGACATACTCAATATCATGAATACTCTACTCAGAAATAAAGGATGCAAGTTTAAGAATAAAATAATATTTTATAAATATACTCAAAAAATGCAATCTTGGCAAGAAAAAAATTATTTGGCCCTTGGAAAGTTTCTATAATTGACCACCATCACTTATGAGTTAGTGATGATACGACTGACTTATGTCATTTCCATAGGCGTCCATTGCCTTACTAGAGTAAGTGATTTAATGTTAACCCATGGATATATATAAAAGTTCTCTTTTCTAGACAAATAAAGACTCGTCCAATTTAACGATCACAATCTTATCCTACACTAACTACGCAGTTTATGGGTTTAGAGTTGTTCACCCAAATTAGTGATCAATACTACTCCCTAAATTAATTTATTATGCTCATATATGTCAACTGAGTAAATTACTCAAAATCATTTTATCTAGTCTCATTAGAATTTATTCAAAAGCTCAAACTCGTCTAATCTCATTATGCTCTTTTATTAAAACAAAAAAAAAATGCTTTTAAGGTTTTCTCATATCTCATCAAAACTCATTACTCAAAAAGATCATTTAACATCATTTAACATCATTTACACTCAATGCTCATCTCATTTAAATTTAAACTCAATAAAATCTACATAGAATCAATTTAAAATCATATTGTGCTCAATGCATAAGAACTATCCTCATTAATTCAAAATAAATGCATAGTAAAACAATGATTATCAATTCAACTAGGGTTCATGCGGATGTAGTCATGAACAATAATTCCAATAATTATTAATGTATGAACATGATAATATTAATGCATAATTATATAGAACTCAATGAACAAAGAATTAAATCATTTGGAATTCAAAGAAACTAGGGCTAAAACTCAACTCAAACTCATAGATGAAGGAATTTAGATGTAGGCCATGTGAATGAACTCAATTCAATGCTATGAATAGCATTGTATTACTAGATGACTTGTACTATAATTGAAACTCAAATACCTCTGTATAAACCCTTAAATCCTAGCTTTTCTCCTCTCCAAGTCTTGTTCTCAAATATTTATGTATTAATGATAGTATAGATACATTGAAAGCTGATAAGGTGCTTAATTTAGTCCCTATATCAAGGCTTTGATTGAGGAAGGGTAAAAATAGATAGAATACCCCTCATTAAACTATCAGGGGTTGTCTACGAATCAATCCATGAAATGTAGAAGTTCTTTTCGTTGAAACTGGGCATCTAGGGTTCTAGATTTACAACGACCCTTCATGAGTCATAGACTTTTCTATGAGTTGTCCTACTAGTTCACAAAAGGTTCTAAGATTTGAATTCTACAACTTGTAAATTAGAAACACATCTATGAGTAGTCGTGGATTAAATTATAGTTGTAGACTTAGCTTGTAAAAGGATCATTGAATCATCCTAGAGCTACAGGACTTTGGAACTATATAAGACATCTATAAGATGTAGAAAGTTCTATGGCCCATCTTTCTTTATGATGATTCAAGTTAGGCCCCAGGTTTGACAATATGATTAGGATCCCTGAAGGAATCCCAACTGAGCCTCTTAGCATATCAAGCATACATAAAGTAAAGAAATAAGGCAAACATAATGCAGAAAATTTTAAGAAATTCAAGAAAATATAGTATACAAACATGCCTCTATTATAATCTAGCATACACCGCAAAAGGTAAGAGTAAATGTGATGGAACTGCCCGAAAGCATGAGGACTCACCACAAAATCTCCAAGATAGACTCTAAAGCTAGCCAGGTGTGATGAGGATTGATCGTCTGCCCCTACATTGTGGCATAATGTATACAAAACATATACATTAATACGTTTGAATGTACTAAGCATGTAGACAATGCAATTAATAGTAAATCATGTTGTGCACTTGACTAATTCAATAACATGATATGCGAGGTATTTAAAAGCATAAATAAACATAAAAAAGGGTCAAAGCACAAGTAAATCATAAAGAGTATCTAGTAAAAGTAAGGGCTACGAATATTCAAGTAAAACATCATAAATAACCGCACACATGTGCAATATAACCATAATCGACAATAAGATTATGTGAGCTATAACATGGAATCCCAATGTCTACCCGTACATAGGAGAAAAGAATTTTACTCACCAAAGTAGAACTCAACCTTGGTAAGCAAGTGTCATAAATCATATGTTGTGGATCTACTAGCTAGGCCAAATTGGGTATAACCCTACAGTGGAACATAGTTATAGAACTAGAGGTTGCTATTAAGGACCCCTTAGTTTGAATCTCTACCTTAAAGTCTACTTGGTGCTAAGTAAAAATTCCACGTAATATATGTCATAAAAGTCATACTTATCATGAAATCATCAGCGTTTTATAAATCATAGTTCATAGTTTTCATAAGTGATGTCGCTCAAGTTACACTCCAAAATGATTAGGAAGTATAATGAATGCTTATCAAGTATAAATCCAATTATTGTGTTGGGGTTGATCCACAAGGAATGTAAATATAATTCAAAATATGAAGTGCATTTTGATATAATTGATTGTAGTTGGAGATAACAAAATAAAGACTTTCTAATGATAAATTAAGAGTAGATTAACTACAATTACATGTCTCACTTTTATACTTAAACTAGTGAAAGAAATAAGCTTGGGGTGTGCATAGTCAACAATCAATTCATGCAAATGGGTCTTGGATATTGAAATCGGCGTAATACTGGTAACTACAATTATCATTACATTAATTACAATATCTCAATATGAATCATTGATGATCTCACATATAATTCACATAAGAAGCCTAAGGGAACTCATGCAAGTAATAGTAAACCATCCAATGACTTAGCTAATTGAACCTAATTAGGACTTCAATCAAACCAATAAACTACACATGACTATTATGAAATTTTACCACTTAGACTATCCAAATTACTGCAAATCTACAATACTCGAAGATCTAAGAATAAACCCAAGTTTATAACCTCAGATTTTTAATAATATGAAGAAAAAGCATAAACTCATTATAAATCAACAATCAACCATTCAATTAATCAAACCCCAGAAGTTAAATTGATATTTAACTCTATTGCATACCCCGAAACAATTGGGACTTTAGCAATTCATTACAAAGTAAATAGAAATTATATTGCAATGTTCATACTTGACCTAAGATTTGAAAGTAGAAGATGTAGAAATTCAATTCTCTGACTTCTCTCTTCCAATTTAGCTAAAAGCAAAGGAAAAACTAGGAAGACTCTATTCCGAGAAAAAAATGTAAAAACTAAAATATGATTTAAGTTTCCTGAAATTGAAACACTCGTCATGTGCCTTGAATTATCCCATAATCATAATTTTCATATATCTCAAAATCTATACATGATTTTGAAAATCCGACTTCATATTCTTGATCAGGGGGCAAAATTAAGTAGGAGATGAATATAACCCAGATTTTAGAAGACCCCTAACAAAAAATAACTTTCACTAATTTCTGAATTTTCACTAATTTCTGAATTTTCACTGTCTGTTTGCGCTAGGCTGCGACACCCCTGGGGCACGAATTAGTGTAAGTTGGTCTATGCATTGGATCTGCATCACGCCAGGGACGCAGACCAGTATAAGTTTTTCCTTAGTTTTCTCATTTCGTCCAAGGGTATTGGGTAGTAGCCCCATGCCCATTTAAATATTAAATCGTCCATACATAGCCATTTTCAACTCTATAACTGACAAAACCCTCTCTAAACCTCTCCAAGACTTTATCAAATCTCTCATTCAAATTCAAGGATTTCAAGCTCAATTCGAAACTAAAAGAACCATCTCAAGCTTCAAGTTTTCTTCAAGTTCATCTCAAGAAATTCAAGGTTTAAGGTATGTGGGTCTTCATCCATGGGTCATTTCACCCATGGAGCTCAACCTTCTCTTTTATGAAAATTGTATGATTTCACATTGTATTACTTATGGGTATATTTTATTATGAAACATGAACATGTATCATATCGGGGTTTTATTAAGTATGGATTGATTATGCATGGACATTTATTTCAAGCTTATTCCATAAATTAATCTTTGTCTATTGAGACTATGCATGATTTGAGCTATGAAACTATGGATTATTATCATCTTTTGTGATGGATTTCAAGATATCCTAAATGATGGTTTTAGTACAATATTGGTATGTTGATTTGCATTGAGTTTACTCTTTTTTTACTCTTAAGTTGCATGATTTTAAATAAGTATCATGAATCCACTGTATGTTTGATAAAATTACATGAGAAAAATTCTCAAGTTGTTGATGAACTATTACATGATTTACAAGTCAAGTGATTTCATGATGATAAAAAGATTTCAAGCATATATTGAATTCATGAAAAAATATCTATGATTTTACAAGTATCAAGTTGAGCCCTGTTTCAAGATTTTAACCTCTTGTGAGCCATTCATGTCAATGCAAGGGATCATATATACTTATTATTTACTCTCATATTCAAGTTAGGCTCACTAGCAGAGGTCAAGCATATGAAAGAGCTACTCATGTAATATTATCATGTTTCTTACGAGTTATTCAAGTTATGGTTATTTCAAGTATTCCGTGGGACTAGACTTAGCACCAATTGAGGCTTAAGATGGGGGCCCGAATCAAGGGATCCTTATATAAGGTTTTTAGTCCCTAAACTGTGAGCCACCATAGAATTATATATTTACAATTGCGATACTAGTGGATCCATTTAGTTCATGTTATCATGTTTGGTTTGCCTTGGCAAGTAGATCACACTTCGTCGGGGATGTCATGACAGTCACCTATACCGAAGGGGTGTTATGCCTTGGATTCCAAGTTGTAGCCTCTTGGTCTATGTCGCTTGAGGTTTCTTCCCACATATGTATGATATATTATGCAAGTGAATGTTTTACAAGCATGTTTTATTACAAGCATTGATCATGCATATCATATTGAGATTATATATCCATTGATTATGATTATGCATTTTCAATATATTGGCTTATGTCTTTTTTGCATTGCACTCTTAATATTTAGTATATTCAAACATACTAACACATACTCTATGTCTACATTATATTACCATGTAGGGACCAAAGCTCCGTTTGATCATCCCTCTTCACGTGGATAGTTCGGTACTTCAAAGAAAGCTTTGGTGAGTCCTCCACTTCAAGGACAATATATATGTTAGTCATGCTATGATGAAACTTCTTTTATGTTGAACACTTGTTATCATGAGGGTGAGTTCGAGAAGTGTCTTGGCCCCAGCTCTATTCTAGTAGAGGTGTTGTTAGATACTAAGTTTGTATATGCTTTTGCGCTTAACTCTTCTTATGTTCCTATATTTATGAAAGACTTTTCCCTTTTTATACTTGACTCTTGTTGATGTTTATTTTTATTTCTGCAACCAAGGATGTGTACAAGATATACCAAGAGGCTTGTTTGGGATGTCTTTGGACTTCCCATTTCCCGTGTCACATCTAGGCCCTAGGCTTGGGTCGTGACAAGCTTGGTGTCAAAACACTAGGTTGTTAATGGTCATCGAAAATCCAACACACCGCATCAAGTAGATTCTTATTAATAGTTGTGAAGCGCGCCACAACTATGAATGAGAGGCTATGAGGCGTTTAGGAAATGTTTCACTTCTTTATGATCTATACCGTTCTTTAGACGTAAAGATAAGGCCTTTTTCCCTAACAAATGCTCTTTGATCTTCAAGATGATGCTGCTATTGAGAAGAAGGCTAAGGAGAGCCCATACACCCGAGGACCAACCGACCCCTCCCGCTCCTCAAGATGGAGGAGTAGCCCAAGCTATGTCCCTGGATGCCATCACAATGTTGGCCTGTGCTATGACCAACCAAATGAATGAAGGGGCTTAAGCCCCTCATGATCCTACTCGACCTCAAAGGTGAGAGATTTCACAAGGATAAATCCTCTGGAATTTCATGGTCAAACACGGAAGAGGATCCCTAAGAGTTCATTAATGAGGTGTATAAGGTGCTATCTATCATTGGGGTTAATTTGGAGGATAAAGTAGAATTACCGGCCTACCAACATAAGGGTGTGGCCGAAATTTGGTTTACTAAATGGACATTGGAGAGGAGAAATGATGATTTCATTCCTTAGGAGGAGTTCAAAGTCGCCTTCCTCAATCAATTCTTCTTGCTATCAAGTTAAGAGAGGCTAATGCTTGCTTTGGTTGTGGTGAGATGGGCCACTAGGTTATTGATTGTCCTCCTGCTCAAAACAAGTGTAGAGATGGTCATCCACAAAGCTAAGGTGCTAATGCGGGTCAAAGGGAAAAGGGAGGCCAACAAGGGGGTACTCCAAGACAAAATAGGTTCTATGCTCTACAAGGAAGGCAAAGAGTGGTTGAGGTGCCTGATATTGTTATCGGTATGTTTAAGGTTTTTGATTATGATGTGTATACATTGATAGATCTGGGTGAAACTCTTTCTTTCATTACTCCTTTTGTTGTCAATAAGCTTCATGTGTGTCTTGAATTGTTATGTGAACCTTATGAAGTGTCTACCCCTGTTAGTGAGTCTATTATTTCTAAAAGAGTCTATAGGGATTGTTCTGTGTCCATATTGCATAAAGTCTTGACTTGTGATTTTACTGAACTTGATATGGTGGATTTTGGTATTATTCTTGGGATTGATAGGTTACATGCATATCATTCTTCCATTGATTGTAAGACCCATAAAGTTAGTTTTTGATTCCCTATTGAACCCTTCCTTGAGTGGGAAGGTTGTAATGTAGTTGTCAAGGGTAGATTCATTTCTTGTCTTAAAGCCCAAAAGTTGATTTCTAACGGTTGTATTTATCTCCTTGTAAAGGTTAGGGATGTTGAGTTTGAAGTCCTTTTTATTTTGTCGGTTCCGGTGGTCAATGAGTTTCTTGATGTCTTTCTCGATAAGCTCCTCGGTGTTCCTCCCGAAAGGGAAATAGACATTGGTATAGACCTTCTTGCCGATACACAACCCATTCCATTCCCCCTTACCTTATGGTCCTCACAGAGTTGAAGAAGTTTAAGGATCAATTGAGGGATTTGTAGGAGAAGGGTTTTAGAAGGTCTAGCAGATCACCTTGGTGAGCACCGGTGTTGTTTATAAAGAAAAAGAATGTATCAGCAACTCAATACAGACATTATCAAGAACAAGTATCCTCTACCAAGGATTGATGACCTTTTTGATCAACTACAAGGGGCTAGTCACTTTTCCTAAGATTGATCTTCGGTCCGGATGCCACCAAGTGAGAGTGAGGGAGTGTGATATTCCCAAGATAACATTTTGGACTTGGTATGGGCACTTTAAGTTGTAGTAATGTCTTTTGGCTTGACTAATGCACCGATAATATTTATGGATCTCGTAAATAGGGTCTTTAAACCCTACCTTGATATGTTTGTGGTGGTCTTTATTGATGATATATTGATTTATTCCCGGAGTAAAGAAGATCATGTGAATCATTTGAGGGTGGTGTTTCAAATTTTGAGAAATGAGAGGTTGTTTGTTAAATATGAAAAGTGTGAATTTTATTTGGAAGAGGTTGTTTTTCTAGGGCATGGGATTTATGTGATGGCATTAAGGTGGATCCTAAGAAGACGGAGGTGATAATAAATTAGCCTACTCCCTTGACTTTAACGGATATTAGAAGTTTCTTGGGTTTGGCGGGTTACTACCGGAGGTTTATGAATGGTTTCTCTTCTATTGCTAACCCTATGACAAGTTGACCCAAGAGAAGGCAAAATTTGTTTTGACCAGAGTTTTCAAACTGGCTCTACTGAAAGTGTTATAAAGATTTGTGATTTATTGTGATGCCTCAAGGATTGAATTGGGGTGTGTTTTGATGTAAAATGGTAAGATTATAGCATATGCCTCTACACAACTTAAGATGCATGAACGAAATTATCCCACCCATGATCTTGAATTGGTGGTCGTGTTATTTACTTTGAAAATTTGGCGTCACTATTTGTATGGGGTTCATGTTGATATGCTTACCTGCCATAAGAGTCTCAAATATGTGTTCCCACAGAATGATCTTAACTTGAGACAAAGAAGGTAGTCAGAACTCCTTAAGGATTATGGCATGAGTGTGCACTATCATCCTGATATACCTAATTTTGTGGCCGATGCTCTAAATAGAGTGCCCATGGGTAGTCTAGCTCATATTGAGGTTAGTAACAAGGGGGTGACTAGAGAAGTTCACCGATTGGCTAGGTTGGGGGTTAGGTTGATTGATGTTGATAACGGTGGTGTAATGGTTGTAGATGGTTCCAAATCTTCTTTGATTGAGGAAGTCAAGTCAAAACAGGACCCTAACCCCGCCTTGCTAGAGTTGATGGTTTTGGTGAAAGATGGTAAAGTAGGGTTTTTCTCTTTAGGGGGAAATGGTGCCCTTAGGTACCAAGGTAGGTTATGTGTGCCTAATGTTGATGACTTAAGGGAGTTGATTTTTAAGGAGACCAATAATTCATCTTATTTTATTCACCTCGATTCCACAATGATGTATAGAGACTTGAGGGAGGTGTATTAGTGGGGTGGTATGAAGAGAGATATTTCCAAGTTCATAGCCAGTTATCACAATTGCTAACATATGAAAGCCAAACATCAAAGGCCGGGTAGCCTAGCCTAAGACATAGAAATTTCTAGTTGGAAGTGGGAAGAGATCAACATGGATGTTGTGGTTGGGTTGCCAAGGACTAGGAAACACTTTGATTCTATTTGGGTTATTGTTGATAGGATGACAAAGTCAGCTCACTTTCTACCGGTCAAAACCACTTATGGTGCCAAAGATTATGCCAAGTTGTATATTAATAAGTTGGTTAGATTGAATGGGGTATCCTTGTGTATCATTTCGAATCATGGTGCTTATTTCACTTCTCATTTTTGTAGGTCCTTCCAAAAGGGTCTTGGTACAAAGGTCAAGCTTAGCATGACTTTTCATCCTCAAATGGATGGTCAAGATGAAAGGATTGTCCAAACTCTTGGGGATACGCTTAGAGCTTGTTTTTTTAGAGTTTAAAGGTAGTTGGGATGAACATCTTCCACTTATTGAGTTTGCTTACAACAATAGCTACCACTCAAGCATTGGCATGACTACCTTTGAAGCTTTATATAGTAGGGGTTGTAGACCCTCAGTTGGGTGGTTTGATGTGAGGGAGATGGCTTTGTTAGGCCCAGATTTGGTTATGGAGGCCTTGGAGTAGGTGAGGTTGATAAAGTAGATGTTGAAGACGGCCCTAAGTAGACAAATTTCCTACTCTGATGTGAAAAGGAGAGATCTTGAGTTTAAGGTTAGTGATTGGGTTTACTTGAAAGTCTCGCCCATGAAGAGTGTGGTCTGGTTTGGAAAAAAAGGGAAATTAAGCTCAAGGTTTGTGGGACCTTATAGAATTTTGAGGAGAGTTGGTAAGGCTGCATATGAATTAGAGTTCCCTATAGAGATGAATATGGTTCATTCAGTCTTCCATGTATCTATATTGAGAAGATGTGTTTGTGACCCAAGTGCTATAGTGCCTTTAAAGGTTGTAGGTGTTATGGAAGATAATTTGACTTATGAGAAGGTCTTGATGGAGATATTGGATGGACAAGTGAAGAGGTTGAAAAATAAAGATGTAGCATCCGTCAAGGTCTTTTGGACGAATCAACAAGTTGAAAGTGCCACATGGGAAGCCGAGGTGGACATGAAAAAGTGATACTTGTATCTCTTCCGCTCTACTTAAGCTCAAGCTAATAACTTAAGTCTCATCTATGATTTCAAGTCTTAAGTTTCAGCACTCATGTCATTTTGCATGCATTCATGTTTGTGGTAACAAGTTTATGGTGCTTTTGATATTTATGTTCAGTCTTTTTGAAAATGATGTTTAAATGCATTTGCCGCATTCATGTTGGGCTGAAATCTTCATAACTACTTCTTTTACGCATGCTTCTTTGATATTCGGGGACGAATGTTCCCAGGGAGATATTAAACACCCCTCATGTGCCTCAGAATGCCCCATAAGCGTAATTTTCATATATCTCAAAATTTGTGCATGATTTCAAAAATTCGACTTCATATTTTTGATCAGGGGGAAAATTCAGTGGGGAATGGGTATAACCTGGATTTTAGAAGACCCGTAGTGAAAAATATTTTTTGCTAATTTTTAAATTTCTAGTGTCTGCCTCTGCCTAGGCCGTGATGCACCTGGGGCGCTGACTAGTGTAAGTTGGTCTATGTGTTGGGTCCACATCGTGCCAGGGACGTGGACCAGTGTAAGTTTTTCCTTAATTTTCTCATTTCGTCCAAGGGCATTGGGATAATAGCCCCATGCCCATTTAAGCATTAAATCTTCTACACTTAAGCCATTTTTCAACTCTCTAACTGACAAAACCCTCTCTTAAACCTCTTCAAGACTTAATCAAATCTCTCATTCAAATTCAAGGATTTCAAGCTCAATTTTGGAACTTAAGAACCCATCTCAAGCTTCAAGTATCCTTCAAGTTAATCTCAAGAAATTCAAAGTTTAAGGTATGTGGGTCTTCATGCATGGTCCTTTTACCCATGGAGCCCTACCTTTTCTTTTTATGAAAATTGCATAAATTCAAGTTGTATTACTTATGAGTATCTTTTATTATGAAATATGAACATAAATCATGTTGGAATTTTATTAAGTATTGATTGATTATGCATGAACGTCTATTTTATGCTTATTCCATGAATTGATTTTTGTCTATTGAGACTTTGCGTGATTTGAGCTTTGAAACTATAAATTATTATAAGCTTTTGTGATGGATTTCAAGATATCCTAAATGAGGGTTTTACTATAATATTGGTGGGTTAATTTGCGTTGAGTTTACTCTTCTTGTTTTACTCTTGAGTTGCATGATTTTGAACAGGTATCGTGAACCCACCATGTGTTTGATAAAATTACATGGCAAGAATTCTCAAGTTGTTGATGTACTATTACATGATATACAAGTCAAGTGATTTCATGCTGATAGAGGGCTTTTAAGCATGTATTGAATTCATGAAAAGTATGTATTATTTTAGAAGTATCAAGTTGATCCCTATTTCAAGATTTTAACCTCTTGTGAGCCATTCATGTCAAAGCAATAGATCATGTATGATTATTATTTACTCACATGTTCAAGTTAGGCTCACTTGTACTGGTCAACCATGTGAAAGAGCGACTCATGCCATGTTATTATGTTTCTTACAAGTTATTCGAGTTATGATTATTTCAAGTATTCCATGGGACTAGATTTACTACCAATTGAGGCTTAAGATGGGGGCTTGAAACAAGAGGTCCTTATATAAAGTGTTTAGTCTCTAAACTATGTGCCACCATAAGATTATATATTTAGCCTTGCTATACTAGTGGATCCATGTAGTTCTTGTTATCATGTTTGGTTTGCCTTGGCAACTAGACCACACTTCCCCGAGGGTTGCCATGCCAGGTCACCTGTACCGAGGAAGTGTCATGCCTTGGATTCCAAGTTGTAGCTGCTTGTTCTATGTTAGTTGAGGTCTCGTGCCACATATGTATGATATATTATTCAAGTTGAATGTTGTACAAGCATGTTTTTTTACAAGCGTTGATCATGCATATTATATTGAGATTATATATCCATTGATTATGATTATGAAATTTGAATATATTAGCTTATGTCTATGTGGGGACTGGAGCTCCTTTTGATCATCCCCCTCCACGTGGGCAGTTCAGTACTTCAAAGAAAGTTTTAGTAAGTCCTCCACTCCGAGAACAATATCTATGTTACTCATGCTATGATAAGACTTCTTTTATGTTGAACACTTGTTATCACGAGGGTGAGCTCGGAAAGTGTCTAGGCCCCCACTCCATTCTAGTAGAGGCGTTGTTGGATACTAAGTTTGTATATGCTTTTAAGCTTGACTCTTCTTATGTTCCTATATATATGAAAGACTTTCCTTAGTCCCGCTTCCCTTTTTATATGTGAATCTTGTTGATGTTTATTTTCATTTTCTGAAACCAAGGATGTGTACAAGCTATGCTAAGAGGCTTGTTTGGGATGTCTTCGGACTTTCCATTCGCCGTGTCAAGTATAGGCCCTAGGTTTGGGTTGTGACAGAAATATCCTCTCAAAATCCCTTTTATATCACCAGCCGAAAATACCCAAAAACATATGCCATGCTACTTGGTGAAGCTAGACGGGCTCGTTCAATACATTGATGATGCATCGACTTATAACATCGTCATTGAGTTAGACCAATCAAAGTTCAATTTCTTCATCTAATATTATAACTCTCAATGATATGCTACTTGGCGAAGCTAGACGGGCTCGTTCAATACATTAATGACATCGTCATTGAGTTAGTCCAATCAAAGTTCAATTTCTTCACCTAATATCATAACTTTTAGTGATGTACCTTTAGTCTGCTGACTTCAATTGGTGATACACCAAATGTGTATGTCTTAAATTATTCTATGTGACGATGTAAGGCCCCAGATGTTGGAAGTCATAAAAGTGCATAAGAAATGAACTTTGAAAATTTTCCAAGTGTAAGTGGAGTTCATGAAGGAATGTGTGGATCATCAAATAGAATACGGTCGTACATAGGTTCATGGGTCCTAAGAGTAAAATTCTAGTAACTCAAGTTAGGAGGGCCACTAATGCACTAAGGTAACCATGAGCTAGAGGTTTTCCATGAGTCATAACTTATGTTTATGGAATGGTAGGTAGACTTGGTGAGAAAAAAGGTTTCCTGAATTTGATGCATGAAAAATAGGATGACCCATAGATTGATTAACGAGTCGTAGGTGGTGTCATAGTTTGTGTTACAGAGGGTCCAAAAGTTAACCAGACGGAGTCCCTTTTTCATGACCCATAATCAGGATATCGTGGTCTGGTCCAGCAAAATTTTAGAAGGGGCAATCTTGACTTTTCTATATCTAAGTCTGTGCTATGTCGTTTAAGCCCCTAAATAACCCTTTTCAGACCTATACAACCCTAAACTACTCCATTCTCATTCATTCTAAAATATCCTAAGTCCTAAACTCCTCCCAAATACTCAAGCTTCCTCAAGACATTTAAGTAAGAGCTGTAAGCTAGGGTTTTGGATTCTCTTCATCCTCCAATAAGATTTCCATCTCCAATCACACTAAGGTTTGTGGGTTTTAATTTATGGAGACCTTTGCTCCACAAACCTCAATAATTTGTTTTCCTCATCTATTTTCCAGTCATGGAAATTTATGGAAATTGTATAAAATCTTTTATATGTTGATATTATGGAGTAATTTATGTTATTCTACCTTTATACACTATTATGCCATGTGAAACTTATGATTTAAATGAGGGTTTAATGATGCCCTAATCAAGTATTACTTTGTTTCTAGTGGGTTGTTTGAATAATTCTCAAATGATTTTATTTATACTCCTCTCATGTCATTTGCTTGAATTGCATAATTTTACGCATATATACATACACCCACCATGACTTGATCAAAGTTATGAGTCAAGCTTCTTATGTGATAAAATCCTTGAGGCAAGATATGTAAATTATGCATGTTGTGAATATTAAAAGGGGCTAACAAATATGATGTGAACTCATGAATATGTTATGAATATTATGAATGGCATGAAGCTCTATCTTTGACGCCATGAACCTTTGTTTGAAGAGCTACTCCAAGGAAGATATTGTGATGTTTTGAGATTATGCATGTTATGAATATGATTATGATTTAAGTATTCTGTGGGATTGTGACCTAGCACCGAGAGGACCTTGGAAGTCTCTCACAATCCCAAAACTATATGCCACCATAGGTTCATATTATTGAGTCCCTATATGGGCTTGTACCTACCAAAAGGGCTAGGCCATAAAGTAAAGGATATTTGTGAAACCTACCGAAAGCACTATGCCGTAAGGTAAGGGTGTTTGTTGAAACTTCCAAAAATACTATTCCATAAGGTGAGTGTTTGGTTTACCTTGGAAAAGTAGACCACTCTTTCTCCAGTGTGGAGTGAACATCGGGATTCCAAGTAGTAGGTCGCTTGGTTTTACATGTCGGTTATGGTCCTTCCTAGCCTGTGTATGATATGTCATGTGATTTGGTGTCCTTCATGCATGTTTTGACTAAGCAATTATCATTCATATCATATTGAGCTTATATTCGTTGATTATGATTATGCATACTGTTTAATTATGTGGTATATTTCCTTGTTGCATTGCACCCTACATACGTAGTACATTCCAAGTATTAACGCATACTTTTTGCCTATATGATCTAACCATGTAGGGACCAAAGCTCCTATTCATCCTCCTCCTTCTCCACGTGGCTAGATGGGTTGATTGAAGATAGCTATTGGTGAGTTCTCCATTTCAGGGACAATATCCACTTACTTTTATGATTTTGTTAAGACTTGTCAATGAACAAATATTTATCTTTTGAGGGTGAGCCCAGGAGATGTCTTGACTCTCGCTCCACTCATTTAGAGATGTTATTAGATATAGATATGTATGTTATGAGCTTGACTCCTATTATGTTTATGAACTTATGGAAGACTTCCCTTAGTCTTTATTCCCCCTTTATGTGTTGTTGAATATTGATGATGTGATGAAAGTCCTAAGCCCCTACTTCTCCCCATAGCATGAGTCATACTTACCCACCCCTTTGATTTTACTTGCTCTGTGATCATGCTAATCCTCTTCCCTATGACATCCACATAGCTTGAGTCCAAAGTTTCATTTCCCCTAGGACTATGTGCTTGTTATTTAATTATGCTTCCAAAATCAAGGATGTGCCATGTTTGTATAAGAGGCTTATTTGGGGTCTCTTTTGATTTCCCACTCACTGTGTTACACCAAGGGCTATGCTTGGGTCATGATAGATGAATTAGCACTGAATGAGGCATTGAGGTAGGCTTCAATAAGGGAACCCTAGAAGCAACCCTTTGCCCTATTAACCATATTCCATCATAGGAGCCCTTGTAGGCTAGTCTAGTGTATCCATGTAGGCCATTTATGTTATATGATGATGCATTCTGTGTGATGGAGTTCCACCTGGAAAGTGGACTTCCCATGCCAATGTAGGGGGTTATGTTGAATTTCATGTAGCAGCTCATATGGCCTTATATATCGATTACTGTCCATTCCCACAAAATGTGAGATTTGATATTTGTAAGGCTCGATATGTTGGGAGGCATGAAGGTGACTAAGAAATAAAGTATTGAAAATTTTCTAAGTATAAGTAGGTTTAACAAAAGAGTTATGGGCTATGGATGGTTCCACGAGTCATAACTTCTGCTCGTGGAATGATAGCCACACTTGGTGAAAATATTGATTTTTGAAATTAGGAGTATGAGGTACTAGATAGCTCGTACATTGGTTGATGGGTAGCAAGTCCTATCGTGGGTTGACATTTAGAGAAAATCTCTGAGGTTTCAAAATATTACTAGGCCAGAACACCCTTCTCACGACCCGTGGAATGGAGGACGACCCGTAATCAAGGTCTCGTGATCCTATTCAGCAAATTTTTGGAAGGGGGAAATTTGACCTCTCCTAATTTCCTAAGGTTATGATACATAATTTTAACTCCCCCTCCCCCTTCCAAATGACCCTTTTTCAGCCCTATACAACCTAATCTACTCCATTCTCCTTAATTCAAAATATTCCTGAGTCTAAACCCCTCCAAAATACTCCTAAGTTCTTCAAGGCTTTTAAAAGAAGAGTCCAAGCTAGGGTTTAAAATTACACAATTCCAATTAGATTTCTACATTAAAATCACATCAAGGTATGTGATTTTTGATTTGTGGAGATCTTTCCTCCACAAAGCTCAGCCATTCCTCTTCCTCATCTATGTTTAAGTTATGAAAATTCATGAAAATTTTATAAACTCTTTTATATGACGATATTATGAAGTAATTTATGGTATACTACCTTTGTACTCTATATTGCATTGAAATATCATATGAAATTTATAAATTTTTATGAGGGTTATTACCCTAACCGAGCTTTACCTTGTTATGGTGGATTACTTTGAATGATTTGAAAAGGGTCTTGTTTACTCTTCTCATGTCCTAAATCTTGACTCTTACATGATTTTGAGCATATATACATATCCACCATGTTTGATTAAAGTTGTGTATCAAGATTCTTTTGTTGAAGAAAGTCTTATGACAAGAGATGTAAATTATGAATGTTATGAATTTAAAGGGGCATTATGCATTTTATGATATATGAGAATATTGTAAAAAACTATGAATGATATGCAACCCCATCTTGATATTATGATGCTTTGATTTTGAAGAGCTACTCTATGAATATATTATGATATTATGATCCTTTGCATATTATAAGTATGATTGGAGTATTCCTTGGGATTGTGACCTAGCATTGAGAGGACCTTGCTAAATAACCCTTGTATGATTTGAGTATTCCTTGGGATTGTGACATAACACTGAGAGGACCTTGGTAGATAATCCTTGTCCCTTAACTATGTTGCCACCATAGATTTGTGAAATAGCTAATGGATCCATATAACTTGTGTTGCATGATTGATAAAAAAGATGGTGTTCCCATATGGCACATGTTAATTAAATACCAAAAAAGGTGATGCTCCCGTAAAGTTCTTATCATGTGCTAACCGAAAAGAGTGGTGTTCCCATAAGGTGTTTATGAATCACTTTCTGAAATGGGAGAGTTCTCGTGAGGTGAGTGTTTGGTTTACCTTGGCAAAATAGACCACTCCTAGTTTGGTGTGGAGTAAATACCGAGATTTCAAGTAGTAGCTCACTTGGTCTTACATGCCAATTATGGTCCTTTCCCATCTATGTGTGATATGTTATGTGACTTGATGATTTCTCATGCATATTTTTGATTAATGCATTGAGCATTCACGTAATATTGAGCTTATATTCATTGATTATGATTATATATTGTCTATTTATGACTTATGTTCTTTGTGCATTGCACCCCACATACTTTGTACGTTCCAAGTTCTAATGCATACTTTTTGCCTACATGATCTAACCATTTACGGATCGAAGCTCTTGTTCATCCTCTTCTCCACGTGGCTAAGTGGTTTGATTGAAGATATCTATTGGTGAGTCCTCCATATTCAAGGATATTGTCTGCTTTTTCATGCTTATATAAGACTTGTCCAATTCTGGATATTTATTTTTGAGGATGAGCCAGAGATGACGTCTTAGCCCCGTTCCATTCGTATTAGAGGTGTTGTTAGATACACATTTATATGTTATGAGCTCGACTCTTATTATATCAATATATTATTGAAGACCTTAACTACCTGAGGATATGTCTTGACCCCTGTTCCATTCATATTAGAGGTGTTGTTAGATACAAGTTTGTATGTTATGAGCTCGACTATTATTATGTCTATGTATTATTGAAGACTTTCCTTAGTCCCTCATTACCTTCTATGTGTTGATGCTTGTTGCATGTTGTTGATGAGATAGAAGTCTGAAGCCCTTATTTCTCCCCATAGTGTGAGTTATACTTACCCGCCCTTAGACTTTATATGCTATGTGCTCATACTAATCCTCTTCGTTGTAACATCCCCATAGCTTGAGTCCAAAGTCTTGTTTCCCCTAGAATTGTGTGTTTATTATTTAATTATGCTTTCAAAACCAAGGATGTTCTATATATGCTCAAGGAACTTGTTTGGAGTCCCTTCGAGTTCTCCATTTACCATGTTATGCCTAGGCCCTAGGCTTGGGTCATGACAATGTCTTCGTTTCATCACATGTATTCCATATGTTGCATTACTTTTACATCATATTGAACATTATTCTTTTTTCATGCTTGAACTCATATAAATAATGACTTTACTATTCCATGCATTAAAGTCTTTTGAGTTATAGACGATGGCATTACAATTTCATGTTGCATTTGCATCTTACATATTTAGTATATTCAATGTACAAATGCATATTTTTCCTACATGATATCACCATGTGGGGACTGACACTCCTCCTCCTCCTGCTGCATATGGCTAGTTATCAGCGTATAAGACTAGTGTTAGTGGTGAGCCCTTCGTTTGGGTCTACGTCTATTTTTCTTCATGCTTTGTACTGTTTAGACAATGTATATTTTTTGCCTTTTTAAGAATTGGAAGATTTTACTTTTAAATTTATTTTAAAGTGTTTTCTATTTGAGAGAAATCAAAGTAGTGCACTGATTCCCATTAACTCTTTCTTAGATGGTATGTGTTGGACAGTAATGTGTATTTGGATGTTTCCTTTTAACTCGAATAATTTCCCTTAGTCCATTTCCTATTTTTTCCCACATATATGTACATATTTACCTATGAATGCTTGATGTGCTAAGATGGCCTGGATGAGGTGCCTATGGGTTCCTCATTTTTCATGTTACGACTAGGCCCCAGGCTTGGTCATGCAAAATGTTCCCTTAAGTTCATGAAGCTCTCTAAATATCCTCCGTCCTTGGTTGCTGATCCCAAGGATATCTAACTTGGTTGTCAAAGAGTGCCAGACTACTACGCTTATGACCTATGTCGATTAAATAGTCCGGCTCAGCTTATGACCTATGTTGATCAAATAGTCCGGCTCAGCTTATGACCTATGTCAATCAAATTGATGGTGAAAATATCATGGAGAGAATGGTGAGGGAGTCCAAGAGGGACCAGTTTGATCATACGTTCTCTAATGCTAGGTCCGATAGTGGAAGTTGCCATACTCAACAAACCCAAAGGTCCTAAGGTCGAGGGTTATTTCAATGTCCAACTAAAAAGTTTGATAAGGATAGGGTGCCATACCTTGGGGTTTAAAGTGGTGGTGGAAAAACTTACCTAGGTGCACTACTTATGGGAAAAACCATGGGGACAGGTGTTTGGCAGGCTTTGATGCTTGGTATGACTATCGTAGGATGGGCCATAGGTAGTCAGAATGTCCAAGTGTGACAAACAAGGGTCAAGAAAGTCGCCCTCAAGGACAAGGTGTTTCAAGTGTTCAAGGGCAACAGAAGGTTCAGCAAGGTGGTGCGCAACATAATAATATATTTTATTCCCTTCATGGTAGGAAAGAGGTGTAAGAGACTCCCAATATGGTTACAGTATGATGAAGGTTTTTAAATTTGATGTATATACATTGCTTGATCCAGTGCCAATTTATCATTTGTCACTCCTTTACTAACCACAAAGTTTGACGTCAGTCCTTAAAGTTTGCTAGAGCCCTTCTTAATCTATACTCTAGTGGGTAAGTCAATTGCAACCCGAAGTGTCTACTGAAGTTGTCCCATGTCAATATTGCCCAAAGTTATTCCTTGTGCCATTGTCGAGCTTGATATGATTGACTTTGATATTATTCTTATAATGGATTGGTTGCATGCTTCTTATTCCTTCATAGACCGTGAGACTTGCAAGGTTGAATTTCAATTACCTAATGAGTCGATTCTTGAATGGGTAGGTAGTGATTCAACGTTTAGAGATCGATTCAACTTTTATATAAAGGCCTCAAAACTTATTTCCAAAGTGTGTATTTAGCATGTAATGAGGGTTAGGGATATCAATTTCAAACCTCCTACTCTTTAGTCAGTTCCCATAGTGAATGAATTTAGTAATGTCTTTTCCAAAGAATTACTCAGTAATCCTCCCGAATAGGAGGTAAACTTTGGAATAGACCTTTTCCCCAATACCTAACCTATCTCTATCCCTCCTTACTATATGGCCTGGACAAAGTTAAAGGATTAGTTGAAAGACTTCTTGAAAAAGGGTTTATTAGGCCAAGCATTTTAATGTGGGGTGTCTCCGTGTTATTTGTGAGAAAGAAGGACCGATCACTTAGGATGTGTATACACTATTGGCAAATGAACAAGGTTACTCTAAAGAATAGGTATCCACTAACAAGGATAAATGGTTTTTTATCAATTGGAAGGGTATAGTAACTTCTTCATAATCGATCTCCATTTAAGCTATCATCAGTTAAGGGTAAAGGATTGTGGTATTCCCAAGATGGTATTTCAGACAAGATATGGTTGCTTTAAATTTGTAGTGATGTCATTTGGGTTGACCAATGCTCTGGAGATGTTCATGGACCTTATGAATAAGGTGTTCAAATCTTACCTTGATACATTTGTGGTGGTGTTCATGGATGGTATTCTAATTTAATTTCATGGTGAAGAGGAGCATATGGATCACTTGAGGGATAGTGTTTCAGACCTTGAGGGATAACCAATTCTTTGCATAATTCATCAAGTATGATTTTTTGTTGAAAGAAGTAGCATTTCTTGGGCATGTAGTCTTTGGTGATGGTATTAAGAGTGATCCAAAGAAGACCAAAATGGTAAAGAATTGACGTAGACCATTATCTCTTTTAGATATTAGAAGATTCTTGGGTTTTGTTGGGTGTTACTGAAGATTTGTTGATGGGTTTTCTCCATTACGGTGCCTTTGACCAATTGACCCAAAAATAAGTGAAATTCCTGTGGTAAGATAAATCTGAGAAAAATTTCAAACTTTGAAGGATCATCTTAGATCGACTCCTATTTTAATAGTCTCAAAAGTTTGGATGGATTTATAATATATTGTGATGCTTCACGTGTTGGTTTGGGTTGTGTTCTAATGCAAAATGATAAGTTCATAGCGTATGCTTCGAGGTAGCTGAAGGTTAATGAACAAAATTATCTAATCCATGATCTTGAATGAGTAGATGTGGAGATTACCTTGATGATTTTGCATCATTAGCGTTATGGGGTGCATGTTGATGTGTTCACTGATCATAAGAGTTTGCAATATGTGTTTAGTCAAAGGGACCTAAATCCAACACAAAGGAGATAGCTAGAGCTCTTCAAGAATTATTGCATGAATGTGCAATGTCATCCGAGCAAGGTGAATGTTGTAGCTGATGCCGTCAGTAGACTATATATGGGTTGTGCGGCTCATGTTGATGAGGCCAAAGAGAGTTGGTGAAAGAGGTGAACCACTTGGCATGCTTTATAGTAAGGTCGAGTAAATCTGGTGAGGGTGGAATCGATGTGCAGAATGGGTCTAAATCATCAGTGGTGGTAGATGTCAAGGCAAAATAGGATTTAGATATGACATTGGTTGAGTTGAAGAAACTAGTTATTGAAAAGAAGATAGAGGTTTTCTTCCAAGGGGGAGATGGTGTGATTTGCTACCAAGGTCTACTATGTGTTCTGGATGTGGATGGCTAGAAAAGGGTGATTCTGAGAGAAGCCGATAACTCTCCATTTCCATATATCCCAGATCCACCAAAATATACCAAGGCTTGAAGGAAGTATATTGATGGAATGACATGAAGAAGAATATATCTAGGTTTGTGGCAGAGTGCCCTTATTGTCAACAAGTGAAGGTGAAACATCAAAGCCCCGTTGTTGTAGATCAAGAATTAAAAATTCCTACTTGGAAAGATGTGAATATGGAATTTGTGGCAAGTTTGCCTAGTACGCGGAAGCAATATGACTCCATTTGTATAATTACTGATAGAATGACAAAGTCAACCCATTTTCTACCTGTTAAGACTACTTTCAGTGCAAAGGATTATGCTAGATTGTACATCAAAGAGCTGGTGAGGTTGCATGGTCTTCCATTAACCATTATATTAGATCGTGGTACTCAATTCACTTCTCATTTTTAGAAGTCATTTCAAAGAGGACATGGTACCAAAGTGGAGTAAGCACCATTGTCCATCCTTAAACCAATGGATAGGCCAAAAGGATAATTTAGACCTTACAACACATGTTGAGGGTTTGTGAGTAGGAATTCAAGGATAATTGAAATGATCACCTACAACTTATTTTGTTTACCTACAACAACAATTATCATGCTAGCATTAAGATGACACCATTTGAGGCTTTGTACGGGATATGGTGTAGGTCCAAAGTGGGTTTACTTAAAATTGGTGAGATGGCATTCATCGGTCCTAAGTTAGTGTTGGAAGTGAAATGCCCCATATGTGCTTCGAAATGCCCTATAATCGTAATTTCCATATATCTCAAAATCTGTGTGTGATTTAAAAAATTCGACTTCATATTATCAACCAGGGGGCTAAATTGAGTGGGCAGTGGTTATAACTCATATTTTAGAGGACCCATAGAGAAAAATAATTTTCACTAATTTTTGATTTCCACTGGCTTTCTGCGCCCTGACCGCGATGCGCCAAGGGCGTGGACCAGTGTATTTGATCAGGCGCTATAGGTTCGAATTGCGCTAAGGACGCAGAACCAGTGTATTTTTTTCCTTAGCTTTTCTATTTCGGCCAAGGGCATTGGCATCATAACCCAATGCCCACTTAAACGTGAAATCACCCATACTTAGCCATTTTTTCAACTCTATGACTCACAAAACCCTTTCTTAAACTCCTCTAAGACTCTATCAATTCTCCCATTAAAATCTAAGAATCTCAAGCTCAATTTTGGAACTCAAGGACTCATTTCAATTTCTAAGTCTACTTAAAGTTCACCTCAAAGAATTCAAGGTTTAAGGTACGTGGGTTTCATCTATTGGTTCCTTTCACCCAGGAGCCTAACCTTCTCTTTTTATAAAAATTGCATGTTTTCAAGTTATATCACCTATGAGTATCTCTTATTATGAATTATAAATATAAATCATATTGGGGTTTTATCAAGTATTGATTTATTATGCATGACTATCTATTTCAAGTTTACTCCATGAATTGATTATGTCTATTGAGACTATGCATGTTTTGAGCTATAAAACTATGAATTACCATGAACTTTTTGTAATGGATTTCAAGGAACCCTATATGAGGGTTTTACTACATGTTGGTGGGTTGCTTTGCATTGATTTTACTCATCTTATTTCACTCTTGAATTGCTTGATTTTGGACAAGTATCATGAACCCACCATGTGTTTGATAAAATGACATGACAAGAATTCTCAAGTTATTGATGATCTATTACAT
>JAOTQR010000097.1:11150122-11168288 GCA_025774065.1 Solanum ossicruentum | reverse complement strand
GACCTTAGTCTATGTTGCTATTATCTATGTATTGAGACACTTTCTTATGTTCTATTTTGACTATGAGGGTGAGTCCGGGTTACTTCATCTTGGCCCCCACTCTATCTATGTATTTAGAGGTGTTCGTTGGACAAGTTATGTATGTATGTTATGAGCTTTGACTCTTATTTCTTGATTATGATGTTTATGCAAGCTTTTCTATAGCTCCATTACCCCTATTCCTACTTTATATATCTTTTGTATGCTTTCGCGATCAAGGATGTGTAATGACAAGTTAAGAGGCTTGTTTGGAGTTCCTTAGAGTTTCCTATTCACCGTGTCATGGCTAGGACCTAGGCTTGGATCGTGAAAAATTTGGTATTAGAGCACTAGGTTATTAGATCCTTGGAGTCCAACACACCGCGTCAATTAGAGTCCTATTCATGGTTGTGAAGTGTGAAATGATTATGAGTAGGAGGCTATGAGGCGATTTAGGAAATATTTCCCTTTTATGGGTCAAAGTTGGATGAAGATCCATAAGAGTTCATTGATGTGGTCTACAAAATCTTGAATATCATAGGTGTTGGGCCAAATGAAAAGGCAGAGTTGGCGGCGTACAACTCAAAGGGGTAGCCCAAATTTGGTATGATCAATGGAAGGGGGAGAAGGGTAATGGTTATGTGGTGCTTTGGGAGGAATTCAAATTAGCCTTCCTTAATCGGTTTTTCCCTCTTGAGCTTAGGGAAGCAAAGTTGGTAGAGTTTGTAAACTTGAAACAAGGTGCTATGAGTGTGAGAGAGTATGCCCTCAAATTTAATCTACTTTCAAAGTATGCTCCTCACTTGGTTTACGATTGAAGATCAACAATGAATAAATTTGTGATGGGGGTCTCTGAATTGGTGAGTGAAGAATGTCGGTCCATCTTGCTAATTGGTGACATAGACTTGTCTCTATTGATGACTTATGCCGAGCAAATAGAGGAAGAAATTTGAGAAAGAGGAAAGGTCATAAGGCCAAGAGGGCCCATTTTGAGAGTAAGTTTCAAAAGGGTGCTAGATTTCATCAAGGCCAAGGGCCTCCCCATGTTACTAATAGGGGGTTTGCCAATGACTTCCCTAGACCTCAAGGTGTTGGTGGAATGACTCTTAATGATGTGTGTCCTAGATATGGAAAGAATCATAGGGCCCATGTTTGAGGGCTTCCAATGCATGCTTTGAATGTGGGGAGCTTCGTCACAAGAGGATAGATTGTCTAAGAAACTATGGAAAAGTTCGGGGTACAAATTTCCCTTGGGTAGAGGTGGTCCTCAAGGTGGTGCCCAAGGCACAATTGGTTTTATGCTCTACATGGGAGACAAGGGGTTGGTGAGGTCCCTGATGTTGTTATCAGTATGTTGAAAATCTTTGATCTTGATATATGTGCTTTGATTGATCTGGGTGCCATCCTTTCCTTTGTTACCCCTTTTGTTGCTAAAAAGTTTCATATTGGGTCGAAATTATTGCATGAGTCATATGAGGTGTCTATACCTATTGGTGCATCTATTATTTCTAGGAGGATGTATAGAAATTGTTCGGTTTGCATCTTGCATAAAATCTTACCTTGTGATTTTGTTGAATTAGATATGGTTGATTTTGATGTTATTCTTGGGATGGATTGGTTGCATGCGTACTATGCTTCTATTGATTATAGAACTCATAGGGTCAAGTTTCAATTCCCAAATGAAATCATCCTTGAGTGGGAAAGTCATGATGTGGTGGTAATGGGTAGGTTCATCTCATGCATTTAAGTCCATAAGTTGATTTCTAAGGGATGTTTGTATTATCTTGTGAGGGTTAAAGATGTGGAGTCCAAAGTCCCCTCCATTAAGTCAGTTCTGGTTGTAAGTGAGTTTCTGGATTCTTCCCTAATGACCTTCCTGGTGTCCCTCTCCAAAGGGAGGTAGGTATAGACCTCTTTCTCGATGCTCAACCTATCTCTATTCCCCCTTACTATATGGCCCCGACGGAGTTGATGGAGTTAAAGGAGCAATTGAAAGCTTTGTTGGAAAAGGAATTTATTAGACCTAGACAATCACCTAAGGGTGCACCAGTGTTGTTTGTAAAGAAGAAATATGGGTCACTTAGAATGTGCATTGACTATCGGCAACTCAATAGGGTCACTATAAAGAATAGATATCCTCTTCCAAGAACTGATGACTTGTTTGACCAATTGCAAGGGGCTCGCTTTTTCTCTAAGATTGATCATCAGTCCGGGTACCATCAAGTGAGGGTAAGGGAGTGTGATATTCCCAAGATGGCCTTCCGGACTAGACATGGGCATTATGAATTTGTGGTGATGTCCTTTGGGTTGACTAATGCACCGCCTATCTTCATGGACCTTATGAATAGGGTTTTCAAATCCTATCTTGATTCCTTTGTTGTGGTCTTCATTGATGATATTTTGATCTATTCACATAGTAGGGAGGAGCATATGGGCTATTTGAGGGTTGTGTTGCAAAGATTGAGGGAGGAGAGATTGTATGCTAAATATGAAAAGTGTGAATTTTTGTTGAAGGAGGTTTCATTCTTGGGTCATGTGGTGTCGGGGGATGGTATTATGGTAGACCCTAAGAAGACCGATGTAATTAGGAATTGGCCTAGACCATTGACCCTGTCGAATAATAGGAGTTACTTATGCCTTGTAGGTTACTATAGAAGGTTTGTGAATGGGTTCTCTTCCATTGCTTCCCCTATGACAAAATTGACTCAAAAGAAAGTTAAGTTTGTGTGGACAGATGAATGTGAGAAGAGCTTCCAAACATTGAAAGATAGACTTGAGTTTGCTCCTATATTATCACTACCGGATAGGCGTGAGGGTTTTGTTATGTATTGTGATATATCTAGAGTTGGTTTGGGTTGTGTGCTAATGAAAAATGGTAAGGTCATAGCCTATGCCTCTAGGCAACTCAAACTGCATGAAAAGAACTACCCTACTCATGAACTTGAATTGGCCGCCATGGTGTTCGCATTAAAGATTTGGCGTCATTATTTGCATGGGGTGAATGTTGGTCTATTCATCGATCATAAGAGCCTCCAATATGTCTTCACTCAGAAAGATCTCAACTTGAGGCAAAGAAGGTGGCTAGAACTTCTTAAGGACTATGACATGAGTGTGCATTACCATCTCGGTAAGGCAAATATTGTGGCAGATGCTTTGAGTCGGGGGTCTATGGGTAGCCTAGCTCATGTGGATGGTGGTGATAGAAAGATGGCTAGAAAGGTGCATAGATTGGCTATATTGGGGGTAAGGTTGGAAGATATGGGTAATGGTGTAGTTGTTGTTGATGGTTCTAAATCTTCCTTGATTGATGAGGTGATAGCAGAACAAGATCTAGACTCCTCCTTGCTTGAATTGAAGGCCATGGTGAAAGAGGGCAAAATAGAGGTTTTCTCCCAAAGGGGAGATAGGGCGCTTAGATACCAAGGTAGGTTGTATGTGGCATGTGTTGATGGTTTGAGGGAGAGAATCCTTGATGTGTCCCATAGATCTTCTTACTCTATCCACCCTGGTTCCACCAAAATATATAGAGACTTGAGGAATGTGTGTTTGTGGGGAGGCATGAAGAGGGACATTGCCAAATTTGTCTTCGATTGCCATAGTCGTCAACAAGTTAAAGCTGAACATCAAAGGCCAGGAGGCCTAGCCCAAAACATAGAGATTCCTACTTAGAAGTGGGAGGAAGTTAATATAGATTTTGTGGTTGGTTTGCCCAAGACAAGAAAAGATTTTGATTCCATATGGGTTGTGGTTGATAGGATGACAAAATCGACTCACTTTCAACCGGTCAACAATACATATGGGGCTGAAGAGTATGCAAGGTTGTATATCCATGAGTTGCTGAGGTTGCATGGGGTTCCCTTATCCATTATATCGGATCATGGTGCACAATTTACTTTCCACTTTTGGAGATCTTTTCAAAGGGGACTTGGTAACAAAGTTCACTTTAGTACGACCTTCCACCCTTAAACGAATGGCCAAGCTGAGAGGAAAATTCAAACACTTGAGGATATGCTTAGGGCTTGTATCTTAGAGCTCAAAGGTAGTTGGGATGACCATTTTCCATTGAATGAGTTTTCCTACAACAATATCTATCATGTTAGCGTCAGTATGGCTCCTTTTGAGGCTCTTTATGGGAGACATAATAGATCACCAGTGGGTTGGTTTGAAGTTGGAGAGGTGGATTTATTGAGGCCGGATCTGGTGATGGATGCTCTTAAGAAGGTTAGGATGATCAGGGAAAGGTTGAGGATAGTCTAAAGTCGACAAAAATCTTATGCCGATGTAAGAATAAGAGACCTAGGATTCCAAGTGGGTGATTGGGTCTATTTGAAAGTTTCTCCAATGAAAGGTATCATCCATGTTGGTAAAAAGGGAAAGTTTAGTCCAAGGTATGTTGGTCCTTACGAGGTGATAAAGAGGGTTTTCAAGGTGGCTTATGAGTTAAAGATGCCTAGTGAAATGATTTTGGTTCATCCGATATTCCATGTTTCTATGTTAAGAAAGTGTGTTGGTGATCCTAAAGCCATTGTGCCTCTTGATGTTATAGGTGTTGTTGATGATAACTTGACTTATGAGGAGGTTCTAGTTTAGATCATGGATAGGCAAGTAAAGAGATTGAGGAACCAAGAGGTGACATCCGTTAAGGTCCTTTGAAGGAACCAACAAGTTGAAAGTGTTACATGGGAGGCCAAAGACATGCAAAAGTAGTATCCTTTTCTTTTTCACTCTACTCAAGCCTAAGGTTCTAATTCTAAGTCCTATATGTGATTTTAAATCTTACATTTCAACCCCTATATCATTCATATATAATCATGTTTAAATTAATAAACTTATGATGAATTTAAAAGTATGTTGAGAATTTGAAAATGGTGTTTTACATGTTATGTTGCATTCTTGTTGGGGCTAATTTGTTCATGATCACTCTTGTCTTATAGTCACTTTTACATTTGGGGATGAATGTTCCCAAGGGAGAGATATTGAAATGACCCCATAAAGTGCCAAAAAACATGCCTCGGAATGTCTGAAATTTTAATGTCCATATGTCTTAAAATTCATTTATTATTTCAAAAATCCGACTTCATATTTGTGATTAGGGGGTCAAAATTAGGTGAAAAAGGGTCCAGCTCCGATTAAAGAGAAAAAGATTAGCAATTATGATTTTCAAAAAAATCAATTTCCCAAAATGGTCCGCGACAGCTCCGCAATGCGCCTCTGTCGCAAAGCAGTATTAATCTTGCCTAGGTTTGTTGTCTCAGTCCAAGACTTTTAAGTCTTGGGCCTAAGTGATCCCAAATGTCTTTTTACCAATACTTAGCCTTATTTCACCCCCATATCCCCCAAAACGTTTCCTAACACTCACTAAAACACTTAGCCATATTTTCACTCCAAATTCAAGACCTTAAACCCTCATCCCAAGCTAAGGATTATCTTCAAGCTTCAAGCCTCCATTTTCAATCATCACCAAGAACTTCTCGAAAGCTAAGGTATGTGGTGTTGAACCATTGGGTCCTTTCACCCATGGTGCCTAAGCCTCCTTTTTACTAATATTGCATGATTTAAAGTTGATTTTACATGTGGATCTTGCATATTGAGAAATCTACTACACAGTGATTTTAGTTCATAAAAGTATGGCTGTTGTAGAATGTTTTGAGCTCTAAATCTTGGATCTAATGTTGGATTTGATGAGGGGTTTTAAGGTGAATGTCTTGGAGGTGTTTCAAGGTGTTGATTGATGGTTTTACTACAAATTTTCTTGCATGATTTTATCTCCAAATTGCATGGTATTTTTCCCTCATTACACACCCCTAAGTGCTTGATAAAATGTCCATCTAGGGTTTCCTGGGGAAATGAAAGTCCAAAGCATGATATATGATACGATTGACTATATGATGATGAAATGAGCATATGTACATAATATATATGTTTTATATAATGTGTTGCATTAGACCATGCCCGGTCTAGGGGTATAGGAGCCCGCATAACCATGTGAGGGGTATGTACCTTGCCACTAGGGTGTCCAGGTGTGAATGGCATTAACCATGTGAGGGGTATGTACCTTACCACCAGGGTGTCTAGGTGTGAATGGCATCAACCATGTGAAGGGTATGTACCTTACCCTTCCAGATGTAAATGACATCAACCATGTGAAGGGTATGTACCTTGCCACTAGGGTGTCAAGGTGGGAATGGCATCTCCCAACCAAAGTTAGGATTCTAGCTTTGTTTCTTCTACACACATGATACCCAATATTAGTATGAGCTACTTAAGCATATTTTACTTAAACATTGATCATATATGTCATATTGTTATACTATGCCTATTGTGTAACGTATGCATTTTGAGTATGATGTCTATCTATTCATTGCATCCCACATACTTAGTACATTCAAACGTACTAACATATACTCTTGCCTTCATGATATCACCATGTAGGAACCGGTGCTCAAGTTGATTATCCTCCTCCTTTATGTGGTTAGATCGGTTCTACTCAAAGCTAGTTCGTAAGTCCTGCACTTTGGGGACCGTAGTTTATGTTGCTATTATCTATGTATTGAGACACTTTCTTATGTTCTATTTTGACTATGAGGGTGGTTTAGGTTACTTCGTCTTGGCCCCTACTTTATCTATGTGCTTAAAGGTGTTTGTTGGACAAGTCATGTATGTATGTTATGAGCTTAGACTCTTGTATCTTGATTATGATGTTTACAGAAGCTTTCCCTTAGCCCCATTGCCCCTATTCCTACTTTATATATCTTTTATATGCTTCCACGACCAAGGAAGTGTAATGACAAGTTAAGAGGTATGTTTGGGGTTCCTTTGGGTTCCCTATTCGTCGTGTCATGTCTAGGAAATTAGCTTGGGTCGTGACAATAAATAAGCTTGAATTGAGGGCATGAAAGTGAACTTAGATAGAGCATGGAGGTTACATGGGAAACACCTAGTTAGAGTTCGAAAAGAGGATTCAGAAAGCATTTGAGCTAGTGAATGAGAAGCTAAGTGCTTAGAATAAGACGAATAGTAAAAAAGGAGTTTAAACTGATTTAGGAGTGTCCCATACAGGGGTCACATAGCTCGTGGAGGCTTCCATAAGGTGTCACCTTGGCCCAATACTTTCCAAAACCAAATCTCAAGCATCAATAAAGTTGTACAAAAAATCTGGATCCTTACATCATCTC
Source organism: Solanum ossicruentum (assembly GCA_025774065.1). NCBI lineage: Eukaryota > Viridiplantae > Streptophyta > Magnoliopsida > Solanales > Solanaceae > Solanum > Solanum ossicruentum. Next base: position 11,161,095 of record JAOTQR010000097.1, on the reverse strand, counting down.
CCCCTTGGGAACATTCATCCTTAAATATGGAAGAACAAGGCTTGAAAGGCTTGAATTAGAACGTGAAACTTCCAAACACAAGGTACAATGCATAATTCATCATTTTAAAATCATCAAGTCATTATAACTCATAACAAAATGTATACAAATCATTTAAAACATTATGAAAATCGTTTTAATGCACATGTAAGCATATTATGCCCTGAGACTCAAGAATTGAAAGGATTTGGACCACTTGGAGAAGAAAGAACCTAACACCTTAGGCTTGAGTAGATTGGGAAAGATAGGGATATCGCTTTATCATGTCTAAATCCGCCTCCAATGTAGTACTCTCCACATGTTGATTTTTCCAAAGTACCTTAATCGAAGCCACATCCTTATTACCAACCCCCTTTACTTGTCTACCCAAAATTTCTATGGGAACTTCCTAGTAAAACAAGTTCTCCTCTACCTTAACACCTTCCAAAGGCATGACGGTACTAGGGTCACCAACTAATTCTCTCCAAGGTCACCCATACTCGGAACACATAACCTATATTGATACCAAAGTACACCATCTCCCTCTTGGGGAAAACCCCCTATATTCTCCTCAGCAACCAATCCACCCCAAGAATCGTATCAAAGTCAAACATCTCATGTTCCAAAAGATCACATGGGGAGACTTTATATGGGAAGACTTTATACAACACAGAAACAGGACAACCACAATAACTCTATGTGCAACAACAGATTCACCCACGGGAGTAATAATTGAGAGGGGTCCCTCAAGATCTTAGGACTCAAATCGAACATAATAGCCAACATAGGAATCACAAATGACAAATGCACACTTGGGCTAAGCAAAATAAAAACATCAAATTCAAAGACTTTCAACGTATCAGCAGTAACATCTAGGGTCTACTGAACCTCCCGACGAGCATGAAGAGCATAAAACCTGTTGTTCCTTGGGGCATCACCTTATGGAGCTCTTGGTTTTCCTGGAGCACCACGAGCCACTTGATCCTGCCCCTCTTAAGCAGCTCTAGGACAATCAACAATCTTATGGCCTTTGTCACCACATCCATAGCAGGTACCCGAAATCTTCCAATAATCATCCATGTGATGCTTCCTGCACTTGGGACATAGAGGATACCCTAGTCCACCACCAACCGGTGCCTTATAAGGAAGTACTCCTGCATTATCCACCCGAGCATTGGAACCTTGGCCCTATTAGAAGTGACTAAAACCACACCACCTCTAGAACTAGAGAACTCACCATCAAAACGGGCCCTCTTGGGATCATTGACTCTTCTCTCCTTAAGTTTCTCCCCTTTAATATGCTTCGCATATACAATTAACCTAGGTATATCCATATCTCGAATGAGCATCAGTATATGACATTCCTTCACAAACAAGTCAGAGATACCAAAAATGAACTTGTGCATCCTTGCATGAGGGGCAACCACAAGTGTCGAAGCATACTTGGAGAGCTTAGTAAACTTGAGAGTATAATTCCTCACACTCACACTACCCTGCTTAAGGTTCATAAACTTATTCATCTTGGCTTCCCTAAGCTCAAGTGGGAAGAAACAATCTGGAAAAGCAAGCTTGAACTCTTCCCAATTAACAACATCACCACAAAGTCTCTTCATAGACCACTGAGTGTACCGTACCAGGGCTACATCCTTCAACTGATAGGCAGCCAATTCAACCTTCTCCTCATAAGTGACACCTATGACATTCAACACCTTAGTGAGCTCATCAATGAACTCTTGGGCATCTTCATCAGCTTTGGACCTAAAGAACTCTGGTGGATTCATATGGGTAAATCCCTCACTCTAGAAGGCAGAGTGGGATCCAGAGGAAGGTTGGCCTATCTAGTCTAAGTGGTTACCACCTTGGCAAGCATAGCAAAGGTCGTACGAAATTCACCATTAGAGATAGGCTCATCCATAGGCCCTTGAAGTGCTTGAGTATTATTAGCCGAGGATGGTCTGGCAGGTCTACCATTCAACATCTTCTGAAATATGGCAAAGATACCATCAACTTAAAGAAAATAAATAGGCTATTCATAGCACGATATAAGACATGAAAAATGAGACAACTCATAGAACATTGTCATGTCCTTCCACTGATGGGCATGGTGCACTACACACCCATGAATAGGACTCTACTTGATGCAACCATCTTTTGTTATGACCCCAACCTAGGGTCTAAGAGTGACACGGTGAATGGGAACCCGAGAGTCCCCAAACAAGCCCCAAGATACCAAAACTCACATCATCACTTCAGAAGCGCATTCAAAGTAAGCATATAGTTCCAAGGGATGGGAAAGTATGGCTCATGCTATAGGGGCACTTTTGGACTTAGGATCTTTCACATCATATCATATAATCAAGCAACAAGTCTTATAACCAAATTCTTATAACGATAACTAATAGGTAACCATGGCACAATATAGACTTCAACCATAACACTTAACATACAACGTAAAGGAGTTTACATGGTGTCCAACATTGCCTCTAACATAAGATAGGTCAGGGGGCCAAGACATACCCCGGGCTCACCCTCAAAGCATATAAAATAGATAAAAAGAAATACTCTAGGTAGAAGGACAGTGGATTATCCTTGGAAGACAAGTCTCACCACAAGAAACAACTTTTTGAATCTAAGCTAAGTTTCGTATGATGGATGATCAAAGCCCTCAGTCCCTACATGGTGAGATCATGTAGTCAAAAGTACGCGTTAGTATGTTTGAATGTACTAAATATGTGGGATGCAGTACTTGGGACTTACCAAAACTACACTTCAATGTTAGATGACAAGGGTACATAACATAGAAAAGATTATATTTCAAGAGAATAGTATACAATTTGCTTGAAACCAATGATGCATGAAACAAAATGCTTATATATAGTGGGGACATGACCTCAACCGACATAAGTAAGAGCAAGTAAGATATTACTTAGAATCCCGATGAAATACCCTCATCGGTAAAGAGGTGGTCAACTTGCCAAAGGTAGACTATGCTTCACCTAATGAGAAAACATCCAATTTCATATGAAAAAACCTTCATACGATTCATATTGCATAAAATCTTGCCATGTGATTTTGTTGAGTTAGATATGGTGGACTTTGATGTCATTCTTGGGATGGATTGGTTGCATGCATATTATGCTTCTATTGATTGTAGAACCCGTCGGGTCAAATTTCAATTTCTAAAGAATGCGTCCTTGAGTCGGTAGGTTGTGATGTGGTGGTCAATGGTAGATTCATTTCTTGCATTGAAACCCATAAGTTGATTTCTAAGGGGTGTCTCTATCATCTTGTGAGTGTTAGGAATGTTCAGTACAAAGTCTTTCCTATAGAGTTAGTTCTGATAGTTAATGCATTTCTTGATATCTTTCCCGATGAGCTCCCTGGTATTCCTCCTGAAAATGAAATAGATTTTTTCATATACCTCCTTACTGATAGTCAACCCATTTCTATTCCCCCTTACTGTATGGCTCTGGCGGAGTTGAAGGAGCAATTAAGGGATTTGTTGGAAAAGGGTTTTACAAGGCCCAGTCAATCACCTTGGGGTGCACATGTTATTTGTGAAAAAAAGGATAGTTCTATTAGAATGTGTATTGATTACTGGCAATTTAATAGAGTCATCATCAAGAATAAGTACCCTCTACCAAGGATTAATTATCTTTCTGATCAACTTCAAGGGCCTAGTTACTTTTGTAACATTGATCTTCAGTTCGGGTATCATCAAGTGAAAGTGATAGAGTGTGACATTCCCAAGACAGCCTTCCAGACTAGGTAGACACTTTGAGTTTATGGTTATGTCCTTTGGGTTGACTAATGCACTGGCTATATTCATGGATCTCATGAATAGAGTTTTTAAACCCTACCTTAATTTGTTTATGATGGTTTTTATTAGTGATATCTTAATCTGTCCCATTGTAAGGAGGAGCATGTAGATCACTTGAGGGTGGTATTACAAGTCTTGAGGGAGGAGAATTTGTATGCCAAATATGAAAAATGTGAGTTTTGGTTGAAAGAGGTTTCTTTTCTACTGCATGTGGAGTCGGGGGATGACATTAAGGTCGACCCTAAGAAGACGGAGTTGATTAGAAATTAGCCTAGACCTTTGACTCCATTGGACATTAGAAGTTTCTTGGGTTTTGCGGGTTATTACCAGAGGTTTGTAAATAGGTTCTCTTCTATTACTTCCCCAATGACTAAGTTGACCCAACAGAAGGAAAAATTTGTGTGGACCAATAAGTATGAAAAGCATTTCCAAACTTTTAAAGATAAGCTTGTCTCCGCTCCTATCTTGTCTCTATCGGAAGGGTTGGAAGGGTTTGTTATGTACTGTGATGCCTCAAGAATTTGTTTGGGGCGTGTGTTTATGTAAAATGGTAAGGTGATAGCATATGCCTCTAGACGACTTAAGGTGTGTGAGAAGAATTACCCTACCCATGATCTTGAATTGGCCGCCATTGTATTTTCTTTGAAAATTTGGCATCACTACTTATATGGGCTTCATGTTGATGCATTCATCGATCATAAAAACCTCCAATATGTGTTCACCCAAAAAGATCTCAACTTGAGACAAAGAAGGTGGTTAGAGTTTCTTAAAGATTATCATATGAGTATGCATTATCATCCCGACAAAGCTAATGTTGTGGTCCATGCTTTAAGTAGGGTGTCTATGGGTAGCCTAGCTCGTGTTGATAATGGTGGCAGAGAGGTTGCTAGAGAGGTCCATCGGTCAGCAAGATTAGGGGTTAGGTTGGAAGAAGTTGATAATGGTAGTGTAGTAATTGTTGATGGTTCTAAATCTTCCTTGATTGAGGAGGTAAAGGCTAAACAAGATCTTGACCCCGCCTTGCTAGAGTTGAAGGCCTTGGTGAGAGATGGTAAAGTGGAGGTTTTCTCCTAAGGGGGAGATAGTGTTCTTATATACCAAGGTAGATTCTGTGTGCCTCTATTTACCCTGGTTCTACAAAAATGTATAAAAACTTGAGGGAAATGTATTGGTGGAGTGGTATGAAGAGGTACATTGCTAAGTTTGCATATGGATGTCATAATTTCCAAAAGGAGAAGGCCGAACGTCAAAGGCCGGGTGGCCTAGCTCAAGATATAGAGATTCTCACTTGGAAGCGGGAGGAAATCAACATGGATTTTGTTGTTGGGTTTCCAAAGACTATAATTCCCTTATTATTAAATAATTTATTCACTTAAACAAGGTATTCCCTAGAGATAAAATCAACCCCTACTTCACAACTCTTTGGCTTGAGTTTGTGTCGTTAGAGAATCAATTTTCTTTAATAGTAGAAAGGAATGAGGGAGGGGTTAATATTAGTGAACTTTATTCACTTTTATGTAATTATACATGTTAGACAAGCCTTAATAATGATTATTATGTACGAACAAAATAAGTTAGAAAGGAAAAAGAGAAAATTAGGGCAGCCACCTTATTGGACCATTTTTCTCTGAAGATGCTTTAGACATAAAATATGTTTTCCCAAAACTAAGTCAGTATAATGACCTTATAAAAGCTTATAAACTCTCTCATAGCATTATGTTTGACAAACATATACGAAATAAATATTTCCTAGGAGTTAAGTTGAGAATTCTGTCTTTGAATTGCATAGTATGTAGTAATTGTGGAATATCTCATTGTATATAACTGTGTTTTTACTGTCTAAATATATTTTGGAAAGCTAATTCATAGACCCACTAATTTTATATTTATGCGAAAATCTAAGTCCAATTGTATGGTATCGAAAGAAGGTATGAAACACAATGAAAGTTCAGGCCAGTTTTCTGTCTGAAAAGCCTTCTATATATCATTGTTAGTATTTTAATCATATCTTGATGTGTGACCTATAATTTGTGATTCTTCTTAGTTCTTTGCAATCCAAGAAATGTATATACAATCCTTAAGTTTATGTTGAGACCTAATTTTGTAGTTATAGATTCAAAATAATGGACATAATTTAGGACAAGTTCTGTCAAGTGTTTTGACATAGAAATCCCTGGGGGTGTGCTGTTAGTGTTTCGATTGTAAATACTTGTAAAAGGGGTATTTTGAAGTGATTCTTGATTTTTTGCAACCTATATTCATATACCAACAGTTTTCATAAGACTAGAAAGCCTAGTTTTTCCATTTACCAATTCAAAATCTAGTTGCATTGCAAGGCAGTGAAGCAGTCGAGAAGAGTATGATTTACAGAAATAGGACTCAGTTTGGCATTTATCTCATGAGTTTTTACCTGTTGAAACTTCTAATATTAAATGAGCATGTAAATGAGTATTAGGGTGCTCACACTCTTGTACAATCTTAAGGAAATTGATTGAAGAAATAGATGTCGTATTGATTTATGACTTGGAATATGTAGGGTCGATTGTGTGCTAAAAGGTTCAATTTGTGTAAAAACTTATTCTTGTGTGTTTGTCACCTATTGGTACATTTGAGTGTTATCTTGGTATCTCAGCTATGTTCTTGCCATTTTATCTAGTTGTGTTGATATATTTGGGACTTGCATGAAACTTGTTTAATTCGCCTATTTGTACAAATTCCGTGATCACTTGACATCTTTGTGGACTTTTTCCTTCTTATGGACGTGACTTTATCACCATTGGCATGCCTCTTGTTCGAATCAATTGCCATCTTGATTGTGAGTTTTTGGTCCATCCTAAGTATGGAAGCAGTCCATTTTACGCACGAACAAGAAAGTCACTCTCAATATGGTTCTTAGTTCTCTTGATAATTGGGTTTTCACACTTCTTTATACAGGGCTTCGGTCCTCCTTGATACCTGATTATGTTTGGTGTAACGACATGACGTACATACTGGGCGAAACTTGATATTTGAATGTCTTGTAAAAATTATTCCAGGAAACCTTGATACTTAGATCTTTAAATATCCTACTTGATATTATTGATGTATTTGTTCACTTGGTCTATTTACTATATTTTAGTTGTATTTCCCTTTGACTTAAGAATGGTAAATTGAGGGATTTAAGGTTATTAGGTTTTAGATTTTACACCACTAAGCTTCATGCTTAGCGATAGTTGTTTCTATCATTGGGAGTACCTAAGATGATTCTTGAGGATAGTCATTGAAGATAAATTTTGGGAACTGTACAGAAGGTCACATTTGCATCTAGACATAGATATTGTAGTAGTTTTGGGACATGGATATGATTCTCCTGTTGCATATGTATGTATAAATTTAAAAGGCTAGTGTAAATTATGGCACCATGGTTTGTAACTTTAAGTTTTGGGTTGTTTAGTTAAATTTGAGCCGTCAAGCTTGTTTATATAGTAAAATGCCAGTTATGTTACGGTGATTGTATGAAACGAAACTAGTATATTTTATGTCCTTGAATTTTAACATTGGTAATACTTTTCAACGTGCTACAACAGTATGGGCAATATATCAATATCTCGTAAGATAGTAGTTTAAATTACTTGTAATGTACCTATGCCAAAAACTTGAGCTAGAAATCAACTAAACCACCTTTAGAATGAAATCCTACACTTTTAACTATTTTGACTTTATTACTTAAATATGATTAATATGCCATGTGTTAAATCCTTCATATGCTACTAAGTGCTATGTAAGCTTAGAACGTACAAAAGCAGCATCCTCCCGCGAGGGTTGCCATAAGTATTGGTATTAGAGCCCAGACTTGTGATTCTAGGACTTTTGTTGTGAATTACTTGTATACTTGTCTATTTGATTAAAGGTCCAAGCTATGTTATTTGTTCATTTACATGATTAATATTATTTTAGTGCCTGTAAAGTGCATATGCATCATGTACATGTCCCTAATGCAACATGATCTTCTCTTTTGAAGGAATTAAATTATGGCCTTTTCTTCTAATATTCCTATGGAAGCATCATGAGAAGGATCAAATAACTTCTATTCTCAGCCTCGTGCACTAGAAGGGGTGGGCAAACACCTTTCGGATCAATACGTCCCCCATACTAGTGGGTTGAAAGTAGGAATCAAGGTGTAAGACCTATCCCACATCCTTAGATGAGCCATAATACTCAGGTTATGAATCCCGCTTTCCAACAGACGACTGAATTTTTCCACCATGTGGCTGAAGCAATGCATGGTCCTAATGGGATAAATTTGAGAAAATGAGGAAAATAGGTGTAGTAGAATTTGAAGGTATTATTGATCACACAGATGTAAAATAATGGTTGCAACACATGGAGAGGGTGTTTGAGCAATTGGAGTGTTCGGATGTTGCAAAATTTAAGTATACTGTTTTACTATTACAAAAGGATGGTTATAATTGGTGGGTGAGTGTTCCAAATGCCAAGGTAAAAACCTCTAGTTCTTGGAATAATTTTGTTAAGGAGTTTCGTATGAAGTATGTTCTACCTGACTACTTTGATGCCAAGAAAAAGGAGTTTTTAAGTTTGTGGCAGCGCTGCATGTCTATTGCTGAATGTCAACAAAAGTTCTTAAGGATTTCTCGTTAAGGTGGAGATATTATTAAAGTGGAGAAATATAAGTGCAGGAGATTTGACAATGGCTTAAATGATTCTGTCAGAAAGAACGTGGCAATCTTGCAACATAAGAACTTCATAAATTAGTTTCCGTTGCTCTTACCTTGGAGAGACTTTATAAGGAAGAAACTAGCAGACAAGAAAATAAACTCTGGAAACCTAGATCAGATTTTGGAGGTCCATACAAAAGGGGAAATTTTAATGATTCTAAGGCTAGTGGTATTAACAGGTTATCTCAATCAAAGTAAAGCAAATCAAATTATTCCACAGGTAGCACTCCAAATAATGCCCAAGGCAGGACTCATGTTTCTACGTGTGAACAATACGGGAAGAATCATTATGGTGTTCGCAGGAGAGCTTCTGGTGCATGTTTTAGCTACAATAACTTTGATCATAATGTGAAGGACTATGCTAAACAGATTCCTTCCTTATGCACTGAAAGCTTAGTTCAAAAACCTTCTACTACTCCTCAAACTAATAGGAGTGTAAGAAGAAAAAACATCGAAGCGGCTAGAGCAAATGGAGCAAATCAACCTAGTGGACCAAGGGCTACGACAAGAGCTTATACCATGAAAAAGAGGGATGATCAAGATGGCCAAGACGTGGTTGTTGGTAAATTTCACTTATTTGGCTTATGTGTGTTTATATTGTTTACTCTTGGTTCTACATATTGTTATATTTGTTCATCACTAGTTCTTCCTGAAAATATGAAATCTATAAGGCTTGATTATAATCTGCTAGTTAAAAGTCCCTTGGGCTACCGAGTTGTTTATAATCGAATTTACCGAGCTTGTCCCTTCATGATCGAAGACCTAGTTTTCCCGGCAGATTTGATTGAAATGCCCTTCCAAGATTTCGATGTTATTATTGGGATAGATTGACTTTATAAATATCATGACGTACTATATTGTAGATCAAAACATGTGACTTTTAAGCACCCTACCTTTTCTTATATTATTTTACAAGGTGAAAGATCATTGATGTTTAGTATTTTTTCTATGGCCTTGGCATGAAAGATGATCTGGCAAGGTTGTGATGTATATCTTGCTCGCATAGTTGATACATGCTTAGAGAGCCTTAGTCTTAAAGATATACCTACTGTGTCTGACTTTCTAGAAGTCTTCCCAAAAAATCTTCCCAGAAAATCTTCCTGGGTTATCCCCGAAAAGGGAAGTTAAATTTCCAATCGAGCTTATTCTCGGATCTACTCCTATTTCTATTACTCCTTATAAAATGGCCCTAGCAGAACTAAAAGAGTTGAAAAATAAATTGCAAGAACTTCTTGAGAAGGGTTTTATCTGTCCTAGTGTCTCTCCTTGGGGAGCCCCTATTTTATTTGTAAAGAAGAAGGATGGAACCTTTAAATTATGTATTGACTACAGACAACTCACCGAAATAACAATCAAGAATAGATATCCATTGCCAAGGATTGATGACTTATTTGATCAACTGAGGGGTGATAATCTATTCTCAAAGATTGGTTCGAGGTCTGGGTATCATTAACTGCGTGTTAGAGAGAAAGATATTCCTAAAACTGCTATTGGAGCTCGATATAGTCATTATGAATTTTTGGTGATGCCATTTGGAGTGACTAATGCTCCTGCAATATTCATGGATCTAACGAATTGAATATTCAAGCCATATCTAGATCAATTTGTAGTAGTTTTTATAGATAATATTTTAATGTATTCCAAGGGTATTGAAGATCATGATAAGCATCTCTAAATTGTGTTCCAAATTTTACAGGAGAAAGAACTTTATGAAAAATTTTCCAAGTGTGAATTTTGGCTAAATGCAGTGACCTTTTTGGGACACATCATGTCAGCTGAAGGAGTAAAGGTGGATCCGAGTAAAATCCAAGTATTTGTTGAATGGAAACCTCCTAAAAGTTCAACGAAAGTAAAAAGCTTCCTAGGCTTTGCGAGATACTATAGGAGCTTCGTGAAAGGCTTCTCCATTATAGTCTCCCCTTTGAACAATCTCTTGAAGAAAGAAGAAAAGTTCATCTGGGGTGACATATGCCAAGTGAGTTTTGAAACACTTAAGTCCTTATTGAAGCAAGCTCCTCTACTTACTCTATCAATAGAGGGGAAGGAGTATGTGATATGTAGTGATGCACCTCGTCGTGGTCTAGGGTGTGTTATGATGTAATAAGGGAAAGTTATTTCTTATGCCTCTCAGAAATCAAAACCACATGAATTGAATTTTTCTACTCATGATCTGGAACTTGCTGCTATAGTGTTTGCCTTGATGATATGTAGACATTATCTATATGGAGAAAAATGTTACATATTCACCAATCATAAAAACATAAAATACTTGGGTACACAAAAGGAGCTGAACTTAAGGAAATGTAGATGGCTTGAGCTCATTAAGTGTAACACCCCACATTATATATGTACTAATGCTATTTAAGTGAATTATGTTATGGTTTGGTTAAATTTGCATCAATTCTTGAAAGTACTTGAAT